>JAGFBZ010000482.1:1037500-1569586 GCA_018398805.1 Hirundichthys speculiger
TAAAACCTAACTTTAGATATTTGCTTTCATGATTGTCTGGTTGTTTAACAATATATTTTTATTGTGATGTAAAAAAAAACAAAAAAAAACAAAAACATAACTATATTTACTCCTCCCTTCAATCTGACTAACAATATCTAAAAATGCACTCCAAAACTGATAGCTGATTTTAACTTTACACTGCTGAGAAAAAAAAAAATGGTTATACTATCAGGAATACGGGAATGCGGTAAAGCGCGGTGAAAATTTTACGCAATAACGATTACCGTTTAGGTTTGACTTCATCTCATTATTGCGGTCGATTACCAGGATATGTAATATCAGCCTCATTCAAGTCTCACGGGCGACTCGCGACTGTGTCTCGCGTGAATATGTAGCTTGTAACATCGGCATCGCAACGTGAGTGTGGTAACTTCAACTCCTTAAGAAGAAACCACACGAAGACTTGCGGTCGGTTTACAAACTTTATCTGGAACAACTGCAGTTCAACTCTTACAGGCCGGTACATTAACATAGCAGACCGGGAGTACTCTGAAACAGTGGGAGGGAGATACCGAGGGGCGTTCAAGTGTTGTACAACAAAATAGGAAATCCAAGTTCCTGTCTTTATACTGCTCACACTATAACAGTGAGCATGGCGGAAAGTGGTGATAGCACGCAGGACATTTATCAACCCACTAAAAGAACAAAATCTGAGGTCTGGGGATTTATTCATTTTCTTAAGAAAGCAGAGGGACAACTGGTGGAGGACAATTATCCTGTCTGCAGAGCATGCAAAAAAAAATTGCTGCAACAGGCAGTAGCACTTCAAATGCATATTTTGACCTACTATGGTTGTTAAAGTGTCCATTTAAACTTGCACCAGACAAATAAGCTTTGTCCCTGTAATCTATTTTGTTCATTTAAAATAAAATCTCTTTCTGTGCCAGTCGTTTGAACTTTTAATGTGAAAGTTTCATTTTGATTAGATTTTGGCTTCTATTGTTTTAGTATGACAAGAAAATCACAAGGTTTTGTGAAATTATTTCAATGTTTGTGTCTTTTGGACATTTGTACAGCAATTAAGAATACTGTGATAATATCGTAAACCGTGATAATTTGGTCACTATAATCGAGATATTAGATTTTCCATATTGTTACATTCCTAGCCTGTATGGTACATGCAGGACTGGACATTAAAAAAAAGAATCTATTGCTTCATTTTAATAAGGTTTTTTTTACAAAAAAGAGGCTATACGAAATATGACTCTGCATTTCCTTTAACAGTTAGTTGTTAAAACCACAAAATAACATTGTCATTGCTGTTCGGTGGATTATGAAACATTTTAGTCATGCAATGCAAATGGTGACAGCTGTGCACACAAAAAAAAAACTGAGCAAAAGGATGCAATTCTCAATATAATGAAATAACTTTTGGTTCACCAATACTATAGTATACTAATGTATCAATAAGAAAATAAAGGGGACAAATCTATACATTGAGTTATGTATAATTATATATGAGACAAAACCAAAAATAAGCTTATAAGTATGTCCTTGATGATCAATGTAATACGTACTCTGAGCATTATGGGGAGCCTCCACACAGTGTGTAGCCTGGCGGAGCGTGTGCGTGAGGTAGATGTCTCTTTCAGCTACAATGGTTTGATGAAGAGCAGGAAACTCGCCAATCATCTCTGACATGGTTTGTTCCAGCAAGTCTTTCTGTTTGCACTTCTCTACATCCTCTTTACTGAAACATGACACAATTTATCAGTTAGCTTAAGGATACGTAGAGTAGAGGAAAAAATCGTTTTTTTTTTTTGTTCACAAACATTTTAAATTAAGACAATTTACAATAAAGAATGCTAAAAGAAAAAAAATGGCAAAATGTTTTGATTCTGAAAATATATGCATTGTTTTTGTTCTTTTTATAGCCTTGCTCTTGAACACAATTTTCCTAAAACTGAAATGTAATGAACCTATTCGGTTATGGTAAAGACCTATCCACACAAAGAGCAATAACCATAAAGATGTGAGCATCTGTACAACTAAGCAATAACCTTCTCTGAATTTTGTAGCCACGCAAGTGCTATGTGCCTCAGTTGTATCCAGGCTAACTGGATTCAGAGCAGTTACTAATCTGTTATGAGGGTTGCCTTCTGAGGACAAATAAAACTCATAGTTCATACAAGTCATCAGTTTGATGATATCCTAGTAATTGTTAGAGAACCTCAGTAAAGAACTTCAGACACCTAATCAGCACCAAAAACTACCTTTCAGTGTGTAGCAAGTAATTTAATGCTTTTTTACGTCCTATTTTTTCATTGTATGCGATGTTATTTGAAGATTTACTATGTAACTAAATCATGCAGGCATTGTTTTGGCACAATAAGGGGCCCAATCTTCGGCCAGATCTGCTATTGCAAAATTTAGGGATAATGTGTAGCGGGCGAGGCGTTCCCCTGAAAAGAACGCAATCTTCTACCCTATCCGCTATTCAGTTTTTCATTTGTTAAAAAAAAGTTTAAAATAGTTGGTGTGCTGCCGATAAACACACTCTGGTCGACTAAGGTTTAACTGGCGAGCAAGCCGTTCACGGTTCAACTGAGGCCAAATCATGCTTTTTATACAAGACTTAATTCGAGAGGTAGAGCCGTTTGTGCAAGTCCGCCTGTGACCACGTGGACGTGCATTGATGCTATTTGATCGCACTCTTGTACGAGCAGACATGGCTTGCGGAGAGTCAGACCACCTGCTATGCTTTTTCCTAAACCTGCGATGGCAAGATACCAAGTTTGCGGAAAGGGCAAAAAACACGCCCATTGCCACACCTACAAAATGAGTAAAAGAGGCCGGCAAAATGCGTAGCCGCTACACGTGTAGCTGCTACACGTGTAGCGGCTATAGTGGGCGGACAATTGCATTAGAAATAAGCGGAGGTTCCTATACACGCAATTTGAGGGTAGCGGCTAGTGGTAACAGGCCCAAATGTTTTTCTATATGTTGAGGAGGAATGGATGATAACAAGGTGGGGCATCGAAATGTTGTCGTCAAATTAAAAATGTAAGTAATCCTTTCCTCCTTAAGCTGTGGTGACAAATAGTAGTTATTGAAAGGTAGTGTAGTGACACTGTGATAAAAAGATAAGCGTATACCTGATTGGATCTGACAAAAAACAAAGACCCCAGGCCAGGCGGGCTTTCTGCCACAAACTGAGAGCAGCTATTGCCCTTTTGAACGTCACAGGAATTGGTCTGTCTCCAAGATGAAATTTACAAAATGGTACTCGTCCAGCCTGTGTGGAAAAACAGATTTGAAAAAAATAAACAAAACAATTATAACAAATGAAAAAGTCCATTTGCTTTTCTGTAAATGACTCACCTCTTTAAAAGCCTCTCTAAACTCTCCTCCAGGTGCCATTCCCAGTTGCTCTGTGATATGCGCTGAAACTTTGAGCAGGAGAATCTGCATCAAGCCAGACATCAACCCATTCTGACAAACAGGAAAAAAGAAAAAAAAAAAACACAAATCTTTATACGACCTTCACATTCAAGCTGTAAACGGCTACAAAACAAATCTAACCCTGAGCTCTCCAAGCAGCTTGTAATCCTTTCTGTCTTGGGAAAATCAGAATAGGGTTGGCATTTGTCTTATCCCTCTCTGAGTGGGAGGCTTTTTTTTTTTTTTTTTTTAAATGAAGAGTGGCTTATTTAACGGTGGGAAATATACAGTTCTGCAGTGAACTGTATATTGCTGTATACTGTATATCTGCAGTGACTTACATGCACTAACATGTGCATGTTAGTGACTTACATGCACTAACATGTGCATGCACATCTGGATGGGTTGCCTCAACACATATCACATGAACCTGGATTACAGCACACAACAAAGGAGTAACTGTACTGCTTGGTCAAAAATATATCCCATTATCTCAAATAAAGGCCAAAGCCTTAATATATTTTAACTACTTAGCATGCCAAGTCCTTGCTTCTTAGTCACATAAATATAAAGATGATTTAACACATTTTTCAAGAATGTCTTATTTTGATAGTTCAAAACAAAATCTATGCATATGCCAGAAGTTGAAGAGATAGTTTATTAGCATGTTTACTACACTATTAACTAGGGCTGGGCAACGATTAGAATTTTTAATCGTGATTAATTGCATTATTCCCCTGATTAATCGCTCTTAATCACATTGTATATGCAAAATCAAATAATGAATTCAAAAGTAGTGTAAAATGCACTTTTATTTAAATATTATGCTGCCATATGAACTAAAGTGCCATAACATTTGTTCTTCAAACACTTTTAACATCAGCACTTGTCAGTAACACATATTTAGTGTAAATCTCATCTGAAAAAATGTAAAATAAAATAAAGCTTATGGCCACTGCCAGGGCATTAATGTCATCCCGTTTTTATGAAAAATAAAAAAAAAAAGTCTACAAACAAAATCCAACAAAATGATTGTGGCTCAGCAGAATCAGAACATCAAAACAGGTAATTTCTGAGGTAACAACAGAAACTTTTAATGGGGAGTTCAACTTGGCAGTTTGTTACAAATAACCTTGTTTCTGTTGAATCCTCCGTCTGGGAGAACTTTAAAATGAAAATGTCCATGTTAAAGTTCTGTAACTTTACCAATCCTTGTATCATTCATTCTTTCCATTTTCAATTGTTAATCAAAAATAAAAAAATAAATAAAAAGTGACATTTTATTACATTTTTCGTTTTTAAATCTAACAAAAAAAAAAATTAAAAAGATGCCTGTTTTTTTATATTGCAATTTTAGACTTGAATCAAAAATACAAAATAAAAAAACGGGCCACAGGACTGAATTTGTTTTATAATCGAGGACTGGACTTTCTGTTGTCATTACACATCTGTGCCACTAGATGGTGTCGCACTGAAGTAACCAGTAAGAGAACAGCAGGACAGTGAACACATAGTGCAGATCAGATGGAACATGGAGGAATGACGCAAATGTTCTGTTGCAGTCCAGAGTTTTTGTTTTCAAACATAATTGTTTAATATTGCTACCTGAGTTGCTACCCGAACTGTAAAGTACACAGATTTTTACCGTTCTCCATGTCTCTTTTAGCTTTTCTGCATGTTTTTCCGGCAATTATCCTCCGGCTCCGCAGCAGCCAGTAACAGAGTTTTCAAAACAAAAGCATGTGAGCAACATGCGTTAACGTGCGATAAAATAAATGTCGGTGTTAATAAATTAATAAGTTAACGGGATAATAACGCGTTAACTTGCCCAGCCCTACTATTAACATGAGACTTAGGCTGCACAGTATACACAAAATCTATTGTGACCACAATCAACATAGCTAAATTCTATTAAGATGTACTGCAAAATGATAAAGACACTGTTAGGGGTCATTTTTTCCCCCCTATAAGGCCATCTTGTTGGAATACAAATAATGCATTTACTTTTTTGTCCCCTGCGTCTATATGGGCTACTTAATGTCTGTGGTCGGTGTTAGCGGCAAAAGTAGAAAGCATATTAAAAAGGAAGCATATTAAATTAGAAAGCATATTAAAGCAGGCTAATAATACAAATATATAAAAAAAATTCAGGGTTCTGACGTTAAAACACTTAGATTGTAAGATCCACAGAAACTGGTGACACAGAGCCAGCATCCTGTACACACCCATTACAACTGGAGATAACATCATAAGTTCAGGGTGTTTGAGAGATGCAGAAAGACAGTGAGGTCCTGAACGAAGCAGCTCAAAAGTAGGATGAGCGAGTAAACATTTGAAAAGTAGCGAGCCAAAAAGAAAGTTTATAATGCTGACAGTTGAAAAAAGATACAACCACTTCTGTGAAAGTGAGTGGAGGTTGTATGCAAGTATGCAACTGAAAAAACAAGTGAGAGATTGTCCATCAACTGAGCCATTAGCCTACTCAGTTGAAAGCCTTGGAGATCTCCACAGTTGAACTAACCGAGTTTAAATCCAGTCTCAGCTGGTGCAGATGAATGATGCAGCGCAATGGACAGCGTCTGCAGTGCAGGACAACTCGCCAGTAGTAGTTTTTCATAATTAAGGAGCAATCAAGGGGGTCCCATTTCTCAGGAGGGGCCAGGTATTTGTCCAACAGCCTTTCACACAATCCCATTTTTCAGTTAAGTGTATGCACAATTCATGAGACACACTAAGTAAAAATGAATAAACAAATCTTAGGCAACTGCATGTCAACGTGCACTCGCACAGTTGAAAACTAGAAGCTGCTGCCTTTTCATCACAATATCAATAAACTATTAAAATACCTGAAGAAAAAAAATCCTTATTCCTCGGTCAAAAAAGAAAACAAGTTAACATTGTTTTGTGTCCATATGACCCCCGCCCCCCCAAAAAAAAAGATGTATGTAAAGAGAAAAGATATGGCGCCTGCTTTGCTGTTACAAATTTATCCTGTTGTGGTTAAATCCATTTACAATTCCATCTGTAAAAGAAGGATCAAGGAGATGACTGGTTAGATGACAATTAAAGTTTGCAGTTGTCCCAGAGTTGATTATTATTTCTAGTAAGCCTGTGTGTCAGGCTGTAATATTAATTTACAACACTTGCGGGCAGTGTTGGCTGAGAAGTGACAGCCTGTTACTGCTTTATGGCAGAAAAAGTAGGAGTGATTTAAAAGATGATTGTTGAATTGAACTTGAGTCTGATTTTTCTTTAATAACTTGGACTTGAGACTCAAATGTTTTATGACTCTATTACTTAGTATTTGTTTTATATACATCACAAGTCATACTCCAGTCTTAAAGAAATAATATTTCACATTACATGTTTCCTAATATGATGTGGCCCTACTTTAGAGCTAAACATTTCTTTAGGTTTGCAACACAAGTGAAAGCCTAACAGCCACATTTAGTCAACCAGTATTGAAATGATAGGAAACTTAGAAATGATGTAAAAATTGTTCTTTTACCTGGGTTGCTTGGTTACGCTCATACAGACAAGGGGCCCTGCTAGCCAATGGGATGCCAGGAAGATGCTTAGCGATAGCCAATGGCAGAGCAGCTCGGACGTACCGCTTTCAAACCGAGATACAGAGCCGACAAGTATGTTTATGTTTGGTAAACTCTGGGAGCTGCGAGTAGCAGCGCGTACTGTATTTTTGCCTTTCATATCCTGAAATTTCTTTCGCAACAAGAGGCAATATTTTCCCATTGAGGCGTTTCGTAACCTGAAAATTTCCTTGTAGAGACGTTCGTAAGTAGAGGTACCACTGTATATATATAAGTAGCTTTAACTGAAGTTGATAGAGCTTACAAGTATTTAAGTGTAGAGCACCCTAAATGCTCTGACACATAATCCTGCATTGCTTCATGCACTGATGGTAGTTCTTACTCCATGAATAAAGTTGTAAACTGCCATAATCTTATGTAAAAATACCACAAGACTATTATGCTTTTATTCAGGTTATAGGGGGTTTCTCTTTGTTTTACAGTCATCCTTTCAACCTCTAACTATTCTTTCTTCTGCCTCTCATCCCTCTTCCTCCCTATTTCATTTGCTCTTGCTGTTTTTCTCTAGCACAACTACCAATGTTATTTCTCCATCATCCTGAAAGCCTAACCTGTTTGATGGCTTGCTGAACCTTGTCCAGGTTTATGTCTTTGGCTTCCCTTAACAATGTATTCTCGTCCATCCTCAACATCGACACCCTGTATTGACACAGCTCGACCACCACTACATCTGGCTGCACGGCACGGATTGTCTGGTAGGCAGAGAAAGATGATATGAAGGATAAAAAAACAGACACAGAGTAAGAGACAATAAGAAGGTCAGGAAGGGACAAATGGCAAATATGATCTGAGGAAAGAAGTGGAGACATATTAAATCAAGTGGATGTGAGACAACTACTACCAGAAGACTTTGCACAAGAAAATTGGCATTCAAAATACTATTTAAACAGACATACCATGTCGTAATGGCTTCTGCTATGTTACATAATTACATTATCTTACTCACCACTCACAGCAAATCACATTTCAAGAAGGTGTTCGTAACTTTCTGCACTGCAGTTCCTTTTTTTCTTAAGAAAAAAAAAAAAAAAACAAAACAACCTCCCTCTACATCTCACTGCCTCACCGTGGCCACATCTTTTTTGCTGCTGTCGCTGAAATGAGCAGTTCCCACCAAGTACAGGATACTGCCATCAGGAGCAGAGAGGCGGGTTACAGTCTCCGGAAGTTCTGGACTTGACTGACGGCGCTGGGCTCGCAACTGCCAAAGCATCTCCAGTGCCTCCCCATCCGCTAGACAGAATGAACAATAAAACACAACAGCTTTTAAAATGAAACATAACAGCGAAACAATAATGTCTGATGTTTTTCTATGTAAATAAATAAAAAAATGCAGACTTCGTTCCATTTTTTTCAGTGTACCAGCTGGAATTGTAGAAACTGAAATTAATAAACTGCACCATCAAGAACTGCAGTAACAACATTCCTTGAGAGAGAAGTATCCCATAACAATAAATGCACTTAGCAGAATTAAAGGAAAACAAGGTCATTTTTCAGGATACAGAGCAGGGGTGCTTGACAAAACAAGCACATATATCATTATTTTTGTCAATGCAAATAATCGGCCAAGTTAATTTAAGGATTTAGCACATATCATGCATTTCTTTAACCTTGATGGGGGAAAAAAATGTAATTTTATCTCTTGCTGCAGCAACCAAAACATTCAAGATGTTCAGATGAAAAGTTATAACAGTTTACCAAGCCCTGGAGGCAGACAAGGGTGTTCCTCTTCTGACGGACCCTCTGATGGTCCCTCTGACTCATTCTGAGAGGTGTCAACACAGCAAACATTATTAAACACTGTAGGCACGTTTTAAGATTAACATATTACTCCTGTGCGAGTTTTGCAAATTTAAGGAAGATGGAGAAACTATTTGTGATTGTGAAAGAATTTAAGCAAGTTACAAACAAAAGAAAATGACTAATGATAGATTTATCTAAAACATACTTCCATTTTAACACAAATGCAGACATATTTCTTTTCCTCACCTCTGGGTCGTTGTCTCGGTCCATGTTTAAAGAACTGAAGGCTGAAGATCGGCTCACACCAGGCAGCCTGTGGGACACAGCGAGCAGCGAGGCGTTCACTGACAGTTAGAAACTTACTGACTGCTGACGTTGCTTTATGACAGCAACAGCTGCTGGGTTACCTAAACGCAGGCTACAGTTAAAAGGCAACTATTTCTATGAGAAGTGTTGTTGATCAGCGATTTACAAGAAAAAGTCAAATAGATAGGAGTTATCTCCGACCACGCCATCGCATTTTGAGTAAAACTGAGGAAGAATTACACCCAAAAAAATAATGATTTGGTTGAGGGAAGATGTAGAAAATAGTTTAACGTTACTTTAATCTGTGAACAATTTCATTTCCGAGGAACTCCATGGTTTAGCTAGCTCCCAACTGATACAGTAAGAGCTGCATTAGCTGAGGCTAATGTAGGCTTGCAAGACCAATGAGAACTATGCATTCTGGAAAATATATAAGCCTACTAAAACGAAATAATTAAAGAACACACCGACCTTTGTCCAATAGAATGTATACTATGTCAGAAACTACAAATATCTAAGGATAAACATCTGTTACTTACAAAGCCAGCCAGTCTGTGTGTCACGCTGCTATTTCCTAATACACCAGAACAGTACTCGGTTAAAACCTGGTGCGATGCATTATGGTACATGTAGTCCTTTTGTGTGACAGAACGCGTACTTAAAGAAAGAAAATAAAATCTTTATTTTTATTGTACATTTTAACAGGCTACTTCGCGTACTTAAAGAAAAAAATAAAATGTTTATTTCTATTGTACATTTTAACAGGCTACAATCAAAATCTGTACTCTGGGAGATATGTTCTCTGCAACAACCTTTATGTGAAAATTAACACAGAAAATCAGTTTTAAGCAGAGTGTTTCAACATGCTCTCACACTCACTAGTGCTACTTGTATTAAAGTGCTTGTGGTGTATTTAATGTGCTTGAGTAGTCTAACTAGGGAATTTTTTTGACACAGCCTTAATAATAACCTTACATGGTTATCAACTAAACTCAAGAGGCTGAGGTTGAAGAGTTGTTTCCCATTGTAAGCATGTTATATGCAAAATAAGAGTTAAGTATGCACAGGCATACCTACACTATAAGTTGGCCCTTTATAACAGTACCAATGCTTTGTACAGAAGATATGAAGTTGTACAGACAGTTCCTTTATTGAGGTGCCTGTAGTCATGTGTGCAATTGCGTGAAATGCATATGGAGAAGTTTTGGTGGCCACCCATACCCTTGTTCACAGACTCTACTTTGTGAAAAGAGCTGTCACAGCTCAGGGTTTGATTTTAGAAATATGCAACCAAGTGGCTCATCTCTCTGTGATTACATTTACAGACAGAAATCTTTTTTTGCGTCAGACAAGCAGAGAATCAATAAAATTAGCCATCATGAAATAAACCCTTCAATGAACAACAGTTTAACATCTAACCATCTGTTCAATCACATTACAATATGCCCACTAAAGCCAGCAGATCACACATGAATAACTTTTTGTGAAGTCCAGCTTCATTAATCAAAATAGAGCTGTTGGTCTTAAAGAACTCACCAGCATCCCTTCCTCTTCCATTGATTTCAAAGGATTTTTTCTACCTTATGTCTCTGAGCAATGTTGCACTTATGCTTTGTTTGACATTTATAAAATGTGCTGGTTTGCCTATTTTTAATGGTCTGCACATATAAACACGTGTCCAAAGCTATGGTGAATTGGTAATGATATGCCATGAAACATGTTATATTTTAAACAAGCCACAAACACTGAGCAGTGTCTATACATGTATGGCGTTCTGTGAAGTGAAGCTCAGAGCTCATACATCATTATTGCCACAAATATACTGTGATCTTTTGCATATTGATTGAGCAGATCTCAATAACTGTATTGCATGAGCTACCTATCTACTTGGCTATTGGGATAAAGGGACAAAGCATTATCATATGTGTAACATACATTTTTCTTTAAGTCATAATGCAATCATCTTGTGAATATGTACTTATAGGGTGTCTGCCTTGTTTATAATCAAAAGCTCAATCATTTCTCTCTGTCTACCATGCCTTGTCAGTATAGCTGTTTGAGCCTGCAGTTTAGCACCCTGTTGAAATATATTATATCACTGCTGGTTTAACTGGTGGGTGATCAGCTGAACATAGTCATCCTGAGACATGAGTGTGACATCATTTCCCACAGCAATACAATAGTCAGCACTAGCAAATATACATATTTCGTTTTAGCCACTCCGAAATTTCTTTACTTTTCTCCATTTTGCACTGTCATGATGTCCAATTTCTGCTTGTCAGAAGGCCCAATCCTCCCATCACAGAACCGTGTGAGTTAATTAAGAGGGAAAAAGAGGTGGTTGTTGGTGGAACGTGATTGTGATAGTATTAGGAAGGAAATTCCTGTTCCTTAACATTCTCCAGCAGCAATGAGCTCCGCAGGTCTCTCGGCCAGCCTGTCCCTTCTGTTTTCTTCATCCTCTTCTTCCTCAAAGAGAGTATGGCGTATGCTCAGAAGCTGGTGCGTGGGGGCTCTGGTCAGAGGTGGTGGTTGAGGCTCAGAGTTTTCTATTTGTGCAAGAGGCTCCGCTTGTGGAGGGGAGGACTTTGGACTGAGTGGGTCATCACTAGATGGAGGGTTTGGGCTCACACCATTTACATATGTGGTTGTAGGCAGGGTCACTGTAGAAAAGGCAGTGTTGGTTGATTCTGGAGAGCAAACCTTTGTTTCTGAAAATACAAGTGTGGAATAGAGGAATTAAAAATGAGTCAAAATCTAAAAATAAAAAAATAAAAAATGACATATAGCGTGTGGCTGAAAATGATTGGCCACTGTTGAAGGCATCATAAACAATTAAGCTTAGGTTGTCTGGTTTGTGTCTCCTTCTCTCCTCTTTCCTCTGCTCTCCTGTGTTGGACTAGGAAATGTATTTCCACTAAATACTTTTATGAATATATACTTCAATGCATACTTTGTCACAAACTTAATGCTAACCTGCCAGGAAACATAACATACAGCGGTAGTATAAAATAATACAATGGGCAGATGAAGCATCTGTATCATATATTTTTGATGTCAGTTTAAAATGGCAGCTTCATGAGAACGGCCTCCCAATTTGAGAAAAATACTTAAACTCCTCCATCTTCCTGTTTGTCCTCAACTCCTCAGCTTATTTCTGGTGGGAGGCAGTAAAATAGAGGAGAAGAGGCAAGGAGAGAGATCAAGGATGTACAAATATGGTAATGACATAAAAGGCTTGGGGCACAATGCTTTATGCAGCAGTGCCACTGTGATGCTGAGCAATGAACCAAAACAAAGCAACAGAATACTTCTGATCCCCGTACTGTTTCCAGGGCTTTCATTGTCTAACCACAGAAGTGATTTTAAAAAGAATGGATCAAACAGAAAAAAACTTTTACTAGATGCAAAGAAATGCTAGATGGAAAATCATCTATTTCTTTGCATCTATTAAAAGTTTTTTTTTTCTGTTTGATCCATTCTTTTTTTGCTAGATGTAAAAAGGAAAAACCCCTCTCTGAATCGCCACCTTAACGTGGTGGAGGGGTTTGTGTGCCCGAATGATCCCAGGAGCTATGTTGTTGGGGGCATTTGCCCCTGGTATGGTCACCCAAGGCAAACTGGTCCTGGGGGACGGGCCAGACTAAGAGCGATTCAGATGACTCTTATGGAAAAAGCAAAACCAAGAGCTCGATGTCGCTCACCCGGGTTAGGGTTACCGGGGTTCCACCCTGGAGCTCGTTTGGGAGCGCCTGATGGCCGGGCCTTCACCCATGGGGCCCAGCCGGGCTCATCCCGAATGGGCTATATGGGTTTGCCTCCCCGTGGGCCCACCACCCGCAGGAAGGGTCATAGGCGTCTTGTGCAATGTTTTTTGGCCGGCAGCCGAAATCGTGGGCCTTGGCGTGCAGATCCCCGGCTGACTAAACTGGCTACTGGGACATGGAACGTGGCAGGGAAGGAGCCTGAGCTTGTGCATGAGGTACCGACTAGATATAGCCGCGCTCACCTCAACGCACAGCCTGGGCTCTGGAAGCAATACTTTTGAGAGAGGCTGGACCTTATTCTACTCTGGAGTTGCCCAGGGTGAGAGGTGATGGGCTGGTGTGAGCTTGCTTATAGCCCCACAGCGTGGAGCCTGTATGTTGGGGTTTTCCCTGGTGGATGAGAGGGTAGTTTCGCCTCCGCCTTTGGGTCGGGGAATGGGCTCTGAAACTCATTTGCGGTTATGCGCCAAATGACAGTTCAGAGTACCCAGCCTTCTTGGGGTCCTTGGCGGGGGTGGTGTAAAGCGCCCCTAATGGGGACTCCTTTGTCCTGCTGGGCGACTTCAACGCTCATGTTGTCAATTACAGTGGTACCTGGAGGGGCGTGATTGGGAGGAATGGCCTCTCTGATCTGAACCAGAGTGGTGTTTTGTTGTTGGACTTCTGTGCTAGTCACAGTTTGTCCAGAACAAACACCATGTTCAAGCGTAAGAGTGTCCATAAATGCACTTGGCATCAGGACACTCTTGGCCGTAGATCGATGATCAACTTTATAGTCGTATCATCTGATCTTCAGCCGTATGTTTTGGACACTCGGGTAAAGAGAGGAGCTGAGCTGTCAAATGATCACTACCTGGTGGTGGGTTGGATCAGATGGCGGGGGAGAATGCCAGGTCAGACCTGGTAGGCCCAAACGTGTAGTGAGGGTCTGCTGGAACGTCTGGCAGAGGAACCTGTCAGAAAGATCTTCAACTCACACCTCCGACAGAGCTTCAATCACATCCCAAGGGAGGCGGGGGACATTGAATCTGAATGGACCATGTTCCGTGCCTCCATTGCTGAAGCGGCTGACTGAAGCTGTGGCCGTAAGGTCTTCGGTGCCTGCCGTGGCAGGCAATCTTCGAACTCGGTGGTGGACACCTCGGGTGAGAGAGGCCGTCAGAATGAAGGAGTCTTACCGGGCTTGGTTGGCTTGTGGGACTCTGGAATCAGCAGACAAGTATCGGCGGGCCAAGCGGACGGCATATAATGAGACTTTTTACCAAGTAGCCCCTGGCTACTAGGTTTTTGAAGTTGGTAGCCAGCTAGCAATTTTGGTCGCCAGTGTTTTTCGTAGCCCCATACGCCCCCGTAGACTGCTTAAATTTTCATGGACGCTCAATGGCTTCAATGGCTTCCTGGAGAAAAACTGGAATCTGCATGAAAGAAGCTGCAAGTTTGGAAGTTTGTTTAACAGTCATGCAGTAGCTTGGGTGGTGGGGGCGCGATAGACAGAATTTCAATAGGAAATTTCATCATCAGTTCACTATTGCTTTATTTGAAATGAGTTTTTTAATCAATGTCAATATGATCAAGAATAGCTTGTGGGTCTATGGTGATAGAAAATTTTGACAGATCGCGTATGAAAAACCCCTATTATCGCCCACTATCACTACATTTGAGAAGCATTTACAGACGTGTGTTGTAGCCTGGCCCTTTAAGGGGGGTATACCTGATGGATAATGTAGTTTGTGAGGTGCGGGCGGCTGAACAGAGCAAGTGAAGTGAGCATGATCAGCGGCCAACTGAAAGGAGACCACGGGGCAGGCCCAGGACACACTGGAGAGATTATATTTCTCAGCTGGCCTGGGAACGCCTCGGGGTTCTCCCAGAGGAGCTGGTGGAAACAGCCAGGGGGAGGGAGGTCTGGGCCTCTCTGCTGAAGCTGCTGCCCCTGTGACCCAACTCCGGATGGATGGAAAAAGGAAAAATTGTCTGGGCCACCCGGTGATGCAACGGTTAGGGCAGGCGGCCCATATACAGAGGCTACAGCCCTCAACGCAGCGGTCACGGGTTTGATTCCCGGCCTGGGTGACCCTTTGCTACATGTCTTCCCCGTTCTCTCTCTCTGCCCCCTTTCCTGTACTGTCTTCACTGTCAATAAAGGCCTCTCGTCCCACAAAAATCTAAAGAGAAAATTGTCTAGAACAATTATACTTAAAAACAATACAGGAAAAACAATGGATACTTGAACAAGACCACTTACCTCTTTACACATCTCCTTATATTTTTAAACATCTTTCTTGTATATGATTTTAGTGAATTTATTGCTGCACAGCTTATATAGAAAGCCACAAATATGTCAGTACTGATGTCAGATAGTTTGTTTCAACACTAACACTGTGCTAACACTGGGCTTATTTTAACTTTTACATTTACTATAGGAAATAAAATATCACAATAAATCTGATAGCATTTGAAGAGTATTTGACATCTTTAAATCTTACTGCTGATGTCCAAGTTACCTGTTTTTTCCTTAATACATATGTCACATGATTTATTCTGTCTATAGGCAGGGGAAGTGAAAAACAAAGTAACTAAGCAATCAGTAGCAGGCAGAAACGTAGTATGTTCACAAATGTTGAATTAAACAATAACTCCTTAATCCTAAGCCTAAACAGAATCAAAATCAAAAGTGAGTCTGTAAGACTTTATTGCAAATCCATTTTTTGAGTAATTTTGTTCATAAGTTGACTGAAGCAACTGAAAGGACACCCTCATTTCTAGAGATTTTGTGTGTGTGTGTGTGTTAAGCAGGCCTACCTGTAATTGCACCAGATACATGAACAATAGTGTGTGTGCCCTCTAGGTAGACTGTATCCATGTTGTGCTCAGAGGGCAGAGGTTCTGTGGTGGTGGTCCCCACTTTTGGCTTGCGGATCGTCAGCATGTACGGGTGGACGTCCAGGGAGAAGTTACGTGTATGTTTTTTCTCCATTCCACCTAAATCTGTAAATATAAATGAGCAGTCAAACTTAAAAAGAAAAAAAAAAAATCACAAATTGATAATCCATACAGAGCAGAGTTAAGCTGCTATTATCTGGTTACAGAGGTAAAAAATATTGATATGACTATTTTGGCAGTTAATTACTCTTTTATTCCCTCCATTAAATCTGTTTGATGGTTTCAAGTGTAATGAGTTTATCAGAGCTAGTTTGCTGTACTGTGCTGCAAACAATACTGATAAAGGAGAATAAAAAAAGGGACTTAATCTTTGAAACAATAAACACTGCACATGAATTTTGTGAAAGCTTTATCTGCAGTTCAGATTTTACTTCTTTAACTAAATCACCATTTAACAGATTTGCACAATACCAGCCAAGTGATTAGTTTGATTTACTTTAATGAGCTACACTCTACTATTCTTGATTACTAATCTTTTAGACAGAACAACACACAAGATGTTGCAGTAATGTCTTGCATGAGAATTAAAAAAAAAAAAAGAAATGTATTCAATTTTTTTTTTAACCAATCATCATTTAGTATCAGTTAGCATGTACATGTATAGTAATAGATATAGCCCCCAAGAATAACATTTAGAATTTATAAATTACTATAGTATGGTCTCTTTAAGTTGTAGGCTATATAACTTAAATCAGAAAGAGCCGCAATAACCCCCCCCCCCCCCCCCCCTCCATTATTCACAGTGGTTTTGTCTGTTGTAATTAAAAAGCACTGAGAAGCAGCTTTTGACATTTTTTTTTCCACTTTAACATGTCAAATAGAATACTTCATACCTTTTGTTGAAGGATGTTGTGTGCTCTTGCTATCCAGAAGTGGTGCAATGAAGCTGTCAGCCACTGTTTTGCGTCTTAGTGGTTTTGGTTTTTCAGGCTTGGTGTTATTTTCCAAACGTGTCAGGGTAAGTGGTTCCTTCATGGTAGATTAAGAAAAAAAAAACCTGATGAGATCATAGCTTTAGCTACAGTTGAAGCAGATAAACATAACAGTTAGAGCAGAATTAGGGTTCTACATATTTACAGTGCCTTTCAAAATTACTCAATACCCCTTGAACTTTTCCATATTCTATCATGTTACAGCCACGGACCTAAATGTGTTTTATTGGTATTTAGGGACAGGGAAGATGGTTAAAATTGATGGGGAAGATGGATGGAGCCAAATACAGGACCATTCTGGAAGAAAACCTGTTGGAGTCTGCAAAAGACCTGAGACTGGGACGGAGATTTATCTTCCAACAGGACAATGATCCAAAACATAAAGACAAATCTACAATGGAATGGTTCAAAAATAAATGTATCCAGGTGTTAGAACTGCCAAGTCAAAGTCCAGATCCTGAATCCAATCCAAGAATCTGTGGAAAGAGCTGAAGACTGCTGTTAACAAACACTCTATCCAACCTCACTGAGCTCCAGCTGTTTTGCAAGGAAGAATGGGCAAGAATTTCAGTCTCTGGATGTGTTAAACTGATAGAGACAAACCCCAAGAGACTGGAGCTGGAACTGCAGCAGAAGGTGGCGCTACAAAGTATTAACGCAAAGGGGCCGAATAATATTGCACGCCCCACTTTTCAGCTTTTTATTTGTTAAAAAAGTTTAAAATATCCAATAAATTTCATTCCACTTCACAATTGTGTCCCACTTGTTGTTGATTCTTGACAAAAAATTGAAATTTTATATCTTTATGTTTGAAGCCTGAAATGTATCAAAGGTTGAAAAACTTCAAGGGGGCCGAATACTTTCGCACGGCACTGTAAACCTATGCCCCAGTCTCAAGTCTTTTGCAGACTAACAGGTTTTCTTCTTTTGCCCTGCATTTGGCTCCATCTATCTTCCCATCATCTCTAACCAGTTTCCCTTTTCCTGCAGAAGAAAAGCATCCCCATTACATGACACTGCCACCACTATGTTTTACAGTGGAGATGGTGTGTTCAGGCTGATGTGTGCTCTGTGAGATTTTCAAAACTTGGGATTTTTTTTAAAACCTTGCATTAAACTTCTCCACAACTTTATTTATATTTTGCAGTTATTTGTATCTATATTGAGATTAAAATACACACAGATGGGCTCTATTAACTAATTAGGTGATATCTGAAGGCAATTGGTTCCATGGGATTTTAGTTAGGGGTATCAGAGTAATGGGGAGTGATACAAATGCATGCCACACTTTTTAGATTTTTATTCATAAAAAAACATAATTTTACTTCCACTTAACAGTTATCTTTCACTTTGTGTTGGTTTATAACATAAAATCCCAATGAAATAAATTTATGTTTTAGTTGTAAGTGACAAAATATGGAAACGTTCAAGGGGTATGAATACTTGCAAGGCACTGTGAAAAAGCCCTTTGTAAGAGCTGTTTCCTCTACCACATCAAACAAAGGGGCTCATTAGTTTTAAACGTTAAATAAAATGTTCTCCAGTGAAGATGTTTGTGTTATATCAGGGTGGAAAAATTCTGAGTTACAAATGAGCATGTGGTAATCAATTTCAGGCTGCTAGCTTACCTTGAATGGCTGTGGAAGTGGGTTCGATGTTGGGATCCATTTAATCTTCTTTCTGGGCCGTTTGATGACTAGCGGCTCCCCGCCCATCTCGCCTACACCCAGATCAGAAGGATCCAAGTTGGGGTCAATAGTCTGGATCCCAGACTCTCTCACAGTGGGTGTAGCATCATGGTTGGACTGTGCAAGTGCAGCCAATAGCTGCCTGACTACGTTGTCATACATGAGGTCACTCTCGTTAGTGATGAAGTCTAGTCGGTTTAGTGACTTGATGTGATCCCTGTTCTCATTGCAGAACATGGCCAGGATGTTTATGTCACAGAACGGAGACTTCTGCCAGCGTCGGCGTGTCTTAATTCCAACTTTGTGCAGTTTGTCAAATACAAAGTTAGATTTGCGAACAACAAACAAATGCAGCAAATTAAGCAGAATGATGAAGTTCATGGTGCAAAGCAAAGCTATATCAACTGCAGCCATGATGCGCTGTAGCTGCACAGCAGGCAGTTTACAGTTGACCCTGATCTTCAGCTCTGGATAGCTGCTAATGTCTGGGGGTTCACCCAGAGCACAGGTGAACTCATTCTGCCTTTGGCGGGCATAGTAGGCGCTCAGATAGGAAATGGGGATTGAACTGAGGCAGATAATAGCCAAGTGGCGTGCTAGGTAAATCTTAGCCAAAAAGTTACTTTGGCCTCGTCTCTCCAAGTATTTCTCAAACAGATTCTGTTCAGGGCTCTTCTCCTTTCTCTGCATTCTCTATGATCTCCCTCCTCTCCCGCTCAGTAATGCCAGGGCCTTTGGACTGGATCTGCTTTTCAATTTTGGGGGCTCGGCCCTCAGCAGCTCGATGATAGCAGTTATCAATCTCTTGAAGCAGAAAATTGAGTTCTGAAGTGAAGTCGTGTTGAGGCAAGGAATTCCCAGCCCAAAGCAGGAATGTACATGATTCCAGCAAAGGCCAGCAGAGCATAGGGCAGGAACTTGTGCTCAAATAGTGAAGGCCAAAGGTGAGGCTCCACACCAGGCACAGCATCACGAAGCTCTGTCCAGCAGTACCCTCTTGCATAAAGTGCCTGGTCTCTGGTGAAGTTGTGAGGTGTATAACAGTATATTGATTCCTCTGTGGAAAGCATAAAAAGAAACAATCAGGCAATCAAATTCATAATATTATTTCTCAAAATAAAATTCAAGTAAAGGGACAAGGCAATACGGTGGCTCAGTGGTTAGCACTGTTGCCTCACAGCAGAAAGTTTCTGGTTTAGACCTCGGCAAGGGCCTCTGTGTGGAGTCTGTATGTTCTCCCCGTGCTCCCTGTTTCTCCCGATACTCCAGCTTCCTCCCACAATCCAAA
This sequence comes from Hirundichthys speculiger, assembly GCA_018398805.1. Taxonomy (NCBI): domain Eukaryota; kingdom Metazoa; phylum Chordata; class Actinopteri; order Beloniformes; family Exocoetidae; genus Hirundichthys; species Hirundichthys speculiger. Next base: position 1,057,199 of record JAGFBZ010000482.1, read on the forward strand.
GACATGCATGTTAGGTTAATTAGTTCTAAAATGCCCGTAGGAGTGACTGTGAGTGTGCATGGTTGTTCATCTACATGTAGCCCTGTGATGGTCTGGCAACCTTTCCAGGGCGTACCTCCGCCTTTCACGCGAAAAGAGCTGGGATAGACTCCAGCAGATCTCTGTGATCCTCTATAGGACTAAATGGATATAGATAATGGATGGATGGTAAAGAGACAAGTAGTAATTATAGAGTCCTTTTATAAGGCTATTGTAGCAGACACGAATTAATGTTTGTATAAGTTCCTATTTAAGGAGAGCTGAAGAAGCCTCTAAATTAAGACATTCTGTTGTTTTTTCAGTATTTTGGACAGAGTGCGCACTATTGTTCAACATACTGAGAAGCTTGTGTGACATTTTTCTCTTCACAGTCAGTTGTAAGGACTCAAAAGCGGCACCCACAACAGAGTGAGCTTTCATTATCATCTTGTTCAATTACTTTGAGTCACCAGCTCTGATGCGCCTTCCCAAATATTATTGCAAAGAAAATTACACTTTCATCCACAGACAACATCATACTGCTTATGTTGAAGAACCTAAGCTTCCTTAAGAAGTCTAGTATGTAGTTCACGTTAAAGGTGTGGTGATTGTTCCTACTCCATGTCACATAGCAGTCTACCAGTTCTCTGTAGTCAGCTTCTTGTCCAGCACTAACGCACTCCAAAATAGTAGAATGATTTGAATATTACTGCAGATGACAAGATTCCTAGTTGTACTGGAAGTCTGAGAGAGAAGAAAGACTGTAGGAGCACAGTCCCCTGTGGTGATCTTGTATTACTGACCACATGGTCAGACATCCAACCCCATTCACTCTTTCAAACTGTAGTCTGTCTGTCCAGTAGTCAAACATTCAGGTAGATTCTTAAACCTCTAACATGGTACCTGAGGCTTGTAGTGTGATGCTAACTATGTCAAAATCCTGAGTGAGTAAAGACACCTTTTGAGAAAAGAAAAAATGTACTTTCTAGGCACATAAATCATATTTTGAAAAAATGGGGGGAAAAGAACAAAATACCACAATCTGATTGACAAAAATCAAATCAGTTGAGTCAGTCTGCACACTTGCTCATGATGGCATAGCATGTGTGCCAAAAAAAAAAAAAATTACTAGTAAGTCACTCGTAGTCATTGTTCACTTTCCAGAAATATTGTCATACTTATGGTTAAATATGGTAGAGCTGCCCGTTTAAAATGGAGTAAGTATGCTACAGCAATGGTTGTAAAATAAATCTCTCCCTCTGAATGGTAAGCTAGATGTTGACAATTAACACAGAATGATGCTTTCAAAAAGCGATCAATGACTCCACGAGTAATAGGCTTTTTGGCATGCAATCAAAGCAAAGCTGTGCTATGCTGAACAAGCGCGAGCAGAGCAAACTTTCATGATCCAGACCTATGGAAAAACTATTCACCCCACTACCTCTGTTCCCACTTTTCATCATTGTGATCCTTTTTCATATTGAAGCCTATGATATTTTTCATCACGCATAAGATGATAATTTTAGTTTTGCTAGAGCTTCTTCTCCAACTTTTTTTAAAAAAAAAATGTTATTGGCCTCCTTATTCTTTTCATGCTTAATTTTCAGCTCTCTGTGAACAGCCTCTCTGGCAACCCACTTTTAACATTTTTTTCCTCATTGTGGAAGCACCTCACTCTTCTGGTGAGAATAATGTTGTCCAGACAAAAGTCGACATAGACTTAGTCATGGAGCTGATGTCATCTCCCTGTAGCTCACAGATGTGTCCCAGTGTGGCCTTAAAGCAGCTCTACTGATTTTCTTTAGCTGTCTATGACCATTTTTTCTTAGTTCTTTCGGTCAGTTTCCAACCCCACAATGGATGTGTAAGTGGAGGTTAGACGTATCATATTATGGTCTGCCACCTAATAGAGAAAGGATAGGGGAGCTGTATGCATTTCTGACATTTTCATGGAATAAATCCAACATTTTTTCTTTCCTCTGGTGAAGTAGAACTGTCACAAAGTTGGAAGTGTAACTGAGTAAATAATGTTGGATTTTAGAAAAAGAGATTTAAGTAAGAAAAAGCATTTAGGAATTTTACTTATGCCACTTATGAAAGTGAGCACATGCAAATATCTAAAAATGGACACATTCAACTACTGTAAATATAGGTCAAAAACGTAGATACATAGAATAAACCATTTTAATGACAACATAAATGTCCACTTTTGTTTTACACCTTTTTTTTTTTTTTGTTTAATATTTTTTTGGCTCTAGTGGCCTTTATTGATAGTAGAGAGACAGGAAGGGGGGCAGAGAGAACGGGGAAGACACGCGGCAAAGGGTCGCTGAGCCAGGAATCGAACTCACGACCAGCCGCACGAGGACTGTAGCCTCTATGGGCCGCCTGCCCTAACCACTGCGCTACTGGGGCAACCCTGTTTTACATCTTAATAGTGTTAGTAAGGTTTGCAATCCAGTTGATACAATTTTCAGTAAACCATTTACATTGTAATTTATTTTATCTTATTTGGTATAAGGATAATATGAGCAATGGAAACACTTATTACAATCACATCTGGCAAAGCGCCCATCCCTGGGCTGATTTGTCTGTGAATGTTAAACAGTCTGAACACCCACACAGTTTTGCTGCCTAAGTTTAACACTGGTCCCAGCTGGTTAAACGCTGCAGCACAGTCTGACTCAGCAACAAACTAACATTTTCCCCCATCCTTCTCTTCCACACAGTCTCAGTCAAACTCCTGTTTTGTTCTTCTTCCAACAGTCCATCATATCCTTCCATCTACAATCTACTTTCCATAATCTCTAACAGTTCTTACTCTTTTAGCTCTATATTTCTGCTCTTTCCATAGAGTGCTTCTGTTTCCTGTATAACTCACTTTCTTCTTAAAAACATAATTATATCCCAATTATTCCAAGACACTGAAAAGGCATTACATGTGTCATAAAGGTTGTGTGTGATATACTATATTTTTTGTTACTTTTCAAAGGAACAAAGTTTTAGTGTCGCTGAAGATTAGACAGTGACCCTCATCTAGTGTCTGAGCAACTCACCTGCAAAGTTTCTTGTGAAGACGAGGGTGACCAACAGGATGGGGATGATGACTGTCCCTATGGTAACAACACGATCAAAGGGCAGCTCCAGTTTCAGCTGCACCATGAGGCCAGCCAGTGCCCCGCCCTTCTCATCCTGAGAGGATCCCGGCAGGATTAGCTCCTTCAGCTTCTCGCCTGCGAGTAGCGCAGTGGCCATGTCTAAATTCTGCTCTAAGATGTTCTGCATGCGGAACAAGAAAGACACACCCTACAATCCCCCTCAGTGACAAGGCGAGACTAGATGCTTCCTGCTGTAGCCAGGTACTTGTCAAAACATTGTGATGCAGGCAGGAATGTGTGAGTAGCTTCAGCCCCAGTCACCATGGGTCTGCGCTCTTCAAAGATTAGACTCTCATGCAGTTGTTTGTAACATTGAGAAGAAAACTTCCTTTTCAGCCTTGCCTGTCTTTTGCCCGACTCTTCTAAGTTTGGCCTCAGTCCATACACTCTGTGTGGTGTTGTCTGAGGAATGAGCTGAGTTTAGGTGTTCTTGTGCTTCCCAGGGAGAGTGATTATGGGTTGAAGAGTTGTTACATGAGCTCTGGTAAGGTGCAGGTCAGACCAATTCTTCCCTGAAAAGACAAATAATAATTCACATACATTACAAACCATGTTGTGCATGACCAATATACTGAACACTTAAGTGAAAGATGTCCTTTCTTTGAACATGCAAAACTTAATTACGTAATTGCTCGATTTTATATTGTCTAATATCTTGTTCTCAATCATTGCCCTGTACACGGTCATCCTCTGCCCCCTCTGGACTGCTGGTCATAATTATCCCTTGGAGACAGTATGTTCACACAAAGATATTAGGTGACTCCAAGCACTTGTCAGTTACGTCAGTGTGTGGCTTGTCATGTGTGTATAAGAGAGTGCATGAATTCATGCAAGTATGCATTATGCATATCATGACGGTGCAGGATGTCTCAGCGTCTGCTGCATGCTACTTTCACATGAAGGTTACGTGAATGTCCTTCGTGAGGAGTGTGAATGCATCACCTCTTCCCATCAACAATTTTCATCCTCACGCTCCACCTCTTCCTCTTCTTTCCCTCTCCATTACTCCCCCTGCCTCGCTCTTAGTTTCCTCTCATTACACCAAATGCACAGCTCATCTATGAAATCCTTTTCCAAAGCTGGAACATATATTTAAGATCTCAGAGAGGGGAATCTTAAGACTGCATTTTCATGACTGAAGGGGAGCAATTAGAGTACTGAAGTCAGCTTTAAAGCACACAAGTGAGAGGAATCTGAGTAGAGAATTTCTTATTTAGAGAACATAATTCAATTGTAATGCTAATGTGAAGTAATTGTCATTCTACTGTAGCTCAAAGAGAGAACAAGATGCTCCTCTTGGTAAAAACAAACCAAAAAAAAACATATAACCTACTTTTTCTTTCTATCTGGGGACCATCAACTTTACTTACATTGTCTCAGGAAGATCAGAGGCAGATAAAGTTTGCATAATTTAGATTTAAAGAAACAGGAACACATTTTAGGAGAGGAGTTGGAGTCTAGCTGCTGTCTGTGAGCCCCTGGCATTGCTCCATCCTGACAGATTATACCCCTCAGTTGGGCAACGATACCTGTGTTTACACAGGGAATCCCACATTCTTTGGCTACTTCAGCACCCCACTTGGTTTTGACTATTGCAAACACTTAAAGAGGGACAGGACTAGGCTTCAGAGCGGAGGGAAAGGCACTCCATTCATGTCTTCAATCATTGTTAATTGAATAATGGGTGAGGAGGGAAGAAGAACTTTCAACACTCATTCTCTGATACTGGAGAAGTCTTATCAGTCACCATAAATATCGTGAAATAACAGACGGGAGATAGAAAAACACAATAAAGTGTCCTTACTCTTTTCTCAGTTTTGATTATGAGCAAATCTCGAAAGGAAACAGTGGAGGGACATTTTATGAAAAGATCATGATGTTCTAGTTAGTGCCGGCTGGGCTTCTTACTGGTGGACAACACTTAAGCTGAGACATTACATCGGAGTCAACTGCAGACGAGCTGTTTCAGCACCCGAGTAGTGGACAGCTCCTAACAGCCAGCCAGGGACGAGCTGTTTCAGCACCCGAGTAGTGGACAGCTCCTAACAGCCAGCCAGGGACGAGCTGCTCAACATCAACTGTATCGATTCAGAGTGCGTTTGTGTGTGTGTGTGTGTGTGTGTGTGTCAGACTAGGTGTGTGTGCGTGTGTGTGAGAGAGGAGCTCTCTGTGATGCTCAATACCCTCATCAGCTGTCTACCTGTACACTCGAGACCAAACTGCCGCCACAGTATGTTCTCTGGCGCGAACAAGTAAGCCGTGAGCAGGCAGAGGGATAATAATAATAAAATCCACTCACCGCGTCGCCCTGCATCTCTCGGCACGGCAAGGGTTAATCTGCAGTGCGGGCGAGCAGCTACAGCATGTATCCGAGCTCACCGGTTTGTTCTGCCTTTCCCCTCCAGCTCCCCTCCCTCAGAGCCTCCAGTCCTCTCCTCTCCTCTCATCTCCTCTCCCCTCCCCTGCCCTGCCCTGCCTCCTCCTCACAAACAAGAGGAGAGATAACAAATTAAGATTCTGCAGCTCTTCACATCAGTCCTCGAGCATGTTTTAGTTTGTTTGCTGAGCTGTTGAAACGTCTATCACGTTTTAGCCTCCTAATCACACGTAGCTAATACTGTAACACTTAATAGAGGGTTTCACACTGAAATACTTAAGATCCAGCTTCACAAACGGACGTTTAGTAACCGGATTCTGTTCGTCGATAAAACACCATAAGCAGGTAAGCTTTCGGGTAGGCTGCAGAAGCCTACTTTTACCACCTCTGGCGTCCAATGGATAAAACTGTAAAGCCATGCAGACCAGCTACTACTAAAACCCTCTCTTCGTTCAGACTACAACCAAACTGCAATGCACTGGTAGGGTTTTCTTGCTCTTTCATAGGTTTATCCAACATGCCCATCATCTGAGAGAGTGGGACTGGTCTCAGAAACATGCAGACGGCTAATAGGGAAGATGTTTGTCATTCAAACCTACTGGGTGTGGTTCTCTCTTTTTGGGGACCGTCCAAGACATCAAGCCATTAAAAATGTATTCCATATTTCTCCTTTATTTAATTGCACCGTCTCAGCCATGGGAGATACACACATATGCACGTGTCAAGTAAGTTGAGCCAACAGGTAGCTGACAAAAAGCCTTCCTTAATTGATTTATTACAGTGTACATGCTTCTCAGTGATGTTTCATAAGTTTTGTTGGAAGGTTTTTGTCTCCCTGTTGGGAGTATTTTTGGTATTTACTCACCCTTTAAGCGTGTGAAAGTGACGCGCACCCGGTGCTCACCAACAGGACCAATCAAGTCATTCTTTTCCTAAAGCCGGTTCCCGCCGGTTAGGAAACCCGCTCCCCAGTCTCTACCACCTCTAAATATAGTCTGTCCCCTGTTCTCTATCTCTTTGCTCCTCGATCTTAAAGCCCAAGATGTATTACATAAAGCTTCCTGTCATGTCATGAGTGTGTGAAAAATACTACATGATAATAAAACAGCATGTGTTTTAATTAAAGATGCAATGTCATGAGAAACATTTTTAGTTTTTTTTTTTTCTCACTCTTTCCCCCCAAAAATATGACTCCATTAAAATATATATACCCTACATTTTCAAGCAAAGATATTGGACTTTATTAATCCCTGGAGTGAAATATGATTTGTTGCACATGTGCCAGTTAAGACTAGAAATATTTCATTTCATTTTTTGATTAATTCCAGACATGTCAAAACAATCTTTTAAAGCATAGACAATTTTAACAGTATCATGAATCTATGTATCTGAAAAAAAATATATATATATTAATGAAATAAAATATATAGTAATGCATAAATCAATATACACTGACACATGCGCATAACCATAATTTAGAAACTTATAGAACCTCTTGTAAATAAATCTAAATATTAAATGGACATATTGCCCCCCAAAAAAGAAGAAATAAAAAAAATTAACTAAATTTATACCCAATGTATACGCTCCGATCTATATACATACACATACATATCAATATGCAAAACACATATTTGGTTTAACATGTCTGAAAAGGGGTAGGAATAAGTAAAATGTATTTAATCCTACCAATGTTCCATGATTACCCTTAAAATTTATCCGGTTTTTGAGGCTTTATCCTAAATTTTGGTTGTAATTTCATATCCAGATAGACATAGACATTTAACTACATACATACACACTGATACACACACATTCACACTACAGTACATACTATAATATATACAACAGTACAGTATATGCTACAGTACATACTACATATACTTCACCCTGCACAGTCACACCCACACACACAGTGTGCCCACCCAACCTGCCCCAGCAGGGGCAAATCCCCGCCATGCAGCAGAGACATCCCAGCAGCGACGAAGAGCGACGGGAGGCACCCGAGCAAAACCCCCAAGCACCGCTACCAAGGGCCCCAACACACATGTCAATGCAGTGCCCCACACAAACCCCCCAAAGGTCCACAAAGACCCTCAGAGCCCCACCCCCACCCCACCACCAAGGGCACAAATGTTGACCACTGAGGGAAACCAGACCCAAACAGCCACAGTGCCAGACCACAACACAGGAGGACCAGGAAAAGCAAAGGAGATCCAACTATCTCCCAATGCACCACATACACACACCCACACAAAAATACACAATCATACCAATCTGTACAAGCTATTTACAGACACCCATTCAGGTTCACCTCAGATCATCATCATCCCTGCACTTGTTGAAAATCACCAGTCTGAGCCTTTTTCTTAAACACACTCATGTTTGGACATTGCACCAGTTCTTGGCTGAGTTTATTCGAAACCTTCACACCACTGACTGAAGTGCACGTTCTCTTCATGGTTGTTCGGACACTCCTGGATCTGAGGTTAAGGTTTCCTCTGTAATCATAACCGCCCTCTCTATCAGTAAAAAGTTTCTGGATATTATCTGGTAGTTGTTTGTTCCTGGCTTTATACATCAGCTGCGCTGTTTGAAATTCTACCAGATCTGGGAGTTTTAGTAGGCAGGGTTTATAAATAACTGGTTGGTCTGGTCCTGGAAACCTGCCTTATGGACCGTTCTGATGGCTCTTTTTTGGAGTGTGCATAACGGTCGGAGTGAGAAGTTAACTTCCACACAATAATTCAATAATGGCAAAATAAGTGAACGGTATACAATATGTAATGCTTTATTATTCCATAAATATTTAGCTTTACTGAGAACTGAAATACTTCGAGATACTTTAGCTTGATTATATTGGATGTGAGGTTTCCAGCAGATCTTATGGTCGATCATCAAACCCAGAAATTTTACTTCACTAACTCTGTCTATACATGTACCCTCTATCTCCACCTTTAAATCACTGTTCCATTTACAATTTCCAAACGACATAAACTTTGTTTTGTCCAAATTCAATGATAGCCTATCTATATCAAACCACTTTTTTAATTTTTTCAATTCTGAGGTGATTTCCTCCATAAGTTGCTGTAAATTCTCCCCATCACAGAAAATATTGGTGTCATCAGCAAAGAGAACAGATTTTAACACTTTTGAGACTTTACATATGTCATTTATGTATAGAATAAAGAGTTTAGGCCCCAATACTGACCCCTGGGGGACACCACAACCAATGTCCAAGCATGATGACTGAAAGTCACCTATTTTCACAAACTGCTGTCTGTTGCTTGAATAACTTTTCATCCAGTGTAAAACCACTCCCCTAATACCATAACGCTCCAATTAAAAAAAAAAAAAAATAATAATTACAATATACATTGATCGGCTATAACAGTAAGACTTCCCACTTAAAATTGAGAAGGCCCTACATTCTCCATGTGCACCCAACATAACTAACCAACCAGGGTCTGAAAAAAGAACATCTGAGGATCTATGTTAACTGGAATGTTAGCAGTTGATCCTTTGGGCCTCTTGGGTTGTAGGGTGGGGCCTATGGTTTTAGCATTTCTTCCCACAGATGCCACCAGGAATGTGTGGGAGGTTTGGAGACCAGCTGAACACCTCAGACTCTTTGTTGTGCTCTTCTGGGAGCTTCCTACACAACAAAAGGGCCCACTGCTGATCTGCTCTGGGAGGTGACTACTGTTGGAGAATTTTGTTGCCATGCAAGGTAGTGTGATTAGTCTATAAAACGTTTAAAGTCAGTGGCAAGTATCAAAATAAAAGTCATATGAATGCAAGAACCATTAAACCACTGAAAGAAATTAAAGTAACTAAATAAAAAAATGGATTATGTAACCAAGTGCAATATAGAATGAATAAAAACAGAGTCTCGGGGGTGCATGGAAAAATTAATGAAAACTAAATGAAGAATCAATGCAGAATATCTCAGAGAAGGAGAAAGTGGTGTGATAACAAAAAGTAATTGTAATTCTGATAGAGCAGCAAAAAATAAAGAGCGGTGCAAAGAGTCAGGTTATTGTCAGAAGTCTTGACTCAGACTGTCCTCTGACCCTCTGAGAGCAGAGTTAAGTAGACATGTTATTGCAAATAGCTTCTGACTGAATATTGTCCTCGACCAAAACATCACAGAGATATTGTATAGGATGACAGCATACTCCTTTCCCACATCACTGTCAGAGAGTCCAATTCTTGCATAACATTACTGGCTTTGCAGATGAGTTTCTTAGTATCTGCTGCCCTTAACCCGTTGCTCCTGCAAACAGTGACGTACAAGATAACACTATGCCACCCCGGATTCATACAACATCCTGAATGTGGTCCAGTAGACATCAACCATATCTTTAAAAAAAAAAAAAAGTGAACTGTCAATACAAACTTGCAATCCTCTTTAATGTCAACATTACCCCCCAGATAGGGGGGTCACAAATGTCTAAGTCCTTAAATCCACTATCAACTCATAGGTCTTTGTCACACTGAGCTGTAGGAGATTCTGTTCCCACAATGTGACAAAGTTACTAGTCCTGTGCTCAGTCAGATCACCCCCGCTGATACATCCAACTATGGCAGAATCTTTTGAAAACATTTGCAGATGGCACAACTTTGTGCACTAGTTGAACTCTGTGGTGAAGAGAAAGAGAGGCAGGACCAATCCCCTGGGGGGGCTTAGGTATTACTGACCACCCTGTTTGAGACATTGCAGACTAATGCAATTCTTTTTTTTTCTCAAAAAAGCCAGATGTATGGTGTTAAGTGCACTAGAGAATTAAGACAACATGATGACATCTTTATTTTCCATTTGCGGATTTCATTTGCTCTCTCTGAGGTTAAGACATTGAGTGTCCACAAATGAACCATCAATGAGCCATTCAAGTAAAATTAATGCATTATTTTTGTTATATTTATGTAATTTATGCAAACAAAAAAAGCCGCTTCTATGATATTTTAGTTCTCAGACAAATTCGACCATCATCTCATTTAATCAGGATTACAGTATTTTCACAGTCATCTGTGGAAGAAGTCAGGTCAGAGTTAAAGTTTAAGAGTTAAAGTCTTGCTTTCAAAACACTTTGACTCTTCAAACGTTGTTCTTACAACTAGCAGTCATATGATTCTCTAAGCTGCCTAGTACCTCTGAAAATGAAAATGAAAACATTTGATTCCCATAAAGAAGGAGAAGGCTATAAAATGACTATATATTTTTTTTCTGGGTAGTAATTTCCTCAGATTGTACTATCATTGACAATAGGTATTCAAAGTAGCACGGCTGACTTTTTAAAAAATTCATGTTAAAATATCAGTTTCAATTTCATTTGATGGAATATTTATTTACTTTTAGTAAAGCATAATCTAGCTCATGCAGTGTCCTGTCCCTACTATAGGCAAACACCAGCCAAAGTAACTTTGGATTCCTGTTCCAGCTGTCTGTGGTGGAGGTCCAGCAGGGGTCATAAAAATACCATCAAAACTCTAGAAATGCTTGAAATACTGATCAAAACCAGCTTTCAACCACAAAAGTGAATAAAGATTTAGCAGGCAGTTGAACAGTTGTGCACAGTTAGGGCCCGATTTACTAAGATCCTAAATAAAGAGTACTAAATTGCGTGTGCACTGAAAAAGTTTGCGCGTGCTGTTGTTGTGTGTTTTGCGGGTGATCAACTAAGAATGCTCGCGCAAATGATAACAGGTGCAAACCGCAGTATTTAAATGAGGTGTTGCGTGTCTTACGGTTTGCGCCGTGGAGAGTCTGGATGGAAAGCAGGATAAACGCAAGCGCAAAATGAAATTTGACGAGTTGGAGTTAGAGATATTAGTGGAAGAGGCAAATAAACACATTCATGAACTACAGCAAAGACATTTAAACATCACCAAAAGAAACGCAATATGGGAGAAAATCTGCGATAGAATAAATGCAGTTGGTAAGACAAAAAGAACGGCAGATGAGGTTAAAAGAAGGTGGCAAGATATAAGGCAAAGAACTAAAGAAAAAGTGGCCTTTAATAAAACTTCGGCAAACAAGACAGGTGGTTAAGTGGCCGTTGAGAAGTTCAAGCCTCCATAACCGCGGAGCGCTGTCATTACGGAGATGCGTCTCTGCGCGCAGCTGTGGCATCAATGAGTGGAGCTGTGGCTGGAGCCGACTCGTCCTCACACACTACTCATTCGTAAAAAAAGTATATGTTTTTTCATAAAATCCATCCATCCATCCATCCATCCATCCATTAGCTTCCGCTTATCCGAAGTCGGGTCGCGCGGCCAACAGCTTCAGAGGTCCAGATCCCCCGGCCGCTTCCACCAGCTCCTCTGGGAGAATCCCGAGGCGTTTTTCATAAAATGATGTGGAAATAACCCATTTTATTACAACTGAAATTGTGCTTGGGAGGAGTATTTTCACCGGACATTTTGACCGGAGAGATTATAAAATCCCGGACTTCCGCATATTTTACCAGACAAAGTCCGGCAATTACCAGACAACGGAAACCCTGGTGCCTCCTGTGGCAACCTTTTGCTGAATAATACTCGATTTAACATTCAAATAAAATATTTCTCCTTTTGCATGTGCAAACAAATTTACATGAGTCCGAAAGACTCTCTCTCTGCGTATTCTTTGATTTTGGCGATGTCGCCTCCTTGCCACAATAACAGCAGCCATCGGTGCGTAATGCTGGACAGAATAGCACCTTCCTTTCGAACGTACTAAATACAGACGCAATCACAATCCCCGCAATTACTTTCAGGGTTGGTAAATCTCATTGCGCGTGGTAAATGGACCTATTTGCATTTTCCCCTCCCAGTATTTTGCGCTTTCTGGCGGGTACGCCCCATATTGATTATTCATCAGGGCAAAAGTGCTAAATGAACAGCGTGTGCTATTTTGCTCATTTGAGAGGCGCAGTCCTCTTTGCACGCTGTTAATAAATCAGCTTGCGCATTGGTTTGCGGGTGATGTCAAGTTTGCACACGTTTTTACGCACGCAAACCTTTAGTAAATCAGGCCCTAAGTGTTCAACTAAATTTGGGGAAAATAGCAAAATTTGCAATCGAAGATCTAATGAAGGTGGGTCATTATTGTATCACATCTCGTAGTCTGAAGAAACATTCTGTTTTTAAGTGAAAATAGAGAGGTTGTACAAAAAGAGAGGGCTAAATTTTATGAGAGACAGAAAAAAAAGAAGAAATAGAAAACGCCTCTTCAGCTGCCAGTCACTGGATCAGTCAGTTTTAAGGCTTTTGTTAGAGCCAGTTGCACAGGGAACATGCCACAGTTAGAACTCATTTTTTTCACTTGCATAAAAGCACATTTTTGAAGCAGACATATATGCTGTACTTTGCAAAACAAACAAAGCACAAACTAACCATATCTTCTGAGTCTAAGCAGATGCACAGCAATAGTGAGCCATGTTTGAATGGTTTCAACAACCCTCTCTCATGGAGGAAATCTTTTCTCATTTGGCAGACATTGAAAGAATCTCAGAATGATCAGTTGAATTGTTTCTTGAAATTTGTACTTTTACTTGATAAAATCAGGTCATAGAGGTTTTAAAGGCTGAGTCTGTTTCATTGTCCTCTTTGAAAAATGTTGACAAATCTCCATCGTGTCATGGCCCGGGTCAGCCATGACTGAGAATTTGTAGTTTCTGTCTGTTTTGTCAAGTTGTCGTCTCTCCATGTCTCCAGTGCTTCCTGTTTTACTTTGAAGGTCTGTCTTGTCCTCGTGGTGTTCAGCTTTTCTTCCTCCCCCTTGTCGGCCTGATTGTTCACACCTGCCTCTCGTTTGTTCCTGTGTGTTTATAAGTCCTGTCACTCCCTTTCTGTTTGCTGTCCATTGTCTTCTTTACCCCCTGCATGTCTGTCTGCTCGCCATCATGCTCTTCACCTCAATTCTTGAAGTTAAGTTTGTATTTTTGGATTGCTGGGTTTTTGGGATTTTTTTAAAAAATTTTGTTTAATAAAGACCGTTTTGTTCATTTTCGTTTTGAACCTCCTGCACCTTGGGACCCCCCCCCTACCCACACACACACACACACACACCCTGACAAATCGATGCTCAGATTTTTGAAAATGATGAAAATCTTTTAATGCTGAAAACGGATGGGAATTATTCAAAACTTTGAAAGGAATCAGGGGGAAACTGAATTTTGGATCCAGCCCAAACATTTTTTAGGCAGTGAGCCACCATGTAAATGTTCTTATGATGTCATCACCTCAAAGTGTACTAAGATAATTATAGTTGTCAGATATCTCTGAGGGATCCTGACTCATTTGGCATCTGAACACTTTTGTGGCTGGAAAAAAAAGGAGAAGAAACTAGAAAAGCAATAAGGCAGCAGCTTCACTGTTTGGTGTAGACATGGAATTTCTTGTGTCAAGTGATTTATTTTGCATATATTATTGTGATCACATCTGGTTGAGAAATGACTCCTTATTAATGAGAATATATGAGGCTCACAAACAGAATGAAGAGGATGGACAGGAGCAAATTAACAGAGGAGGAAAATGAAGTCGGTAAGTGACATTTGAGCACAGCAGTAAATAAAACATCTTTCTAATGTCCACACAAATGAGCAAGGGTGTGTAGGTCTTCCAGTAATATACATACAGTCCATATCACCTGCAGTCTGTTCATCACAACCACGTAGCGTATATATACCAATGAGAAAATAAATAGAAATATTTTTTAAAACTTTTTTGTTTTCTAATTATTTGTTTCTGCCTCAATGTTTGGGGCACATAGAGCACTATCAGATATTGATCATGCTAGCCACATCAATGAGTAGATTAAACATTCTTTTCTCATTCCTAATGCTTTATATCCAGCCGATATTTTATTTCTTATTGCAAGACATAAATTCAGTTATAATTCTATGCATCCATCAATATGTGACAAATCAGTTGTCTGTAACAAACTTGTGCAACCACTAATAGCCACAAATACATAAAGGGATACACAACTGAAAAGACTTAAGTGCTCCAATAACTGAGGATTCATTACTTTAACATAAAAAAAAAATACAAAAAATAGAAAGAGCGTGAGAGAGACATCTATCATTGTTTTTCATGACATCGTGACATTTGATTTTGTGCAAGGTTTATGGAAAACTCAGGTTCATTAACTTAGAATAAAAAACAATTTTCTTATTTATATATGTCACCTTACAATCAAACTTTAAGAATATTACTAGCAAAAATGTACCATCTGTTAAATTCAGAATGAGTCATACTTTATGGATTAAAAGTGAAGAATTTTAATCTATCAGGATATCATGAACTGGTTTATTATAATTTAGCATGTGGTTGCATAAAAAAAATACTATCTCTTCCTGGTTAAAAAGATTTTCAGTTTAGTTAGAATGAAACAATAAAACAAGACCAGAAAACAGGTACAAAATTCAAATCCCCAAATCACTATCTATGCAAAAATCTTGAAATGAAAAACAAATACAATTCTCTTAAACTGTTCATAGAATGGAAAGAGTTTGTTTTATCCCTTGGTTTCCTACTCCTGACCAAATGTTTTGTTCAGAAAGCAGGCCTGTTCATTGAGCCATTTGGACCAGAACCGCCTTCCAGGCTCTGTCTTTGTCATAATCCTGCAGTGTTGCATTGGAGACTTGCTGCTGTTGGAGACAAACAAGAAGGGCATAGACAAATGGATCTAAGAGATAAAAACATTTACGAATCAAATGTGAGCTTCTAAAGCATAATTTAATTTTTGCATGTTTGACTCCAACATGAAATATATTGTCATTTTTAAATGTCGCTGGTGAGAATAGAAATACAAGAGCCATATTTCCAGATATAGTAGGGTCTCTTGTTTGAAATTTAGTTAATAACAAGAGGACAATGAAGATGACAGCATTCGCTTGCTGTGACCACAGACTTTTCCTTCTGTGTGCCATACCTCGCTGTAATGGGTTGTGGTTGGCAGGCTGTCGTCACACTCTGGGGCACCCATACGGAGTTGACTCTTATAAGCAGCACAGTGCACCACAGTGGCTAAAGTAAGAACTGCCTGCACCAGCAGCAGCACCATCAAAATCAGCAGCAGGATGTCGTAGGATTGCTGGAACACGAGGACACACACACACACACACACACAGAGAGAAGTAATTAGATGATTTCTACTCGCTTGTTTCACAGTCAACTGAAAGTCAAGGCTGGATGGGAACACGTGAGAATTCTGCTCACTGCAGCCGCTTTCACTTCATTCAAGTCACCTTTTCTGTGGGCACATCCTGAAGGAAAATTTCAATGACGCTGATCACACTGAAAGAGAGGAAGCCGGAGGCCGAAAATAGCAGGGGAGATGTCATGCTGCTGATGGCAATAAGCACCTCCACCTGAAAGATAACATGAAGAAGAAAAAAGAGCGATTGAGATGAACAAAAAAAAAAAACAAAAAAAAACAACAAAGCAAAGAGAAACAAGAGACAGATGTCAGATATGCACTAAAAGGTTGGAAAATTACACTTTAGATGACAACTAACGGGCTTCTCATTGGACAAAAAAAGGATACATTTTGTTGTTTAAAAGTAAAGTACAATTAGAACAAATAAAGAGGCAGGTAGTAATCCCTCATGGATTCATTGTTAAAGGTTATCATAGTTGGCAGGAATGCTCTCTTGTGCCAGTCCTTATTGCAGGAGTATAGTAGAGTCTAGTGGTAATACTGGTATCTGTATCTGTTACTCCACCACCTCCACCTCTTCTCCTGGGACTGAAATAGTGTTTGCCTCATTTATCTTAAAATCCACAATCATCTCCTTTGTCTGGTTCACATTCAAGATGAGGTGAATGTTCCCACACAGTGCCATAGATCAGGCCACAAGTTCTCTGAACTCAGCCTTCTGTCCCCCACTAACACACCCACAAGAGCAGAGTAATCTGAGTATTTCTGGCAAAGTCAAGACTCAGAGTACGGTACCACCCATTCAGATACAGTTTTTCAGTGTCACAAACTGTTCTGTTTGTGAAGGTAATCAATAATCCAGGAGATTGTGGAGTTATCCACCTTTGATTTTCTAATCCTTCTCGTGTAACAGGGCTGAGTGAGTGAATCTTCTTCAATCCACTGAGTACATCTGTTAGTTTGATTTTATGCAGTCACATCATAATTCCCATAGAGTTGTGTTCTCTTTCAAGGTGGAAGTGGGCTACTTGAAAACTGATACTGTATATATGATGTCACTTGGTTGAGCAAGCTGCTGTGGGTCTTGAAAGGTGCTTACTTACTTGCTCATTTGGACCAAAAACAATCTTTCCTAAAGTTTTTCCAAATAAAGTAGAGAATTTGTAGGTTTAAAGGTGCAAGTTTCTGACTCACTTAGATTTTTGCAATTTGTGCTTGTTCCCTTAAAGTCATCATTTGGCAACTTAAGGTAATGCAATTTTCATATCTTTATAAATTTCATGATTACCTAAATTGTCTATGCATAACCCTAACCCTAGGAATTACATTTTCTAAATGAATATTTTTTAAATTGTCTATGCATAACCCCAACCCTAGGAATTAAATTTTCTAAATATAACCAGGTAGTTTTGGTGCAAGTATAAATTTACAGAAAATATAAACAAGTGGGATATAAAATCTGCAAAATGTTTTCAGGTTAAAATAGAAGAAAACCAGTTTCTTGCTGGATCAAAACATGTGTCCATTATCAAAGAGCCCATCAGTGTTTTAAGAAGCTCCCCATTGTTGGTTGATAAAGTTTATATTTACCCTTGGTTGAAAGTTAGTCTGTGCATGTGTCACAAAAGTAACACTTTAAATGTAAAGTAGACACATAAGGGAAGTAGTGTGTAAGTGTAAAAAAAAAAAAAAAAAAGATACATCTACTTTATGTAATAATACCACTTCATACAGATCTGCTGGGTTGATAAAAGAGCCATTGATAAGACTGTGCTTATGAGTGGGTCTATGGTCAAGCGCATTGTGTATATATATTTATATTGTAATGTTTTTAGTTTACATTGTTTGTTATATTTTTCCTTAATTGCATGCACCATCATCGCCACAACAAATTCCTTGTATGTGTAAAATCGTACTTGGGAATAAAGTTGATTCTGATCCTGTAATTCCACTTTCTCTCACAAGAAGTGCCCTTCATTGTGTCTTAAGCCAGGGGCTGTGTTCCAAATTGCAAATTTGCACAATCATACTTAATATTTTGAGTGCATTAGCATGTTCACATTCACAATACTGTATTCATGAAGTACCTGGCAGGTGCCAATATGGTGCACTCAAAGCAGTCAGAAAATTAGGTGTGGAAAGCTATACGTTTTTTGAACTGGTACATCGATAAGATGTCCCAGGAGTGGTGAGACACTCTTTGGTGCATTGTCAGTTAAATCAAAGACAGTGGAGCACCTTCAGTGCCAACAACAGCACAGCTTTAAACTCTCTGTGATGTTAAAAATTCATGCTGTGTTCATTCTGAACACAGCATGAACACAGAGAGAGCAGAGATTAGATACATAACCTGAAAAATTGGATTCATTTGGTTTGAAATTTACAGTTGAGTAAAAGTGAACTCTTGGTGGTCAACATCATAGTGGTAACTCAATGAAGCAGCTGAAGAAGAAAGTTCACCCCTGACACTTCTGATTAGAACGTAGTGGTACTTATACATAGGAATGACACTGTTTTGCACTCTACATTGTGTTTGGATGTATTCATTTTGTATTTTGCCTGTAATATGTAATGATATTCCTGTCATTAGGGATGAAACGGTTACCGGTATTATGGTAAAGCGCGGGGAAATTTTACATGATAACGGTTACTGTTGATGTTTGACTTAATCTTGTTATCGCGGTCAGTTACTGGGATATGTACGTAATATCATTCAAGTCTCGCGAGCGACTCGTGACTGTGTCTCATGTGAACATGAGACACAGTCACGAGTCGCTCGTGACTGTGTCTCATGTGAACATGTAGCTTGTAACTTTGGCATTGTGACATAAGCATAATGGAAAGTGGTGATAGCACGCAGAACATTTACCAACTCACTAAAAAGACGAAATCCGAGGTCTGGGCATATTTTGTTTTTTTAAAAATGCAGAGGGACAACTGGTGGAGGACAATTATCCTGTCTGCAGAGCATGCAAGAAAAAAGTTGTTGCAAAAGGCAGTAACACTTCAAATGCATATTTTGACCTACTATGGTTGTTAAAGTGTTCATTTAAACTTGCAACAGACAAATAAGCTTTGTTCCTGTTATTTATTTTGTTCATTTAAAGTAAAACCTCTGTCTGTGCCAATCGTTTGAACTTTTAACGTGAAAGTTTCATTTTGATAAGATTTTGGCTTCTAATGTTATATTATGAAAAGAAAATCACAAGATTTTGTGAAATTATTTTAATTCATGTGTTTTTTGGGTGTTTGTACAGCAATTAAGAATACTGTGTTGATATCGTAAACCGTGATAATTTGGTCACAATAAATCGAGACATCAAATTTTCCATATCGTTACATCCCTAACTGTCATATGCTGACTCCATTTGATCAGAAGTGTCTTTGTCACATAGACTTTTTTTTAAAATACCAACTTCCACAGTTTAGACATTGCATGTATTTATGTAAAGTGTCCACATAGTTTCCAGTTTTCTTGGCAGCTGGGTGCAAAATCTAGAATGGAGTATTCCAAGAAGAGTAAGCTGAAAGTCCAGCCCTCACAGTCACCTAACCATAACATCTTTTAAAACAAAACATCATCTGAAAGAGCCACATTTTCTAAAAAACTGTTAATAATAATTCAAAAATGCCAGTGGAACCACCCAGGGCAATCAAACCTTTTTTAAGCCACTTTTTGCGTCTGTTATTCGTAAACAAATGGAGGAATGAAAGAACAAACGAAAGAAAGAAAGAGGTATTTGGGAAATCAAGTAAACTATTGGCAATAACAGACATTTTGACCCAAACACTTTCATGATACTAAAAAAAATATATATATATATAATTTTGGACTCACCAGGCATTTGTTGGGGTATTCTGACACAACATGACTTGCAATAGCACTGGGGAAACACTGAAATGAATTTGTTAGTAAGTTTAATGAACAGGTCAGAAGCTGATGACATCTTTCAGAAACGTTTCTGTTTGAGCTGCTGCGTGTATAGATACTTAAAGGAACACTTACAGCCACAAGGATCCAGAAAAATGTGACCGACAAATACGGACCCGGGAGCAACGCATCCATGTTGAGCGCAATAATGCCTCCAAATACAGCAGAGATCCCCACAATTACTTCAATCACCTATTAGGGACATTTCAGCTATTTAACAAGAGGCACATTAAAAACAGAAACCAACACCATCCATCCATCCATCCATTCATTCATTCATCCAAGCTCAAGCCCTCCAGCTCTTACCCTCCTCCAGGTTATCCTACCTTTGAAACCAGCATCATATGTATTGGAACTTAAAGCTATACTCACGGAATATGCCTTTAGGAGTCGAGTAGGGAACACTGCAGGTTTAATAACCACAGGTCTGCTATATGACTACAAGATTGAGAAGGATTGAGAGGGTTCAGGGTGTAAAAATGAAAGCAACATGCAAAGTAAGAACAAAGAGGCATCACATGTGGGAATAGAAGCAATCAATAATTCACAACACTCACACACCTTCCTGTGGCAGCAGCAGTCCTCTGCAGAGCGAGCTGACAGGATGACAGTACTGGCCATTAACACCTCCAGCAAAATCATCAAGATGAGGTTAAAGTTGATCTGGGAACAGGGAGAGTGCAAGCAAGAACAGAAACAAAACTGATGAAAACTGAAAGGAGTTTCTACAAATAACTTTTGTCCAACCCAGGGCCTGGAAATCCCATTATTCTGTGCATGACAAGGTTGGGTTTACATTGACAGCAGAGGGGTTCAAAACCAGTTTACAACCAAACCAAACCAGGCAGGTGGTTGTCACGGCAAATGTTGAAACATAGACCACCTGGAAATCTGACACCTGTAAAACACATGAAAACATCAGACCATCATTGACATTAACACACCTCTGAAGAACCTCAGTTAAGAATCCACTAAAACATAATTATCTTTTTCTTTTGGTGTAGTTATTGATTACTTACTGCAACATGTCTGTTCTTGGCAATAGCAAAGCTTGCTATCGCTGCAGGGATGCCCTGTGAGCAACAATGAGATATAAGCTGCTAAAAAATATCTTTTAAGAACAGGCCGTTTTGCCTGGTAGGTCTCGTTGAAATAATGTGAATAAGGTCATTAAGGTAGAAGCAATATCAGAATATGAATATGAAACTGGCTGTGATTACATGTTGGCCACTTACAGAACCTGCAGCACAGCGCAGGTAGTCCATGGCAACAGGAAACACATTTCCCAGGTACAGAGAGAAACCAGATGTGATGAGCAGACTGCCCTGAGGACACATTCGTGCAGACATACATGCATATGCATTAAGAGACTCTCATATAACAGAACAATATATATATATATATATATATATATATACAGTCATGGAAAAAATTATTAGACCACCATTTTTTCTTCACTTTCTTGTTCATTTTAATACCTGGTACCACTAAACGTCATCATGTGACTAAAACAGACAGAAAAGAAAACACTGAATGCATAAAAGCAGTGTTTTTGGCAGTACAACGCCATAGGTATTGATGTAAAAACTTAAGTGATTTAGGTTATGATCAAGAAAACCATGGAAAATGGTAAGATATCAGCTCTTAAATAAAACTCTTATGAGCAATCTTTGTGGTTATCCTTATGTTTGTCTAAACAAATGTACCTTTAGTTGTACCAGGCATTAAAATGAACAAGAAACTGAAGAAAACAAGGGTGGTCTAATAATTTTTTCCATGACTGTGTATATATATATATATATATATATATATATGTATATGTATATATATATATTTTTTTTTTTTTGGGGGGGGGTGCATATTGATATCTTTGATCAGATCAGATCATAATATGCCATATTTTGTTTTTCCTCTGAGGTTGCATTTGTCTAAATTCACGGCCTGGTAAAGACCAGATGATTTTGTTTTTATTATGTCCTAATACATCAAACTATATAATTTATAAAGTGTTCTTTCTTTTTCACATAAATGCATCTCAAGATGTCCTAGCAATTAGACTATAAAACAAACTAATGACAAACTGCTGACATTGGAAATACCAACAGGGACCATCCTCTTGATCACAATAGGCCCTTTTGGTTCCACAGTCTACTCAAAATGTATAGATTGGGATACTTTTTCATCAGAAAAAGTCTCACCCCAACCTACACATTTTTGTGTTAATGAGTGAATCCTGCAGGAAGATTCCTTTGTTACCCTCCTTGACAATACTTCCTCTCACCCCTATGAGGACACTGTAGAGCCAGGCTCTGTAGCTGAAACAGGGGTGCTTTAGAGGCTCCGGCTGGGCCAGCTGCAGGTCACTGGCCCTCACGTCCACTGTGTAGCTGTCCCGCTCTGGTCTGTCCCTCTCCCCCCTGTCTGGCCTCCTCTCCACTCCCCTGTCTCCCCGACGTCCCAGTGTCCCGCTGCCTCTCTCCTGAGCAGGCATGTGGCTGTAGGTGAACTCCTCTCTGGCTGAGAGCTCCTCACGATGCATCATTGAAACAGCTAGTGGCTAACCTTTGCAATGCGACAGAAAACACAAATGAAAATAATAAGGAAAGGTTAGGTCATTTCTGGGCTTAATAGCACATTTTACTCGATATCAACATGAGGGCCAGTAAGTTTACTTCAAAAGAAACTTAATACTGACATTAGAATTAAGGCAAACGGAAATTTGCAGGAGATAAAAGGAATCTATGAAAAGTTTCTAAAATCTTGAACGCTGCTTTTACACTCACCTTCTGTAATGAATCTCAATAGTTCTTTTCAAATAATGTTATCCTTAATAACTCCCAATGCAAGACAGCTTATTTATCACTGCAGCTTCTTCTGCTTCCCATCTCTCTTTCTGGCACTTTTACTCCTTCTTCAGCCCCACTCTTGAGGCTTATTTTCCTTTTTTCTCTCTCTCCTGTCACACGACGTTTCTCAGAAGCAGTTCTGAAGAGTTTCTGTAGCCCTTCAAAGTGTGGAGCTAAAACACATGGCTGTTGTACAGCCAGCCTACTTTGTGCCAAAGGGAGAGCGCCTGTGCATGACAACGAGGGGAGGATGAAGGGGCTCGCGCTGGGGGCCGAGATAGTGGGGCAAACATCCTTTTAACCACCACCCACCACCATTTGCTCATGCACACAGAGATATTTACACACACACATGCACACCATCTAACTCAGAAAACTGAACAATAGGCCTTCAGAATTGAGTGCATGCATAACAACAATATGTTTCCACTTAACATAAATTATAATTTCACACAAATCCCATCATGCAGTGTCACATAGTGTTTGTATTTGTCCCTTTGTGGAATCTCCCCTCACAACTTCCCATGGTGTTATTCAGCACTTTACTTTCAGTTCACAGCTCAGTAAATCAAGATGCCCAGCAGTGCTTTAGAAAACAGCCAACAGAGACATTTCCATGGCTTCATCACATGGGCTCTTGTCTGACACAGCTAATCTGATGATGGATCATTGCTCCTTCAAATGAAAATTTCCTAACTACTCATCAGAAGGAAATCCTGTTGGATGACAATGCCTTGATAGCATGTCTTAATTTTGTCTGTGTTTGAACATTTATATGTATGTACACCTCAGGATTCCATTCAGTCTTTAACGCACCACAACATTCCCAGCTCAGTGTTGTTCCTGGACGGCTGTAACCATGGTGACCCCCTAACAACCATTGTCACAATGTCTCTTAACTGCAAATACCATGCACACTTAGGAGGCATGCATTTTGTAGCAGTCTTTAAGGATATTAAAAAGTATACTGTCAATCACTGCCATTTGCTTAGAACAGTTTTCCATTTGAGAAAGATCAAGTAAATAATTAAAATCCCAAAGACAAACAGTTTTGATTACATTGGTAAACCTTTTGAGGTTACTTTGCATAGTGTAGCTTTCTTATTTAAAAAATAATTATTGGTTGTGTGAGAACATAATCTAGGGTTGAAACGACTGTTTTTTTCAAACTGCATACTACAGTGTAGTCAGTTTACCAAACTGTAGTACGTTATATAGTATGTGAATAACTACTCAATCTACACTATGGAACACGTACCCAGATGATTTGATACTTCAGGGAAAATATTTAATGTGCAACTGAATGGTCTTCCTCAGATACTCTACTCCATAATATGTGAAAGAATTTGAAAAAAATGTGCAGAGAATTTTGAAATGAAAAATGTAAAGCCCTACATTTGTACACTTTAAGATGTGTTGGCAGGTTTACAGATGGCATCATAACACTGGAAAGGGTGTAACGAGTAATGCTGTGGCTGGGCTCAGAAAACGACTGACAGAGGAGGTGGAGTAAAAAAGTTTATTGAAGTCCTTTATCCGAGCAGGTGAGTACTGACTCGCCTGGTGGAAAACACACTGGGGAAAAACTGAGATTAGTAACAAAATAGAGGGTGGAGGCTGAGATCAAGTAACAGTCTGTGGTCAGGTTCAAGGGTTCCAAACAAGTCCAAAATGTAAATTCAAGGTGCAGATCCAAACAAAACAGGCAGTCAGGCCAAAAACAAGGCAGGCAGATCAGGCTTACAAATCCATTCAGGGGCTAGACAGAGTTCTGGGTCTGAGACAGGTCGAAGGTCCAATATACTGGTCTTATCGCAAAACAAGTCAGGGCTGTGTTGACAAAGATGTGACACAATCTGGCAAAGGGTGAGGGCTGCATACCTTCTATATACAGGGAGAGAACAAATGTAACAAGTCAGATGTGATTAGTGACCTTAAACCAGTGGCGAGGGAGGCTCAGGCCGAGAGAAGCAGTGAACCATCTATGGTCAGCACAGGAAGTGAGCTGAAGACCATGACAGCAAGCCTCCCTCAAGGCCGTCTCACAATGAACCTCCAGACTGGTCACTATAGAAGTCGGCAATCAAGGTGGGGTCCGTGATGAACCACAAGGTACCCACGAGCACTCCTCGTCCTCGTCCCCCTCCCAGTCAACCAGGTACTGGACCCGTCATCAACAAACTGGGGGGTGGAGGGAGTCTGGAGGAGGGACCCAGAGCACTCACAATTTCAGGCTTAATCTTGGATACATGGAAGGTAGGATGAATATGAACCGGTCTGGGGAGGCGCAGTCAGACCCCAAGAGGGTTGATAACCTTGCAATGGAGAAAGAACAGACAAACCTGGATGACAGTTTCTTATAGTCCACCCTGAGAGGAATATCTGAGGAGAAGAACCAGACTCGTTGACCCGGGCAGAATCTAGGGGTGGGAGCACGTTGCTTGTTGGCACATCTCTCTTAGATAGAAACAGACTTAGGCAAGACAGAACCAGCTCTCCTCCAGGCCAGGTGACAACGTCTGAAGGAGGTTAGAGTAGATGGTACCAATGACTCCCTCTCCTGGACCTCAAACGGTGGGGATCGATAACCATAGACCACCTGAGATGATGTGAACACTGTGGCAGTTGATGGCAGTGAACTGTGGGAGTACTCCACCCAGACCACATTCCAGGACAATGAAGAGGGCTCTCTGGAGCACAGAAGACAGAGACCAGTCTCCAGCTCTTGGTGTCATCTTTCAGTCTAGCCATTGGTCTGAGGGTGGAATCCAGATGATACGCTGACAGATTCCCAAAAGCCTACAAAATTCAGACAAGAAATTGGCCGTGAACTGAGGACCCCTGTCCAACACAATATCACAGAGAAGTCCAAGGATCCAGAACAGGTGATGCAGGAGCAGATCAGCGCTCTCTTTGGCAGAGGGATGAAATGGACCATTTTTGAAAACCGGTTGAGAGCAGTGAAGATGGTGGTGTGACTATTAGATGGGGGAAGACCAGTAACAAAGTCTGCAGAGATGTGTGATCAAGAGCAGCGAGGGACAGTGATGCTGAGTTCTGTGGCTGTGGGCACAATGTTGTCTGGTGCAGGCTTGGTTATAGGCAGTTCAAAATGTCTGGATAAAGCATCAGCGCTGCAGTTCTGGGACCCAGGTCTATAAGACAGAGTGAAATGGAACTGGTTAAAGAATAAGGCCCATCTTGCCTGATGGGAGATCAATTGTTTAGCAGTACAAAGATACTCAAGGTTCTTGTCTGTCAAAACAATAAAAGGGTGTTCAGCTCCCTCCAGCCAATGGTGTCACTCTGCCAGTGTCAACTTCAACACCAGCAACTCTCTGTCCCCAGTGTTGTAATTGCGTTCAGCAGGAGACAGGCGGCATGAGAAGAAGGCACAAGGATGGATCCCTCTCAGCCTGCTGGGAGAGCACTGCACGTACTCCACTGCTGAAGACATCTACTTCCACGAACTGTCTAGTGGGGTCAGGGAGAGTCAGGACTGGTGCCTCAATGAGCCTTCTCGTCAGGTGTTCAAATGTTGTCTGGGCTTCAGCAGACCAGGTGAACTGTAACCCCGGATGAACTGCCTGTAGAAATTAACAAAGCCCAAGAAACGTTGTAGTACTTTTCGGTTCTTCAAAATGGGCCAGTCTCTCACTACTTCCACTTTTGCAGGATCCATGCTGATCTCACCTGCAGATAGACTAAACCCAGGAAGGACATGGTAGATTTATGAAATTCATATTTTTCTGCCTTGGCATAAAGTTGGTTTTGTAGTACATTCGGTATTCGAGTTACGACCACCCGGACTTATGACCACGTCCAGCAAATGGCAGCGCAGTTGAACATGCTTGAGCTCAGTACGGGAATACATTTATGGCGTAATTTTTGTGCCATAATCCTAAGAGAATGGCAAATTTTGAGCACAGAGAATCATATTTTGCAAGCGCATCACGTCTATGTTGAAGGTAAAATGATATTCAAGCATGAAATAATTATTTCTGAGCAAGCAAACATTTGTTCTGTGCTCAATAAATATCTCACAAACTGTTGCTCTGTGCGCACAAGATGACTGCGCACTCGCCCGCTCTCTCTCCCGCGTAATCCTCCCTCTCAAAATCGCCGCTCTGCGCTCTCTCAAGTTCTTTCTCTGCGCTAAACACAGCGTGCGCACAACACATCGTTACAAGTGTGCCAAAAAAAAACCCAACCAATCAGAGAAGTGGACGACGTGCATTTTGATTGGCTCCTGAGCCTACATTTATGGTGTCCTGGAAACAGTACAATAAAGTCCCGTGATCTTCACAACCGACGGACTTCAGTGAAGCGGTTTAACTATATCTGGTTGAATACACATTTCGGTCAGTATTTTTTTTTTCATCGACATTATATACTGATAAAGAAAAGCCTTGTTGTTGTTGTTTTTTCATTAGTGACAATGACTGTAGCGTGACTTCAAACATTTGGACATTTTTTTTCTCCAACAATCCAGGTTACTGACATGTCAAATGAACAACAAATTGAAGAAACTATCACGCTACGACCACATGTTGTCAGGACTTGAACAAGGAACTGAACCCAAATGCACGACTCCAAGAAATGTATTTTCAACAGAAAAAATGCTTTAAGTGTAACAAAAAATAACTCACGGAGAGGAAAAAACACTTCAAAATATGGGGAGCATAGTGAGGACCTGATCTAGACAAAACGGTATAACTCTGGCGTAGTACTCTCTCTGGACATGACAAGACGAACTGATACGGAACAAAGGGAAACTCAGACAATATATAACCACAGGATGAATTACAGCAACCAGGCACAGCTGGGGAAGGGAGCACAGGTGAAACAAATCCGGGCAGGGCAGACAATCAGACCTGTAGGGAACACAAGGGAAGGAGCAAGTTATCAAAAATGAGAGGAGGGGTTCACATTCAGAATAATACAGAAAGGCCCAAGACAGAAACTAAACTTAAATCCTCCTGGACATGACACATGTAAGTAGTTTGCTGTCTCTTTTATGAGCCTCTATCACGTCCTCATTGTTTTAGTTTTTTGTAACGCTACATTATTACTTCACAAACTAGCAGTTGGCTAGCTTTGTAGATTTCCAGCTGTTATGTTTCCTCTGAAAAATAATCTGGTGATTCTGCTGTACATGTTTTATTAATACTCACTCACTCATTTTTTTAAGCAATAATGGCTAACTACTGCAAAGATAGTTTGTAAAGTAGGAAAGTGGTTATTTTGTTTTAATGCATAATGCACTTTAGTGATATGTCAAAAATTATATTCTTGGTAACCTAACATTACGCCCCCAAAGTACAAAATCACCTCAGATTCAATTCAATTCAATTCAATTCAATTCCATTTTATTTGTATAGCGTCTGTTACAATGTCAATTGTCTCTAGGCGCTTTACAGAGACCCAGAGCATGACCCCCGAGCAAATATCATTAACTAAAAATATAATATTGAATCCCAAACAAGGATAATGCCAGGTAAAAAAAACTCCCACAGTGGGAGAAAAAAACCTTTAAGCCAAACAGTGGCAAGGAAAAACTCCACTTTAAGAGGAAGAAACCTTGAGCAGGACCTGGCTCATATGGGGGGGACCTTCCTGCCGAAGGCCAGCCGGGTAAAGAAAGAAGAGAGGGGAGACAGGACAGAGAGAGTATGGAGGACAGAGAGAGAGGAGAGCACACAAATGACTGAATATAATGACCACGTAAACATAAACAGATGCAATGAATTTAACTAATTGACATCTAAGACACAAGTATTGGCAGTGTGCTGTATTTACTTTATTCTGAGACATGACTATGAATCCCTCCTTTTTGCTAATCTGTGCTCTTTTTGTCTCCACAGGACATGTTTAGACAGCAGTTGATGGAGAGACTTCTCTCCAAACTGCAATCTGCCATAAACCAGCAACCTCTAAATTTGGACTATTTGGAACTTGCCATGAACTCATCATGTTCGAATCACTCTCTCCGCAGATAGGTGATGTGTCAGAGAATCACTTCAAAACCTTCATTGTGCTGTGCAGTGTGAAGTTAATGTCAACAATATTCCCATTGTGGAACAGGAAATAGAAGTCAGTCCAGGCTCTGGTCGTCTCAAGGTTGTGATATAGAGAGAAAAATAATAGAATTTGCTGGACACACATCTTCCTATATCCTGCATTGCAAAATGAACACTTTACAGGAGAATGCAAGAATTTGGCTTCTCAGTTGCAGGATCATACAATTTCAGGTATTAAAAGTCAGTTGCCAAATTCTGGGTCTCAACTGATTCGAGGACATTTGGTTTGAATGGGCCTCCGCATTCAGTGGTGGAGAATGATGGCCTCTATGCATTGGGTTGATGCTGCAGGGATCTTCTCATAGTTTAAAGAACCCAGTTCTTTGATTGTGTGTTGTGTGAAGAAGTTATTCCATCAGAGGTCCTCTCCCCTTGGCCCACATTGATACAAATCACAAACTGATCAGGTAGAGTAAAACAGCCTGTTGAATGCAATTACCTATGTAATTGAACCCTATGAAAAAACAATACCAAACACAATATTAAATTTTAAGTAATATTACATTGCATATGAACAGACAGAAGTGGTACAGAACAGGAGGACATTAATCAAAAAATGTTTAGTTGGTCACTTTTTTTTTTTTTTTAATTTCCAGAGAACAGAATGAAGCAGATTATTCCTCTCCACATCGGCTAGCATGGACTGTGATCTCATCACTTCCAAATTCTTTGGTGCAGATTGGACATACCACCTGAAATTTGAAAAGAAGAGGCAGCTAGTACAAAGCAAACTAAAGGAATCTTGTTTATAACAATGTGCTACATTTACCTGACACTTTTTCTCTAGAACAAAGTCACCAGAGGACTGTAAATCAAAACAAAACAAACACAACTGCAGTAATTTATATTTTCCTTCATGCTCTAAGGGCAGTTTCACACAAAATCATGTATCTTCAACTCACAAGTCAGAGGACTGTTCTCTGCATGTCGTCATGTGCACTGCAAGCATCTGCAAACCCATCACTTTATGACACTGGTAACACATCTTCTTTAGCATTTTTGAAAAGTGCTGTGAGTCAGGAGGCAGAGGAGTCCAATGTCTCCTGAAGTGGTACTACAGAGATCCCGTGAAAATCAAAATGCGCTAACTGGAGCCGGAGCCCCCTGAGCCTAAATAATGTGTTTAAAATATGTTTAAAAACCACAAAAAAGTAGCGAGGCACTGCAGTGAAACAAGACAAAGGCTCAACTGTGGTCTTTCTGTTACCTTCACAGCCTCTGGTCTCTGAACTGTAGTAGAGAAACCACTGCTATTGTGGTATTTTTGGCTCGTAATTAGCGGGTAACACGCTAACAAAAACAAAAGAAAAAGTCTGGTTTTCTCTGCATGGAACGGGCACTTTATTCTGGCACTGCAGGGACTTGTAACATCACAAAGGTTGTATAATTCAGCTCCTGTTGGTTAACAGAAAATGCAAATCTATACACGCTGGGCTGCCTCTCATCTGCTGTGTGATGGATTTTCACAGACTTTCCGTGATTTTTTTTTAATCATATTATATATTTCTGAACATCTACGAATAACTAAAACCATGGAACTTAAAGCGTGAATTGGCAAGGGATCACTGTATATAAAAAGATGATTTGCCACTCTTTGACGAAGCTTGCAAAGCTTACACAATATATCCCGCAGCTTCTGGGGCAACAAAAGTGAGCTTTCGCTGATCACTGCCTCCTTTATTGGAAAAAAAAGGAAAAAAAAAAAACAAAACGGATAACAACAAAACATATTGTCATCACAACATGTATACCAGATAAACTATGCACAGTAAGGGATACCATAATCAGTGCTATTTATTACTAACCTGTTGCCTGATGCAGGAGCCATCCTCAAGAGAGACCCTTTATTTTTGGAAATGCGTCAGCCAGAAGCCTTAAAATCCATATCCAAATCCAAGCCATAAAATGCATTTTCCTTTTTTATGTATAACATGTGGAAGAATACTGCGAATATCCATTCAAGTCAGCAACTACCAAAATGATGACCGAGTTAACAATTTGTTTTCTGGCATGTATTCTTGATTTTCCTTAATGAGTAATCATTTTTCTGATTATGTCAACGTAACTTGAACATAACATTCACTGCCGAGGGAGTGAGGCACTGCCGTGTTGACAAAAATATATATGTTATCGGGGCTATTCATTGTGATATCGGACTTATCGTGATGACGTCATAATTTCCTGTTATAAACTGTTAGTTATCGTGCACCCCTAGTTATGTAAAAGTAACTGAACTGCTCCTTTTTCAAAGTTTTTTTTCAACAGAAAAATGTTTCTCTGATACAAGCCATTTGTGACTGCAAAGTTTTTTTTTGTTTGTTTTGTTGTTTTCTTGTGGATCAGTGTATCATCAAATCATACTGGGAACTGCTTCAGAGGACAATACAAGCTCCTTTCAATAGGCACTATTCATGGGCAATGTGCCTAATTGAGTCCTCTTGGCAGAATGACAGCCCAGAGGAGAGTCATCTACCTTCAGCTATTGGATTGTCTGATTGTCCCCAAGGTGATCAGGGCTTTAGCAATGTTCAACAGTAATTGCTTGGGAGCATGCAGGATATATTGTGGCTGAAGTGGGAGCTGTGAGATCTGCAAAGAAAAAAGAACTGTTCTCCTTGCTTTCACATCCTGAGCATATAAGGAAAAAGAGGAAAATATAAATACAATATAATTATAATTATTATTTTATTATCAATATTTATTTAAAAATTGCCATCAATGGTACAGGACCAGTAACCCCAAATGCAATGTGGTTTGTTTCAAAACATGATAAATCCCCTTTCTCCCCTTTTCCTAAAAGGGAAAGGGGAGAGATTTCTTAAAGAGATTTCTTAAACAATCAAACAAATAAATAGATACACAGCAGATGGGCGGATGAGACATGTTTATTGCTGTCACAAGAGAACATCAATTATAAGATCAATAAATCAATATAAGCCCGTCAGTGAATTGGAGCCACCATAGATGACTCATCACTCTTAAAAGCCAACTGTAGCTGCCACAATTGGATATTGATAGGTTAAAATTGGCCAAGAATGGATGCCCAGGAGCCTGACAAGATGGATTTTCTGGTGACTGTAATTTTGTAAAGCTGTAGAAGCTGCAGCACAAAGTACCAAAACCAGGGCCAGTAGGTTGCACTAACATTCTCAGGTAGGTTTGTCTGCGCCTGCAAAACCTCAGTTACTGCAAAATTATTAAAATAAAAAAAAAAAAAAAAATAGTGGCTATCAAGACACAATAGCTAACTAAAATATTAATTGATTAATGTTTTTTTTTTTTTAAGAACTAATACGATAAAGCTGAGTGAATTTGTTACAATGATTGCTACAGTAGCATATGTTAAGGTCTGGCTTGTCTGGCTATAGCACAAAATGATCATGTAAGTTTTGTTAAAAAAAAAAGAAGTGTTTATTAAAAAAAGTTACCTAAGTTAAAAATTCCAACGAGGCACTATAAGCCTAATCATAGTGAGCTGTAGCAGAAAAGCAGCTAAGACTTCCTGCAAACCTTAACAGAGACACAGTACCAAACCATCACCCAAAGACTCTTGCATTGCTACAAACATAACACACAGTGCATACTATAATTTGATAGATATGTTTCATACTACCCTAAGAAACATTAGCATTAAGACTTAATGTTAATTAAGTGTTAATTGAGAGCTGCACCATTTAACGGTTAGGCTTGCTAAACCAGCCCTATGCACCTGCATTACTTGCATTACTCAACAGTTGTTGAGCTTTTTCTTGTACAATTCAGTTTCCTGTTTAGTAAACATTTCACTTTCTACAGTTTATAATCTCACTTAGGTCTAAATACACTGTCCAGTTTGCGGAGACCAACTGAGCAACCAGAATTTACTTATGGTCAGTTTCTGTTCTGCTTCATGTTGGTCAGAATACTTACATTTTGGTTATGACTCCTCTCAGTCAGTGAGTCAGCAAAAAGATAATTGTGAGGTGATGTTTATGATGTTTGCAGCAGAGGGGATTCCTCTGGGACTGCAAGGGAACCTGAGCTTCCCCTGTCTCCCTGCCTGATAATGTAAAAAAATAAATGACCTAATATGTACAGTTGTGTTAACGTTTAATTGACTATAAATGTGTTAGAACACGTGAAACATGAAGACGAGTTGATTCAGAATCAGCTACTTCACAAGTCAAGTAAAATCACAGTCACTGTATATCTTTATATTATCTTTATATTTATATTTACATTTAAATAAATTGACACATTTTTATGATGTACCCCGACTATGAGCTTCCCTCGTTTGAAAGACCAGAAATCTCCATTGATTTGCAGATGACATTGTGATCTGAAGTGAGAGCAGGGACCACGTGGAGGTAAAGCTAGAGAGGTGGAGGTATGCCCTGGAAAGGAGAGGAATGAAGGTTAGCTGCAGCAAGACAGAATATATATGTGAGAATGAGGGAAACCCAAGTAGAACAGTGAAGCCACAGGGACCAGAGATGAAGAAGGTAGAGGATTTTAAGTACTTAGGGTCAACAGTTCAGAGCAACATAGAGTGTGGGAAAGAAGTGAAGAAGCATGTGCAAAGAAGTTGAAATGGGTATAAAAAAGTGTCAAGTATGATGTTTGATAAAAGATTGTGAAAGGAAAGGTATACAAGATGGTGGTGAAACCCCTGATGTTGTATATTTTAAGAGAGGCAACAGGATAACATGTTTGAGATTCCCTTTGGTAATGATGAGGTTAGATAGGATCAGGAATGAGTAAATGGACCTGCACTTACATAGAACTTTCTCCACACCATCAAAGCGCTTTACATTGGCCTCTTATTCACCCATTCACACACCAGTGGGTGGCTGCTGCCATGCAAGGTTCTGCCAGATCAACTGGGGGCAAGTTAGAGTTCAGTGTCTTGCCCAAGGACACTTTGACATGTGGTCAGTTGGAGCCAGGACTGAACTGCCACCCTCACAGTGACTGGACGACCCGCTCTACCAACTGAGCTACAGCCACCCTGTACATCAAAGAGACAGCGCATGTTAGATGTTTTGAGGAGAAAGTCAGGGAGGTCAGACTGAGATGGTTTAGACATGTACAGAGGATGGATAGTGAATACATCAGTAGAAGGATGATAAGGTTGAAACTGCCAGGCAGGAAGCCGAGAGCAAGACCAAAGAGATTTATGGATGCAGTGAAAGAGGACATGAAGTTAGTTAGTGTCAGAGAGAAGGGTTGCAGAGGATATATATCAAATAAATTCCTTTCCATGCAAGGTATCATGAAAAAAATGTAATTATCTTCACTACTTCTTTCTATTGTTGTTACCTTTACTTGCTAATGACATAGATTCGCATTAGCATCCATACTCACTGCAGTAATAACTTTGTCAGCTTACAACCTACTTATCTTTCTTCAGCAAATCAAACCAACCATACGTGAACATTAACGTTAAACTGGACTATGTACTGACATGTGC
Organism: Hirundichthys speculiger; assembly: GCA_018398805.1. Classification (NCBI taxonomy): domain Eukaryota; kingdom Metazoa; phylum Chordata; class Actinopteri; order Beloniformes; family Exocoetidae; genus Hirundichthys; species Hirundichthys speculiger. The sequence goes on from JAGFBZ010000482.1 coordinate 1,091,208, forward strand.
ATTGTAGCTGTTCTTGTGACAGTACTGTAGTTAAAGCAATACCTGAAAAAACAAAGCTTATCTCTTAAATAACAATTACATGTAGACTTTAACTATAAGTCTGCACATTTATTTTAATTTCACAAATGTTTCCATTAAAGGTAGGGTAAGCAATTCTACGCAATTCATAACCCAGACCACTTGTCACATTCAGTCAATATTTCCTCACCTTCCATCACATAGGTACACTGTAAAAAACACAGTCCTGCTCCATAAACTGGGCGCAGGCAGAGAAGGGGGCCGCCTGTCCCTGAAACCATACCAAACATTATTTACAGACAATCGTTGGGAGGATTTGTGCACATCAAGTGGAAGAGGGGGGAAGAGGTTTTAGAAAGTTCATGATGGGATGTTTTCCTCAGAAAGCACCAAAAGGAGAGAGAAATTAGCTCTCTATGTTAATGTTTTTTTTTTTCATTTCAGTTTAATAATGTCATCGAGGAATTGCTTACTTTTCCTTTCAGTATTAATACAAGAAATGTTAGTATATTTACTTCTCACTAAACAATTTAAAGATTCAAAAAAGCTTTTGAACTCAACAAAAACACTGAGTAACAATTAAATGACAACACTATTAATAATAAGGTATGTTTAGTTTGTTTGATTTAGTAAAAAAAAGAATAATCTTTAAATTGAGATTTGTAAAATAACATTCAAAACACAACTTCTTAACCTGTGGATAATAATTGTTTTGCTACTGACTAAAAATAGTTGGTGTATGATCATTCTAGAGCAGTGTATGAACAGTTAAAATGACATGTGCTGGATTATATTGTTTTATGAGTTTTTATTAACATTTTGTCAGTTTGAAGTTTGAGTGTGCTGGAAACAAAGTTCTTTTCTTTTCTTTCTTTTTTTCTTCAATTTTCGACATGGATTTGAGGCTATTTGGATCTCACTGACATGTGCGCTGCTGGATGCCGCATTAAACCACATTACCAGCTGAGATCTAACCTTTTCTAGAGAGAATAAAATAACAGGACAGCCCTCAAAACTTCACATCAACAAAATTATAGCTGACTCCTGTTTCTTAGAGAGAGACTGCACAATGTTCAATTAAAAGCAGATCTTTTATCTTTATAGTCATCTTTACAGAGGAAAACAGAAGTCACACATTTTCATAATCCCTGGAAAACAACTCATCACAAATTGTTACCAGCTCAGGACTAAACAGGCCAGGAGTATCTCAGAATCAAAATCATGACACCTTTTGAGCTGCGTTGATGACAAAAACAATTTTCAAATGTTTAAGCATCTACTTCATGTAATCGTCATAATCAGGTCAAACAGAAGAAAAAAAAACAAGCCATCCCTCTGACATGCAACATTAAACATAGATATTTACAAGATGGACTTTTTGCTTTTATAACAATATCCAACTGTAAGACACATGAGAAAAAAATATATGGATATATATACAATAACTTACATTATCAATATCTCTCCTTTTATTAACAACATTTACACAGCAGTGGCGGAAATAAAAGTTGTCTTTTCTATCCGACTGCCCAAAGTCACATGCTTCAGTCACATTACAGTGTCTTTTCTTTTGTTTCTCTAGTTTGGCTGTAAAGAGTAATCAGCTAAAATCTGACCAACAAATGAGTCCAAATGTTGCAGCAAATGTACATAACACAAGGCAGTGGTTCTTCTTCGTATCCACTGACAGCTTATCGCTTTATGGTGAGTGCTCGGGAAGTTGTATTTAAATGAAGCTCAGAGTTTCTGTGGTCCCGCCTGGTACACTCAGGCCAACATGAAACAGAACATCTGAATTGAACAAGGGACATTAATACAGTAATATCTATTATTGGCAAGTTGAGGTATAATGCAGCTACCATAAGACAGTCATGTTAGTAGACATACTGTATATCAACAAGGCAGACAGACAGACTTGTAATAATCTGTGCTTGGATAACAAGAAGCATATTAGCTGTCGATTAGTTGCACAGAGACAAAATTGATAACACAGCCCGTCCTGTTTTCCTTTAAGTGAAAATGATCCATCACTCAGATGCATATCATTACAGTGTTGTGTCTGGAAATACCTCTAATAAATAATCTCTGTTAATCAGACAATGGATCCCTTGGAGGAGGACAGGTGGATAGACTGGATGCGAATGGCCAGGGTTTTCTCCAGGGCTTGGAGGATGTCATAGCCAGGGCTTTCAGTAGATGTGTCGTACAGCAGCTGTTTGAATGCCTCCAACTCAATCAGGATTACCATGTTCTTCAGAAAGTAGCCCTCTATATATGATGCCAGGTCTTGAGCATCAAGAAACTGTAAAGAAATGGGGTCTGTAAGTCACTTATAATTACTTATTTATCTAGCCTTTTTAGATAAATTAAGATCAATTTCAATATAAATTATATAAAACAGCCCTGTTTTTTTTCCTTTACCCTGGCGTGGTTGTAGATCTCAACACAAGTTTCTGTGTTGATGTTCTTAGAACAAATAATTTCACAGTGCCTCTGTAGCGCCTCCAGCTGGAAGAACTTGGCTGCAGACAGGAGCTGAAAAAAATGAGTAAATAAAAATATAAATGCATTAATAAAACACATTTATATGTTTATAAATTGGGACACTTTGTAAAACGTAAGTAAAAACAGAATGCAATGGCCTGGAAATGTCATAAATCCACATTTTATTCCCAATAGAAAATAAATAACATCATATCTAATTTTCTTAATTGGCATCAGGTCAGTAACATGACTGGGTATAAAAGGGCAATTTTCCAAAAGGTATAACCTCTTGGATGTAAAGATGGGCGGAGGTTCACCAATCTGTGACAAATTGTGCCTAATATTTATAGAACAATTTCAGAAAAATGTTCCTTTTTATTCATGTTTTACACATAGTCACAACTTTTTTGGGGTTGTTGTTTTTACACACACACACGTACATACACACATTATTTTATTTTATTTTTTTACCTGAAAAATTGTTATTCAAAGAAACTGAGTGATTTTCATTGTACTATTCGAAAGGGTTAATGGAAAAAGAAATCACAAAGGTTTTCATGATCATTTCAGGTTGTTTTATCCATATTTTAAAAAGACATAGGGCATTTGCTCTCAAAAATAAGTACTTATTAAAGGCTTTTTATATTAAAGGGAATGAAATGTAGATCGCTGAAAGGAAACTATGAAAACGTCTTCCAGGGTATTCAGAAATTCAGTTTGCACATGATGTGTACAAATGGAAAAATGGGTAACTTGTGGCACAAATTTTGTGGTGGTATATCTGGCCTTTAAGGTAGTGTGGGAAACACACAAAACCATTTATCTATCAGTCAAGCTTAAATATGGCAACTTCTGAATTCCCCCTGATGAGGTTGTATGTTCCGGACACTTGGTGGTGAGTTGGATCAGATAGTGGGGGATGATGCTGGTCAGACCTGGTTTGCTTGGAACATCTGGCAGAGGAACCTGTCAGAAAGATCTTCAACTGGGACGTCCGACAGACTTACAATCACATCCCAAGGGAGTTTTGGGATATTGACTCTGAATGGGCCGTGTTCCACACCTCCATTGACGAGACGGTTGACTGGAGCTGTGGCCACAAGGTTGTTGGTGCCTGCCATGCCTGCAATCCTGAAACCCAGTGGTGGACACTGGTAAGAGAGGCCGTCAGGCTGAAGAAGGAGTCCTATGGAGGTTGGTTAGCTTATGGGTGTCTGGAAGTAGCAGACAGGTATTGACAAGCCAAACAGGCCGCACCCTTGGCAGTCTCTGAGGCAAAAACTCTGGTGTGGGAGGGGATCGGTGAGGTCACGGAAAATGACTTTTGTTCGGCTCCAAGAAGACTCTGGAAAACCATCAGATGGCTCAGGCAGGGAAAGCAGTGCTTCACCAACTCTGTGTATAGTGGAGGTGGGGTGCTGTCGAGGTCAACTGGAGATGTGATCGGGTGGTGGAAGGAATACTTTGAGGAGTTTCTCAATCCCAACAGCATGTCTTCCATAGAGGATGCTGAGCCTTTGGACTTCGAGGTGGACTCACCCATTAGTAAAGCTGAGATTGCCGAGATAGTTGAGAAGCTGCATGATGACAGGGCTCCGGAGGTGGATGAGATCCATCCTGAGGTCCTTAAGGCTCTGGATGTTGTAGGACTGTCCTGGTTAACACGTCTTTGCAACACTGTGTGGACATCGGGGGCAGTACCTCTGGTCTGGCAGACTCGAGTGGAAGTTCCCCTTTTTAAGAAGAAGGGTGTGCTTCAATTATAGAGGAATCTCACTCTTCAAGCCTCTCTGGTAAAGTCTATGCAGGGGTGCTGGAGAAGAGAGTCTGATCGATTGGTGAATCTCGGATCCAGGAGGAACAATGTGAGTTCTGTCCCGGCCATGGAACACTGGACCAGCACTATACCCTCACTAGGGTCCTAGAGGGAGCATGTGAATTTGACTAACCAGTCCATGTGTTTGGTGGATTTATCAGCACCTTCAAATCTGAGACCATGGTTTTCAGTTTAAAAGGGTAGAATGGCTTTTCTGGGTTGGGAGTGAGGTTCTGCCTTGAGTGGAGGAGTTTAAATATCTCGGCTCTTGTTCACAAGTTATGGAAGAAGGGAGCAGGAGATTTACAGGCGGATCTTGCAGCGTCTGCTGTTGTGCGAACTCTGAATCTGTCTGTTGGTATAAAGAGAGAGACCTGAGCCAAAAGGCAAGGCTCTTTGTTTACCAGTCGATCTTTGTTCCAACCCTCACCTGTGGTCACGGATTGTGAGTAATGACAAAAGAATGAGATAATGGATACAAGCAGCTGAAATTAGTTTCCTCCATAGAGTGGCTGGACTCTCCCTTAGAGATAGGTGAGATGGATAGATAGGTGAATGGATGGATGGTAGTCAACATTGGTAAGACTGTTTCTTTTCCTAGAATGTAAATCCACAAAAAAAAAAAAAAACCTACAAACACTCTACCTCTAACTAGAGGGCAGCTGTGGGTTAGTTAGGTTTAGACATGATGCATGATGATTTGTTAGTAATAGACAAATCACAGAGAAAGTATGGTCATGCCCTACTCAACTTCTCAAATAACAACATAACAGAAAAATTGTCTTTGTGGAATGATCATGAAATTAAGAGGGAAGAAGAATCATGCATTTTATTTTAAAGAACATCTTCACAATGCTACAGCTATTCAGTTGTTTCAAATGAAAACTGACAAAAAATTTTAAAAGCTCATTGATTTGCAAGGTGAGAAATAGTTTTCATGTTATTTGATGTGGTATGAATGGACTGTGGAACAAGGACAATTTTATGCTGGTAGACTCTCAAAGATTTGACTTGAGGCAAGTGAACTACTTCGAGACAAGGGCAGGTTCACTCAAAATACATAATTATCTAAATTGGTTGTCTCACTCCATAGCCTGTGGGCCAGAACTGAATGTGAAGTCTGCAACTCTGTCACTAATAATAATTTCTTAGGCATTGATTTCAAGCAGCAGAGCTGCTGAGAGATCATGGAAAGTCTTCAGGCAAATCTATATGTGCTGCTTAGGTTGCTATGTTGTTATGTATTAGTGTGCTTAAAGATAATAAAAACTAAACAAAACCCATATTCAGGTTAAACTACCTACATTTTTATAACTGGAAAAGCTTTTATACAACACTGAAACTCTGACTTAGCCATTCATGAGGATTAACATGCTAATCTGAATCTGCTCCGTCTGCAGTGTAGTCTGCTTTACTCTCTTCAGTGTTGCTGGTTGCTGACTCTTTATCATGAACATTACACTTCATTCTTCCTCTGGTCTATTTGCTTATGTTACCGTCTTTTTATCTCCTTTGTTGGTGAATACACTAAGGGGTCATCATTTCTTAAAATTACTGTCCAAGCAAATTGAAATTGATCTTAATGTTGAGAAGGAGAAGAAAGACTCAAAATAAAAAAGTAATCAATTATTTCCATCAGATACAGTAAAGTTTAATGTCCAAGACCAGCCTGCTTGTTTTCGGCGTGGATCAGTCTGGATGAGATGCGATTTAATCAAACTTCAGTATTGAGAGGTTTCTTCAATTAGCAAGTTGAGATATTTGTTGTTTTTATTATTATTTGTTACTGTTGCTGAGTTGGGGTGGCTGTAGCTCAGATGGTAGAGCAGGTCATCAAGTCACTGTAAGGTTGGCGGTTTGATCCTGACTCCAACTGTCCACATGTCAAAGTGTACTTTGCAAGACACTGAACCCCAACTTGCCCCCAGTGGCCCTGGCATCACCTTGCATGGCAGCAGCCCCCCACTGGTATGTGAATGAGAAGCCTTTGTAAAGCACTTTGGGGGAACCGTGACGGTCTCTAGAAAGCACTATATAAGTGCAGTCCAATTTACCATTGAAAAAGCAACTGTACTGTATTATTTGTAAATAAAACATGAAAGTGACAGAGTAGCACAATGAAGGAATATATGTGAAGTGTAAAAATTAAACTCAATGGGTTGTCTTTTTTTATCATGGGCATCCGTTATCAAAGAACCTTATGTGCATATTTTCTTTGTGCATGAAGGTCATTTTTCAAAGTGTTAATATTAATAATAACAAAAAAATATTTTGTTATTATTAGGGCTGGGCTAGTTAACGCGTTATTATCGCGTTAACTCAACGCCGACAATTACTTTATTGTGTATTAACGCATGTTGTTCACATGCTTTTGTTTTGAAAAGTCTCTTACTGGCTGCTGCGGAACCAGAAGACAATTGGCAGGAAACATGCTGTAAAACCAAAACAGACATGGAGAACGGTAAAAATCAGTGTACTTTACAGTTCGGGTAGCAACTCAGGTAGCAATATTAACAATTCTGTCTGAAAAAGAAAATTCTGGACTGCAACAAAACGTTCGCGTCATTCCTCCATGTTCCATCAGATCTGCTCCATGTGTTCACTGTCCTGCTGTTCTCTTACTTGTTACTTCAGTGTGGCTCCATCTAGTGGCACAGATGTGTAATGATAACTGAAAGTCCAGTCCTTGATTATAAAACAAATTCAGTTCTGTGGCCGGTTTTTCATTTCGTATCTTTTGCATCCATGGTTGTATGTTAGGACCTAGCAAGAACTATGTCATTTTTTCCAAAAAGGATGTACTCTCTTTTTTATGTAACTGCAGCTGTGGTAATGTCTATTTGACCCAGTCTATTTATTTATTTATTGGCCCTCACTGAAGTAAAAATTGAATGGAACCCTGGCCACCGAGACAGTTTTAATTTCAAAGTGTACACTGTAATAAAAGAATTGCATCTAACCTCCATAACATCATTGTTTCTGAGGTGCAGAGCCTCTGTCGCTCCACAGTATAGGTACTGCATCACCAGCTGAAAAGAAAACACACATTACACAGCTCACATACAGGGACATACTGAATCTGTGTAAAAGAGAAATCTCCAGAGATACCCTTTCATGTTGGTATATACCTTACCTGAAAAATGTGATATTTGACGTTGCTGATTTCAATGCATGTGTTTTCACCACAGGGTCTGTTTGCTAGAAGAGATTTGAACCTTGAGAGGAAGAAAAGGGGACATGGTGAGAGCAGGAAAAAGAAAGAAATCAGTCTCTCAAGGGAAATAATGTCAAGAACTTTCTCCTCACTCATTTATTAAATATTCATTAGTTTTCATCAACGTAACATAATTTGGAGGAGAAATTGTTGGCCTGCCAAGATCCTTGAGGAGAAAAACACTTAATGAATATAATTCTGGCATTCCCTTTCAACATCGGACAAATTCTGCATCATAAGTATTTGGTGATTGATATTAAAACAAACCAGACTCTTCAGAAAGTCACGGCAGTCAACAGGATTCTACAGAAATGGCTCTTTATATGGATTATGAAAACTGGTGTTTAGGTACCTGTTAGATGCTGTAAAGAGAAGGACTTTATGAGCATAAAAAGGCTTTCCCTCCACCAGAAAGGTCACATCAGACATCTCTTTATTGTTTAGGAAGTGAGGATCTGAAAGTCACATGAGAAAAAAAAAATGCTGATTATTTTTCTGATTATCAATGAAAACTAACCTCACTACCGATACTGGACATTTCAGCTGCTTGTACTCAGTTGGGTATTCTAGTTTGTGAACACTAGATGGTGTTATAAACATTGTCTAATTACAGATTAATACATTCAGTTGGCTCAAATGTATACACTGAAGTAGTTTGTAGAGTTGTGCTTTTATACTCCCTTATTTTTGCATTTTAACATGTTTTTTTTTTTTTTCAGTATCTAAAATAACATGAAAAACAGCAGAGGCTCACCCAGACGTGATGACTGCTTCCTCTTGATCTCTGACAATTTGGGGATGGGGTAAGGACCATAGCACTGGGTGAAAATCGCAGCCAGCTGCTGGCTGATCACTTCGTTCTGAAAACATACGACCAGAGTGAAGAAAGATGCTTAGGAGAGCAATCATCAGACAGGCAAACATGCACAAGAAAGTGTGTGTGTGTGAAAGAGACATAGATTGTTTTTGTGTTTGTATGTGTGTTGCGGCTGGCAAGACTAAAAGCCCCCACATGTGCAATTAGGCTGCTTGTTGCCACTGAAGCATGACAGCAACAAACACCCATTAACAGGCACCTCTTCAGATGCATTAGAGAAAGAGAGCAAAAGGAAACGAGATGAAGAAAGAGGGACAGAGATTCAGAAATATATATATATCTGAATCTCTGTCCCTCTTTCTCTCTCTCTTGACCCTTTTCTGTCGCCATGTCCGTCCCACACATTGACTGTAATTACACTTATTGGCTGAGGGTCATATTTACAGTAATGCGTTAATCTCGCATTAAAAAAATAGTGGCGTTAAACAGAATTTGCGTCAACGCGTTATTAACGCATTAACTTTGACAGCCCTAATTATGCAGTTGTTGTTTTCTTTTTTAATTTCTCATTACTAACTTACTATTACTAAATTATCAGTTACAACCGCAAAACTCGTAAGCAAAAGCGGGTAAGGCAGAGGTTCACAGCAGTCAATTGTGCAGTTGCACATCTATTATAAACCCAGATCCTGAACTTAGGAAATGAGACAAAGGGTTGTCACTGTTATTTTAGGTTACTGATGTTGAATTAGCGTATTAAACTCTGGCCAGTCTGTGAAGCTGATGACCTGACCAGAGACTGATAAAAGAGACTGAGGATTGCCAAGGCTCAACTAAAATAGACAAACTAGAAGCATCAACAACCAAGTAGCAGCAAAAATGGCAAGCTCCTCATGTGAGCCGCACCTGTGAAGCTCTATCCACAGCTTTACAGGTGCAGCCAATTAACACAGTAAGAACCCTACCCATGCACTCACGTAACACTGTAAACTGAGTAACTACAGTATATTTGAGCAAAAAGCAGGCAGAATGAAGAAGTAAATATTTCAATATGAAAATCAAAATGATGCTCTCCCCTGCCTTTTGCCCGAGGAGAGCTGGGATAGGCTTCAGCAGATTCCCGTGACTCTGCATAGAATTAAGCGGGCATAGATAATTGGATGGATGGGTGGATGGATGGAAAATGTTGTTCTGGTGTACCTTCGGCTCCACAGCAGTCCATTGCACAGTGACACCTAATTAAAAAAAGGTGGAATCCAAAGTGATTTAACAGCAATGCAGACACCGCAGTACCTTGCTGGCCCTGAGGATCTGGAACATGAGAGGCAGGCCATGTGTGTTAAGCTCCTCAGTGTACTCCTCCTCCTCAATGCAGCTGAATTCTTTCAGAAGGCCTTGGATCAGAGGTCGGCGGTGCTGATGGAAACATGTACGTAAAGACTCCAACCAGGTGTGCAAAGTCCACGGGACCCCTGGAAATCAGTTCCAGGATAAACAAACATGGAACAGTGCAAAGCTGCACGCACGAGATACTGCTCAAAATGCAAGTTTTCAGTGTTTACAGAAACCCACCAAGGCTCCGTATGTCTATGGTGATGTCGACGTGCCCATGCTCGGCACTGTGGTACATGGCCTCTTTAAGGGCTTTAAGTTTGGCCTTTCCAGTTCGAATTAGATCCACCTGAGATGAACTTGTCCCATCCAGCCCTGAACCTTCAGCCAGAATCTCTTCCAAGGATAACACATCCCCTTTCCCTTTGTCTGGATGGGACAAAAGCTTACGGAACACATTTCTGCAGGACAAAAAAGCACAAAATTGGAATAATATATTTAATTTTCTTAGTCTGCACAAAATATGACTTTGCAAGATTGCTATTTATTAAATAGGAGATGATGCCTCGAATACCGCAGGTGAAGCTCAATAAAAAAAAAAAAAACAATAAGGGCAATTGACAAATTTGAAAGTGATAATGATTGTCACCAGTGGACTATCACAGTATTTACTTTGATAAACCTGACGCATCAAGTAGTCATACTAGAAGCAAAATGAACATGAATTGAACAAAAATCTAGGAAACTCAAGTTTCAACTAAATTTGGATATATAATGGTTAGAAACACTTGTATTTTCTTCAGTCAAACATTCAAGACATCTGTGCTGATTTTGGTGTCTGAATTATACAATTTCAAAACCAAAAACCTTCAAAGACGAGCAAAACCAAAAACAACAGGAATTCAGTTGTGAAGTAAGCAAAACAAATCAGTTCAGCAGCAGACAGAGGAGTCACTTTCATGGACATGTTCTCATGAGCTTGCATTTGTACGTAAATAAGATCATTTTGCTCAATGTGCAGTATGAACTGAGCAAGCTTTTGTATTTTCAGTTTATTCACTCGTAAGTGTGGTGAAGATAAATATACCTGTGTCCGTGAGCAGCTGCCAGGCTGTAGGAGTTCATGTCTCCCTGTGGAGCAGTAGAAATCCCGTTACGGTACATGGTTCCCACCATGGGGTCAGCTCCCCGTTCCAGCAACAAACTCACCAGCTCAAAGCTACCTTCAAAGGGAAAAAAAAAAAAAAAACACACACTCTGAGTATATATCCACATAAGAAATTAAACCAGAAAGAGAAAGAAAGAAGCATGAATTCCATCATTTGCTCGTCGCTCGTTCCTCTATTTGCCTTTATTTTCTCAGCCTCCAGTAGTCATGCTAACAGTCAGGGTGGTTATCAGCTGCTTGTAGAAAGACAGCTGCTTCTGTCAGCGTGGTGCAGAAACATCTGGACAGGAAAAGGTGAGACTGCGAGTGTCTGTACCTGCAGCAGCAGCCAGCTGCAGAGGTGTCTCCGTGTAGTTCTCCATACCATCCTGCAACGAGCCCTCCACATTGGCTTTGGCATCCAGCATCAGCTGCAGGTGGACACACACACAGTTAGCATGATAAAAGACCAAGAAACAAAGACACAGAGGGTTGAGGCAGTTGGCTCATATTTAAAATAAGTGAGCTTTTCTTATCTTAAAGGTGGGGTAGGTGTTCTTTTTTGCAGCACTTTTTACAATATTGCCTGAAAACCTTTTCACATTCCCATTGCACCCACTGAAATAAAATGTTTGCAAAAAAAAAAACGAAACGTTTTGGTCCGGTCTAGAGGGTATAATCAGAGAAAAACTCTGACCAATCAAAACAGTGATCATCATTACTTTCAATGGCTGCCTAATACGTCCATCAAATATGAATGCACTCCCCCCCACCCCTCCCTCCCTGTGGTTCATGTAGTCATGAATCGTGTGAAGGCGTGGTTTCGAGGGGTGGGCTGAAGAGGAGGAGGCGGAGTCTTTGGGAGGAGGGAGGGAGTGTATATTTTCAAAAATCTCAAAAATCTCAATTTTTCAAAGAACACCTACCCCACCTTTAAGATAGAAGAGCAAAATCTGACTTTGTATATATTAAGCTTTATATGTTTCATGGATAAACACATCCTCTAGTATGTTCAGAACCTTGCAGACATCCTAGATCCTCTGAAAAGGGTTTGTTGTTCTTAAAGTTAAACAGAAAAATTGGAGAAGCTAATTTCAGTTTTTATACACCATATATATGAAATAAAGAAACGTGTGCACTTTTAAATCAAATCTTGAGACTCCTGTTTGCCACTATTTTGATTGACTAACAACTCTCACTACAGTGCAGCTTATACAGTTTAATTGAACTTATTTTAGAAATGTACCTCCTTTTTCAAGGTGTTTTTTACATTTTGATTTAATGCATTCTATGATTTATGTAAATGACTATGAATCTTCTTGTCGTTGAATCATTTTTTCTGATTTACAGCACTAAATCAACTGTTGCAGAATGTTAAGAGTGAGGAGAATTTAAAGTCTTGAACTGTGTTGTCTATCCCCTCCCAATTTATCCCAAAGAAATTCATATCTGTTATACCTGGTAGTTCAGTTCCTCAGATACAGTTCATCTTCTTTAAATTATGTTAAACACTTGTCATAACATTGGCTGAGAGATATTCATCATTATTAATTGACATTGCAGATCTCTCTGGGAACTTTTATTTTTTTACAACTCAGAAGGACAAGGACACACTTCGGACACTACATTTAACATCGAACATGATGAGCAATCTTTGTATTTCAAAGTTGATATCGTGGAAGCTATTGACAAAACATAATACAATTTTCCTGTGAATATTATCTTTTTAACTTAATTGCTTCTTTTAATCTGATGTCCTGAGTGATCAAATTACACTGTCACATGGCTTAAATATTTTGCCATTACAAGTCAAAATCCAATAGACGGAACACTTAGAGGGCAAAGTGAATTAGTTAAATGAGTTCAATACAAAAAAAACAGGAGCTCAGTTTCCCCTTCCTAAATGCAGTCTGATCCATTTGCTAAAAAGTTAAATTTGGAAAGTTCTGGCCTTGAAATGCCCTCGCTGAAAAAAAAAAACTCAAGCTGTAACCTGAAAAAACATTTCAATAATTAAAAAAAAAAAAAATGAGAGGAGAGGAGAAAAGAAGCTACAATGAGAAAAGTGACAATGATGACCAACCATGAGCTGAAGCACAACAAGAGGTCACATGTGAGCAATAATGTCACTACCTGAACCACAGGCACATGTCCGTGTAACACAGCGAATGTGAGGGACGTCGCCTGCCTCGTTTCGGGAAAGATTGAGGGGTACTTGTGCACTGTGTTTGGCACCTGGGAAGGGACACAGGTAGGTGGGATGGGTGGGTAGGAGGGAGAAAAGGATGGAGGAGAGAGATACCAAGGTATTAAAAATATCTACATGGTCCACGGGGCACAAGACGTGCACCTACAGGGAGGACAGAGAGGGGACAGGGAGCTCTACAGAAGGACCACTACTGATTAGGCAGGAACCCTGGGGGGCCGGAGAGGACATCCTGTCCCTGTGTTCACCGTGTAATGACCAGGGTTGATTGATCTGTGTGGTCTGGCTTTGTCCTAATGGCTTCTCTGATCAACTGTGGGTTTCTTTGACAGGGCTCTGACCTGACTACTTGAAAGATCATGTCTCTGATTGGGCTGATCAAATGAAAGAATGACATAGATGGGTAAGGGATATGAACAAAGCACAAAGTCACATCTTTTTCCTCAATCTTTGGGACTGAATGGGACTAGGATGCAGCTGCAGGATGCATGGATAAAATTTAGTGAGTTTTGTTCATGCATCAAAATTGTCATTTTGTTGCATGAACCAGGTGGCAATAAAATATACATTAATGTGCAGAGTTTTAGCAGGAAAGATAAAGTAAATACCGAGTGCATGTATAGTGAACATTTCTCTTTGTTGTATTTATTTTATATACTGCTAATGGGAGTAAAAGCAGGCCAGGATTTACTCTATATTGATTATATTAGTATAGCTTTTATTTTCAGATGGAACAGAGACTTTTCCAATGTGGCACCCTTGTTTTCTGTAAGTATGCCAGATTTTTCATTATTCCAAGATTGGTACCTCTATAAAACTTCTGTGTAGGATGTCCATATTGACTTATGCAACCTGTCCTTATTTAGGTAACCAACATATTCAATATGCTCCTTGAGACCACCACCATCTGAAAACTTCTGAAAGTGTCTCTTAATACCATCTGCTGTTTTGGTTTATGAAATATGGTTGGAATCTTTTTAAGGCCTGCAAAATATTAACGTCAAATATAAAATATAGCGTCTATATAATTCTGACCCATCAAGGATGGAGACATGGGACCTCCTTTATCTACCGGGTTGTGGCAGAGCATCAGTTCGATCTTGTGAGCTGAGAGGTGGATCAGATTGGGTTAGTCTGGATGTCAAGCTAATGCTGCACTCCTTTACACTGCTGGGTATCACCACTAATTTAAAAAAATGATTATGTTCCAATTCACAAGTTCCCAATTCGATTTGATTTCTGATTTGATTCAGTTTGGTTTTCATAACTATTTTTTCTTGGACACAAAAGAGAGAGAGAGAGAAATAAAGCTTTAAATAACCACATATCATGTTTGAGTTTTTAAATTGATGTTGGATAAATAAAAATGAATCAAATGTTTTCACTCTGTAAATGCCAGCCTGTCATTTCAAGTGTTAACTATGAATCTGACTTCCAGCAGCAGAGAGAAACATGCTGGCACAAACATTTCTCTTTTAAAGAGACAAAGTCAGAATGCATGAAATGAATCTGAAACAGTGAAGTGCTTTGTGGTTTGTACTTTGCCCAGTCATTTAAAATGCAATGGTTTGCAAATAAGGTCTGACAAAAAGTTGATGTTGTTGCTGAGGTGATTATTAAAGATCAGGATCATGAAGCCTCAACTCACAAGGTGAGTCAAAGATACCGGCACAATTCTCTGCAGAGTCTGCATCAAACTCACTTTTCTTCAATTCAGCAGATAATGTTTTGTTTGTTACTCTGGGGGGAAAAAAGGTATCAGCTGCAAATGTCCACGTCACATTTCAGACTCAAGACTGAAATGAAATTATGTGTTTTTGGATACTGCTTCATGATCCTCACCTTTAATTTACTTAACAGCATGAGTCATGGGAGAGAACAGAGAAGATGAGAGATGACACAACGCATCACTTTAGCTGAACACTGCACGAACGGACTTATATAAACAACTATAAAACAATAGATGTTGAGAAAAAAAGTCCCATAAACACCACCTCTCAACTGTCATAAAGCCCACTTCTCTTAACCCATGTTTTCCTTAATACAAACAAAACTCATCACTATTTTTGTATCATCACAACCAATATTGCTTGGTACCACAAAGAAATCCCACTTCGCTAGCACTTACAGTCCAAATGTCAACTTCGACCTCCTGTCATATCCTGAATATCAATAGAAACCACTCACCTCGCTGTTAATGTCTGCTCCTGCATCTAGCAGCATCTGCACCATGGCTTCGTCTCCACGGACGCAGGCGTACATCAACGGGGTCATCCCCTGTACAAGCACAGGACAAGAACACGAAGGAAAAAAAAGCACCTGGAAGTTAAAAATAAGTCACCAAACAGGTGTGCCAATGACTCTTTTTAGCCCTGACAAACGATGAAGTAATATGACCAAAAGTTTAACACAAAGTCTCAGCCTTTTTAGAATTTAGAAGTCCCAAGTAGAAGCTTTGGTCCACATCAAACCTGTATCATTAAAGTCACTATAACTGCTCAAGGAACTTTGAGTTTTTTGAGAGTAACATTCTGCTTGTTATTACATTTTTATAGTATAGCATGTGAATCAATGTCAACTGGAGAGGAAAAGAGAGTACTCGACACTGCCTTAGAAAGTTTCTGCTAAGATCAGCCCTGAACTGAATATTGATTTTCCCATGGAAAATCATGAGTTACACTTGCAGTATTCCCCTGATGATTTACTGCACTGGAGCTGGTACTCATGATATAATGCAGGGAGGCTTGGCAGGAAAGCTGTAGGAAAAATAAGCCAGAGGAAGATTTAATATGTAGGACTGCCCTTTTTTTTTTGCTCACGAGTGTGTGCTGCTCGAAACTAAAGGAGCCTCACTTTACTAAGAGAACAAAATATACCCCTCCACAGGCTGTGCACGTGTGTGTGCATAAGTGCAAATGTGCCAGCATATGCATTATTTAACATGTGTCTCTAACCTGCTCACTCATGCTGTTGAGTCCATCTGGCCCGAGCAGGTTGACAGCCTGCTTTACCAGGTCTGTGCGTCCACAGCTGAGCATACGGAAGCCCAGGTCCTGCAGGAACTTTGCTTCAACAGAGACAGCATCCAGTTTCCTCGAGGCACAGAAGCAGTCATCCGTTCTGAAGGGCAAAGCACGCGCAGATATTTACAATTCAGGCCATTAGTTACGATCATGTCTTCCCTAAACATCTGATAAGCTTTATTTTCTTTCACCAAGGGGAGGCTGAACACATTACAAATTTTTGATGTCTTTCCTTGTTTGTGCCACTGATGTGTGGAATCAGATGAAGAATCAGATCGCACACGCGCTTTACAGCCTAAAGGCAAGCACATTCCTCCCAGCACGTACCGGAGCTGACGGGGCTCACAGTCCACTCCAGGCAGCAGTAGCCTGGCAGCCTGCCGAACATCATCGCTGTCCACAGAGAAGCTGCGTCTGTGTTCGGTGTGGACCACAGCCACGCGCACCCACTCCATCAGAGGTGGCAGCACCAGAAATGGCCTGTAGGGGGAGATAGAGGCACATATTCTGGTCAACACAAACAGGCAATGGACGTGAATCAGAGTGTGTACTTTGTGTGTCCAGGCAGTTGCTAGGAAAATCCACCTCATGCAGAATTTTCATGTTTTCTTTTTCAGATTTCCCAGGTGCAGTAGACGCCTGAGAACAGAATTAACGGTGTCAAGAAATTGAAATCAAAACCATGAAACCAGGAACATGCTGGATGTGAGAAAATGTAATTGGGAAAAAAAGTATTAGTATTGGCCATGGACAATCACAACAAAAAAAGTTAGCTGTAGTTCAATTATAGCAAGTCACAATGAGTTTAAATTTGTTCATGACATTTGCTGATGCTATTAATTGAATATTAGTACACAGTCCCTGTATATCACATAAATCCAAATAAATCTGTGCAAAATGTTTTATAGTATGGCTTTAAAATGCATTGCTGATCCCAACAGTTACAGGAACAACATGTATCATCACAAATGCTTTATTTTGCATGATAGATGGTTCTGTCAACCCCATGATGTCTTTTGTAAACTCCAGCACAACATACAGGATGTATGAGAGCTCATTTCCTGTTTGAGGTGAGCTAAAGGTGCAGTGATACTTTCCTAAATATAATGTGGCATTTAGGAAGAGAAAGAAAAGAAACATTGTACAGGTGATTCTGAAATGCCTCTAACTGTGTGGTAGACATTTAAAAGCTGGAGTTGTACTGGGAAAATCGGAGTCCTGGTTGGATAATTAACCAATGATATGGAGTAGAGGTCTTCGGAACAACCCGACAACCCGAAAACCCGAGCTTCTGACCCGACCCAAATCGCGTCGGGTCCATTCAAAAGACGTGACTCCGGGTTCGGGTCGGAATCAGGTACAGTTAGTCTCGGGTCCGGTCGGTGCTCTCTGACAGGCTGGGTCCGCGTTTACTCAAGAGAGTTAAAGATATTGGCGGTGGCAGCCAATGCCAGGACTCGGGGCAGTTAAATGATTATTCATTAACGTGGCGTGTTTGTCATGAAACAACCGTGTTGCCATAGCGTGTTATTACCGGTTTGCCCGGCAGCTGTAAAGCACAACGGATCGCCAACATGACAACGCTGGATGAGAGAACATATTCACGACACGTCCTGACCGGTGTGGGCTATTAGTGTTAGCAGTTGCTACCAATAGCATCTGTATCCCTAAAGAAAATAACGACTGGATTTATTGTTGTTTCCATCACGTAGCCTATGTAGCAACTGAACCGGGTAGAAGAAGACAACTTTAGGTAAGAAAACCAAGTTTTATTCAACACTAGACAACTTTTAACATGAGCAACTATGGGCTGTATTGTCTCGGTTCTATTCTGGTAACTCAGTTTGGTTTATGGTCGGAAACTAAAGACTCGGGTCGGGTCGGTTCCGGGTCCAAATATTGTGGGTCCATTGGGGTTCGGACTCCCAAACTTATGATAATAGCTCGGGTCGGGTCGGTTTCGGGTCGAATTTTCACGGGTCCATTCGGGTTCGGGTCCATGAAAGTGGACCCGTGAAAACCTCTAATATGGAGGCAAAGATTCAGTGGAGAGCTCATTGTTATTTTGTTAGAAATGTGCATCACTTATCAGAAAAATATGCTATGATGCCACAGATCATGATGAGATGCTAAAACTGGGACTATTTTGGTTCAAATTGTGCTTTGAAAAATATATACACATAAAAATTGGTTAAAGCAGAAAAAAAGAGTTTTTTCTAATATACTTCTCAGTTTCATCTGAAGGAACATCAGATCATTTTTTGGAAGTGACATCTAGCTCTTGTGATCTCCTGTTTGTACTATAGTTGCCTAACTTTTGATTCCTGCCATGGTCACATCTTACTTTACAGCATTATGTCACAAGTCAACAACGATGGGCTATGGTAGTGAACATCACGGCAGAGGCAACTAAAAGACTCAAAAAAGTAATGATGGACAAGGAAACATAAATGACCAGATAAGTTGACAAATTTTGGCCCCTTTTCTGGCCCCTTAAATTTTGGACAGCGTCATAAATGTGACTTAACTCTCTGAGCTACATGTATTTTCCTTGAAAGCTTCTGAGTGTTAGCAGAAACAATGCAAATTCTATGAGAATTAATCTTCTCTTCTTGAACTCCTTTGTACTTATATGCTCCACTCAGATTGCATTGGTGCTCTCAGACATACAGTGTCCATGTGCATTAAAATACATATGCATGATGCCATATTTTGACCCTTGTTGCCTCACCAACAGACTGCACTATTCAAGCAAAACAGCAAACTGACAAATACGTTATGCAAAGCATACTGACACTTCCCATACTTTATGGATATAAAAAAACACATTGATATTCATAATAAGTGTGAGCTTGCATGGCTGTTTGTCTCTTTTGTCTCTGTGTGACCCTGTAATGAACTGCCGACCTGTTCAGGATACAGCCCGCCTTTCCATGGATGACAGCTGTGACAGCCTCCAGCCCTCCTGTAACCCTGAACAAGATTAAATGGGTACAGAAGATGGATTGCTATTCTCACAAGTTTGGTATGTAATAGGACAAAGAGAGTAGTGCCTTGTGACTGCTGCATAACATGGAGACTGATATGCCCTACTGTCATTTATTACATGTGCAAACAAAATAAAGACAGAAAAAAATTTTAAATGGTGTACAACATCTGATTTGTTTTTCATCTTTTAATATATAAAACAGCATACAGATTGTAGCATTGATAAGCTGGCTGTATTTTGTATTAATTGCCACATCAGGCACATGCAAGATGCACTTGATGAAACCTGGTCTTTTCCTTTGGAGTTACAGATCAATACATCACTTCACAAAGGATTTATCAATGTTCCTACTATTCCTCACATATGCTTGGGTCATATCTGTATATTAGTGTTTTTTTAGTAGCTTATCAGGTAAAGAAATGCAAAGCATTCTTTTAAAGTCTTCAAAGGAGCCTAACCTAAAGCTGTGTGACATAACTGGTTTCACAGACTTCATTAAAGGAGCACGCAACACTTCATCTAGAGGCAGAGAACCTACAGCATTGATGGAAGCTATAGTCCACAAGTAGTTCCTTCTGCTCCACAACATGGTCTTCCTGGAGGAAATGTTCATTCTGGGCTTCCCCTAATTTGGACTCTGCCATTGTGCATGTGTATGGCATGGTGATGTTATTGACATAGCAGTGGAGACTGGGTGCAATTAGTCTCTACTGCAGGTAAAGTCTGGAACTCCAGAAGAGGACTGTTCAGACTCAAGTGTCAGCCCTCTTTTACATGACTGCAAGCCGACTGGGGTTCACACCAAAGTGTAGGAAATACTGACCATGCAACCTGGGAAGAAATGAAAAGAAACAGCTCATAAAATCAGCTGAAATTGTGTTTCATGTGTAAAAACTGCAAAGAAAAAAAAAATCAAAGAACTCTTTTCTGCTCCCCTAACCTTTGAATGAAGTGTGAATTAACGCCATGGAAACTTTCCCCAATCATTATGTCATTCACACATAAATCACTTCCAGAGTGCAACAGCTGCCGACAGAACTGTATCTCAAACAGCCCCTTCATGCCACTGGGTCACCCAAAGAGCTCATTTGAGTATCTAAGAAGTTGTAAGTTCCCCAGTGTGGGAAGCACCTGGTGCGCCTTCTCACGGCTGAGCTCATAACCAGAAACATTATTAAAAAAACAGTCTGCGGACGTCGACAGTTGCAGCAGAATGATCTCTGCAGCTCTGCATGGATGCAGCATAACCACCTGTGTTTATAAGCTGAAGTAAAAAGGAAGACCTTCAGGGAATTTGCACCTTTTTTCACTCTGGTTTTCTGTTTTTTTTTTATTGTTTTCCCAGATAAATTTAAAAAGGCAATATATTTTTGCAAATCCCCATAAGACATAATGAAGCATGGGGTCTTGTGTACTGATCAATACCAGGCGATTCTTGGTCTATCCTGGGATGTTACTTTTAAGAATTCTTACTGCATGAAAATACAGCGCATTGTTGACAACTCAATAACGCTGTCGGATAGATTGGGGATACAACAATTAAGTTTAATTCTCTACCCACTCAACAAATAAAAAACATTTTTACTACTGTGTTGCACTTTGTGCTATAAAACCTGTTTATGTGATGTTTCTTATATCCCCTCACTTGGTAGTTTATTGTTCAAAAATACTAAAATATGAGTTTCTGTCAGTTAAAGGCTGAATGCTGTATAGATCTTATCAAGTCATGATGAATTGTAAAACGCCATTAAAGTTATATTTTATAGTCACACTAAGAACAGACTGATTAATATGGCTGCCCATCTGTAATTTTTAGATAATCAACATTTTTTGACTGTTTAAATAATTTTAACTGAAATAAATCTGCAGTCAATTATATAGAAGGCAGTAAAAAATGTACAAATATCTGCACTGCAAGCAGCCTTGTCAATGTGACTTCTGGAGGTCTCCTTAGGGAGGTGTTTTGGGCATGTCCAACTGGGTGGAGCCCGGGGATGACCTGAGACACCCTGAAGGGGTTACGTTGCTCAGCTAGCTTGGCAATGCTGTGATTTTCTCTGTACTATTTGCTCACCTGCCTTGACTCACATATGAGCTTTAGTGACATCTCATTCCTAATCAATATGACATGGATCCACTCTTTGCAGCTAGAACAGCTTCAACTCTTCTGGGAAGGCTGTCCACAAGGTTTAGGAGTGTGTTTATGGGGATTTTTGACCATTTTTCCAGAAGAACATTTGTGAGGTCACACACTGATGTTGGCTGAGAAGGTCTGGCTCTCAGTCTCCGCTCTAATTAATCCCAAAGGTCTTCTATCAGGTTGAGGCCAGTCAAGTTCATCCACACCAGACTCTGCCATCCATGTCTTTATGGACCTTGCTTTGTGCACTGATGCACAGTCATGTTGGAAGAGGAAGGTTCCAGCTCCAAACTGTTCCCACAAAGTTGGGAGGATGGAATTGTCCAAAATGTCTTGGTCTGCTGAAGCATTCAGAGTTCCTTTCACTGGAACTAAGGGGCCAAGCTCAGCTCCTGAAAAACAACCCCACACCATAATCCCCCCTCCACCAAAC
Source organism: Hirundichthys speculiger (assembly GCA_018398805.1). Classification (NCBI taxonomy): domain Eukaryota; kingdom Metazoa; phylum Chordata; class Actinopteri; order Beloniformes; family Exocoetidae; genus Hirundichthys; species Hirundichthys speculiger. Next base: position 1,112,827 of record JAGFBZ010000482.1, read on the forward strand.
TTTACACTTGGCACAAATTTGCAGTCAGACAAGTACCGTTCTCCTGGCAACCACCAAACCCAGACTCTTCCATCAGATTGCCAGATAGAAAAGCATGATTAATCACTCCAGAGAACGTTCCTCCACTGCTCTAGAGTCCAGTGGCGGCTGCTTTACACCACTGCATTCAATGCTTTGCATTGCACTTGGTGATGTCTGGCTTGGATGCGGCTGCTTGACCATGGAAACCCATTCATGAAGCTCTCTGCACTGTTGTTGAGCTAATCTGAAGGCCACATGACGTTTGGAGGTCTGTAGTGATCGACTCTGTACAAAGTTAGCGACCTCTTCACACTATGCGCTTCAGCATCCTCTGACCCCTCTCCGTCAATTTACGTGGCCTACCACTTCGTGGCTGAGTTGCTGTCATTCCCAAACACTTCCATTTCCTTATAATACAGCTGACAGCTGACTGTGGAATATTTAGGAATGAGGAAATTTCACGACTGGATTTGTTGCACAGCTGGCCTCCTATCACAGTTCCACAGTTGTGTTGTACCACAATTTCTAATAAATATGGCTTTTTGAGATAATTAGGCCTCACTGTGAGATGTTAACATATGCTTCTGTAAAGATAAAAAGATCTGGACCCACTCTAGCAGCCCTGAGAAAAACAACTAAGTGAAAATTTGCATGTGCATCACATGTTCGCATTAATGTCAAGCCATTTGGCAAGGGACTGAACACAAATTGATTCAGTTTCTCTCCAGATCCAAATACTGGTTCCTATAATTTTTATTTGATCAGGGTAAAAACATTGCTTTAAAGGGATTTTGGGGCCCTGCCTAGGGTGACGGGTGAAACAGAAAATGGATGGATGGATGGATGGATGGATGGATGGATGGATGGATGGTTAGGCTTTGTGACTACAATTAAATTTCAGAGTGATGGCCAGCAGCCTGGAGGATGCCACAGCTTTAGAATGTTGGTATGAAGTTTGATTAGTCAAAGTATTTCGATTTCCAGATACGTTGAAAGTAGCCATAATCACTCACCAACTAAGTCTCAAACTTTGGTAAAATGCATCTGAGACCTCAAATTCTTAAGGTATTTTTTCTTTCTTTTTTTTTTTTTTTTTACAAAACATCACAAAACACAGATGACACAGTAATTGTGCATAACATTAAAGAAAGGAAAGAAAGAAAATGTGTTATTATCACTGAAAATCAAATAATCTAGTACTATCTAAACCTCTCACAGGGAAAAACGTTAGTGTTTCCATGTTCCTGTTTTAAAATGGATTAGTGAAACAGAGCTGAAAAATGAGTGACATTAATGAAATATAGAACACGTTTGTGGAAAAATCTTTTCACACCACTTAATCTCAGCTCAGTCTTGGGCCCCAATCGTACTCCTCCCGCTAGACGCTACCGGCAAATTGCGGGTTTAAGAACCTCCGCTAACCGCTAATGCAATCTTCCGCTTCCCTAAAGCCGGTACCCGCTATGCTGACTCCCTTACTCACATTGTAGGTGTGGCAATGGGGGTGTCTTCTGCACTTTCCACAGACTCAGTATCTTGCGATCGCGGGTTTAGGCATAATATAGCGGTTAGCGCATGTAGATAGCAGGGTTTAGGGAGGTGGAAGATTGTGCTCTTTGCGGGGGAACGCTACCCGCTACCCGCTATCTCGTAATAGCCGCTTTAGGAGATTTGGCGGAAGATTGGGCCCTGGGTGTTGTTTGGACCAGTGTGTCATGCATATTTTTACTATGGTGTGTTTGTGTCTCACCTCTCTGTTTGTAAGGTAACCTTGGAGGGCTCAACATTGGGGTTCTCCCACTCCATATGAGGGCAGTGCATGAAGTAGCACAGAGTGTAGATCGCCTCAGGTGCCCACTGAATCACACTGCTCTTTTGGTGAACTGGCGTCCCATTGCTGTGATTCTTCATATACAGCGGCTGAAGATGGTGCATTGCTCGGGACACTAGGTCACCTACACAAACACACATACAGTCATAGAAAGAAAATGGCCATTGAGAAAGGAATTTGGAGGCACATTCAGCAGTCCAGAGAGAAAATACTATTTTAAGCACATGGCCTTTAAAAGGACATCAGGGAATCATTTCATTCTTTCCAGCTTCCTTGGAGCTCACTGTCAGGGGAAATGAGTTTCCACACGTCACACTCAGGAAAAAGACACGGTTCATCACTGTCTTTTCTATGAAGATCACGGGGGCAGAGCAGGAGAATGAGCATGGGCAGGACTGTGCGCGGTGAAAAATGAATATTTATGGATCAACATCAGCTTTCCATCCATCCATCCATTATCTATACCTGCTCAATCCTCTGCAGGGTCACGGGGATCTGCTGGAGCCTATCCCAGCTCTCTTTGGGTGAAAGGAAGGGGTACAGTCCATCGCAGGGCCACATATAGACAAACAACCACGAACACTCACAATCACTCCTACGGGCAATTTAGAATCACCAATTAACCTGATATGCATGTCTTTGGACTGCTGGAGGCCACTGTGCTGCCCTCAACACCAGCTAGTCTAAGCTATATCACCAGCATAACAGCAATATTTTAAAGTCATTCATTCAGCTCTGAAAATTTGAATTTGAGAAGACTGCTAATAAAAGAATATTTAAAAAAAAAAATAAGCAAAAAAATAAGCAAGTACAGCTCTTCAAGAACCAAGTTTGACACTGTTTTCGGACAAGATGATACATTTCAGTGTTTCAAATTCAACATACCAGAACATGATGCAACTCCTCAGTTATTGATTCTTTAAAAAAAAAAAAAAAAACTTTGTATTTATTACAGTTTAGACTCAAATCCCACTTCACCAAATGCTGTCAGATTTCTGGCACTTCTCTTTCCTACCTAGAGCCATGGTACCATGAGTAAATGTAATAAAATTCTGAAGCAGAGTTGAGCTAAAAAAAATAACCCACTCATGTTGTTCTGTTCATTTTGAACCAGATACAAGTAAAATAACATGATTTCTTTTGGTTCTCTGTTCGAAATGGACTCCACTGGATGCGTGGTGAAAAAATATAGAGCAGAAATAGTCATTCCCGTGGACAAAAAGGTTTATTTAGCATCAAAATTGCACCATATAGAGTGTGCCAAGATTCTATTTAGTCCAGACAATGTGAAAGGCGAGTGTGAAAAGGTTGTCAGAATGAGGGAAGCACATTCATGCAACAAATCAGTCAATCACTCACTTGTCCTTTTGGAAGAGTGGTGCTGTGCTGATAGAGGGATGTAATGGACATAATCTCGAGATGCAAGCAGCAATTGAATGAAAATTTCACTTCACACTCAAGAGGAGGCATAGAGCACAACAATAGCAAGCCTCAGTCTCCTGATAGCAAAGACAAACAATCATTCAACACATGCATTCATACTCAAGGCAAATTTAGCCTAAAAATTAGACAAACTGCAATTTAGAACCAACAATGCTGCATTCTTTGGACTGTGGGAGGCCACTGTGCTGCCCTCAACATCAGCTAGTCTAAGCTATATCACCAGCATAACAGCAATATTTTAAAGTCATTCATTCAGCTTTGAAAATTTAAATTTGAGAAGACTGCTAATAAAAGAATATTAAAAAAAAAAAAATAAGCTCTTCAAGAACCAAGTTTGACACTGTTTTCGGACAAGATGATACATTTCAGTGTTTCAAATTCAACATATCAGAACAAGATGCAACTCCTCAGTTATTGATTCTTTAAAAAAAAAACAACTTTGTATTTATTACAGTTTAGACTCAAATCCCACTTCACCAAATGCTGTTAGATTTCTGGCACTTCTCTTTCCTACATAGAGCCACGGTACCATGAGTAAATGTAATAAAATTCTGAAGCAGAGTTGAGCTAAAAAAAAAAAACACTCATGTTCTGTTCATTTTGAACCAGATACAAGTAACATAACATGATTCCTTTTGGTTTTCTGTTCGAAATGGACTCCACTGGATGCGTGGTGAAATAATATAGAGCAGAAATAGTCATTCCTGTGGACAAAATGGTTTATTTAGCATCAAAATTGCACCATATAGAGTGTGCCAAGATTCTATTTAGTCCAGACAATGTGAAAGGCGAGTGTGAAAAGGTTGTCAGAATGAGGGAAGCACATTCATGCAACAAATCAGTCAATCACTCACTTGTCCTTTTGGAAGAGTGGTGCTGTGCTGATAGAGGGATGTAATGGACATAATCTCGAGATGCAAAGAGCAAGAGATATTATGACAGGAATAAATGCCTACTGTGCAAATGGTGTAAAGATACTGTTACTCCAAATTCATTTTCAGTCTTACAGATGAGCCACATTGTTTTCAGGGTGCCTTAGCTGATTGGCACCAACGTTTCCTTCTTTCTTGTTTTTATTATTTGTCTGTGTCATCTCCCAGAAGAAAGCAGGGAAGGTTTGACAAAGTAGTTTACCTTTAACACTCAAGGTGTTTCACGGCAAGTAGTATTTCAAAGTGACACAACTGCTGCTCTATAAGTAGGTGTACACAGACCAGCTTGCTGTTTCTCATTGCTGTCAACCAGCACACAGCTGTAATGTTTCTGTTTTGACCAAAAAGAAGGAAGAACGTAATGAAATACTGCAGTTTAATTAGCTAAAATGTCAGTAGCTTTGTTCAACATAATCAATACATCATCTTGGCTGAATCATTGTTTAATATAACAGGATGGGCAGCAGATTCAAGTCTTCAGGTATGTGGGGCAGTCCTCTCTTTGTTTTCATATCTTTCATGTTCTCTCTGAACAGCTAAACCCTGCAACCATGCCAAAGTATAAAGGCACTTTTAAAATTATGAAGGGTGTTAAAAGCAGTAGCATCTTTAATGTCAGTAACTGACAAGGGGTACGTGCACAGTAGTTACATATTTCCCCATATATAAACCAGGATTCAATTAAAATATAATGGCTGGCGGCAGGTTGACTTACAGCCTGAGCAAATAAATCTGGCCCTTTGATACTGGCTAAGAAAAAAAATGCATAATGTGCATTCCAGAGGAAAATCGTTTAAATAATAAATACATTTACCATTTTTATCTAATCAGTTTGTCGTAAATAGACATACCTTCACTTATGTACATTCCCAAGTTTCATTCCAGTACAGCCTGGCAGGGCTGGAGAATAAAGTTCTCACTCAGATGGATTTAAAACACAGAGAACAATTAGACTGTAAAAAATAGTTTGTTTGTTTGTTTTTAGCCAGTTTGCTACTTTACTTTTCTAACTTTGTGGTACACCCTGCAGTCTCTGCCCAAAATCCACTGCAGTTGAAAGTTGAAATGTTTTTGACACACTTGAAACAGAACCCATATGTACTGCTAATGTACCCAATTACAGATTTTGTTTTGAGAAATCAAAAGAAAGGATTGGAGAAAATATAACAAGTCATATTTTTTAGTCAGAAGTAAAAATAAAAGCCTGGCACTTAAAGTAGGTGAAGTAAATATTTTTCTTTATTTGAAGAAATATGTTATTCCAAGAACTTACTCTGAATGACACAATGCCATGTAAACAGCCTTTTCTGATCATTATAATCTAAAATAATGTTATACTAGGAGGATTAAGCTAAATTTAAATTTACCAAACTTACTCCTGCTCTGTAAATTAGTTTCTACGTCATCTTCTGGTATGTTGCAGTTTTGCAAGTCATGCTCTAGGCTGAAGATGAGTCAATTCAAAACCAAATGACTTCAGGAAAAAAAGTACACATACTTGGGGTGAGGAATTAAACCGAGTAAAACTGACAAATTGACAGAATTAACAAATATGAATGCAACAAAAAGCTGTGAATAGGTGCAAATATTGCACTGGAGTTGGAGGAGCTAATGTGGGCATGAGTCAATAATCTTAGGATGTGCTGTAACATATAAACTGGAAAATGAATGGTATATTATATGTGCAACTTATGCAAATACCATTATCCTAGTATTGTGTTGCTTAAGGTCAGTAATCAGAATATTGCTATGCATGTAGACAAAGTCAGTGCAGCAAACTCACGATAATCTACTTATTCCTTCAGAGTAATGACTGATGTTTAATGTTTATCAGTGGAGAAAAGGTATATTCTTTGAAAAAAGCAAGAAATGAACTGTGATAGGTGATGAGGCAATAATAGTTCATCCTCTGGAGGGAAAAACACAGTAACCAGCTTCTCATTGGCTTTTGATGAATGGTCCGTTGCATCACCGTGCAGCTGCTCCCATCATCACCATTTCTGTTTCAATTATTTGCTGCTATGCGGCCGTGATTACATTTAGCGGCTGGCTGTGGCCATCCTGACTCAACAAGATGCAAAGCTATTCTTCTTGCTGTCAGTTTTGACCAGTTGAAAACAACTAAATCTTTTATGCATCAAACGCCACAGATATCAGACAACACAGAGAGCACAAACAGCGGCTTAAGAACATCTCTTTTCATTTGCTTTACTTTTTTTGTGGAATTTGTCATCAAACACAACAGTTTGTAGGATGGAAAAGTGTCTAAAGGCTCTGCTTTAACCTGAGTCTGTTTTAAACCTCTGCTCAGAATCTGGACTGGCTTGTTTTGTCAAAGGTGCACACGATTTTGATATAATGTGACAAATTAATTTTTGTCAGAGGTCTGTGGAGTATTTCCACAGTTTTCAGACATGCTCTGTCGTCCTGACATTTTCTACACACGTTCAGGACAGGCTGTATGTGAGAATGATGATGTCTACAGCACCTGCTCCTGAATCCTGACTGAGATTATTGAGCCTGCTAAACATTAGTAACTGCTAATCCTCTTCAGCGAAATAGCATTGTTCTTGGTACACCAGATCTTTAGATAGTCTCTTAAAGAATAATATAAATGTATTTTCTAACAGATACTGTACTTTACAGTCGATTTACCATCATGGTCTAATAAAATTGTTCCACCTTTAAGGCAAGCGGTCAACCTCACCCTCTCAGAGTAAAACACTTGGGTTAACACTGAACCAGGAGACACAACAATTATTTAATCATCAAATATCCTATCGTGCTTCAGTTTCCTTCTTAAAACATAAGCCTCTTCAGATGAGAGAAAAAAAAAGCTTTCACTACTATTACAATCAAGTAACAGTGACCTTCAAAAAAATAAGAGAATCCTTGAATCTGGGTTTAGTAATCAAGTACAAATAAACAGGGTTTTAAGTGTAAACCAAAGGCAGAGTCAACCTAAGTAATAATTATTAATAACATTGTTTCAGTGAATAAAATTACAGAAAATATTGGAAAGTATGGAAGTAAAATTAGGCACCAAAATATTTGGCTTTAATTTAGAAAAAGGTCCTAAGTTTATACCTTTTACAAAATGGAAAAAAAAAAAAAACCCAAACACTTGTTGAGAGATGCTTCAAAAACAGAATTGATCAAATTTAAAATCATGATGAGCTACAACATTGTGTCGAGCATATCTGAAGCAAAACTGGCTGATGACACACCACCAGTCCTTATAATTGCATAATTTGCTGCACTGCCATTTCAGATATGCTAATTTGGCATTTTAACAGAAGAAAATGTACAGAGCAGAATCAGTAACAATAGCAGTGCAGAATGTTCGAGCTTACATTCTTCTGTACTTCTTTTATATTTGTTTTGATATATTTGATATTTGTTTTAGAGAGTCAAACTCAACAATATCTCCTCCAGCTTTTAAGTGAAATTATTTGTTTTGTTTCAGGTTGAGCTGTGTGTTTGTGGCTCTCTTAATTATCAGAATTCCTCTCCACAGTTAACAACAATATTATTGATCTGAACATTGATATTTAAGGAGGACTAAAACTGCAATAAATAAATATTCAATCAATAGGTACATTTGATAATATTTTCTGCGTACAATATGACAAACTGATTTTACTTTTTAATTATCAACCGCATTAATTTAATATCGTGCTAATAACTCAGTTTATTCACTTTGTTGTAACTTCCATGTTTTTGTCTAATTTTCAGTTTATTCCATTAAAACGTAAATAAATGAAACCGATGTAAATGGTTAGCATTTGGAGATGTATTTATTTCTGGATGATTTCCACTCTACATTTTCTACCCCTTTTGATGCTACTAGTTGTATTTATTTCTATGTCACATTTATTTTTTTTGCAAATATTTCTGCCTTATCATAAAAATGAGGGAGTTTATTTAAAGCAGCAGAAAAGACTTCATGTTAAAAGAAGTATCAATTTTGAAGGAATATTTTTTTACTCTTAGGAAGGATAATCTACTGGACTTGTTGCGGTCTCCTGTCCCTGCTATCATCAAAAAGCAGCTAAGGTTATTTAGCACTCCCATCCTGGTTGTCTCTTGCAACAACTGCATATCGCCTATATCACACATCAACAACAGCCAACTTAGCTCACAGAGCTACAGTTGGCATCATGGCAGTGATTATAATCAACAAGGTAATGATGGAAAAAAAAAATGAGCGCCTGTCAGACTAAGAGATCAAAACAGAAGAATCTTGGACAGCATTGTAAAAGCCACATTGAGATAAAAATGACAAAAGTTCCTTTGTGCTGCTTTAATGTGTTTGCAGGTAAGACCACAGCATATCTTTCATCAACAGCAATTTTTACTGATATTTCACATATCTGTCCAGTTTGAAAAGGACGATGAAGAAGTACTGAGAAGTATATAGAAGGTCACATTTATAGCAGTCTACATCAACCAGCCGTGTAAGTTATTGGTGATGTACGTTTCCACGTCAAACCAATGACGTATATTTGCCACAGCATGGAACCCTTCGTCATAACCGTGCATTACATTTTTATGCTTTCATAGGAAATTGTTAAAAATATAATCAGTCCATTTCAATTGCCTTCTTATTCCTGGTGTTTTTTTTTTTTTTATTATCATTGTTTAATGTTGTTTAATTTCTAGCTGGAAATGTTCGAGGCTTGGTTTTTAGTCTGTCCATCTCTTCTTATGAATCTGGAATTTCCCCAACAGTAATATCAGCTGAACCAGTAAGAGGAAGTCTTTGTGCTTCTCAGTGTCTTCAAAACATGTCAGAATATCCTTATTTTTAACTTGAATGACTTGCATAAGTTTTCCTTCTAATATCAAGCTGGACATCCACCCATTTTTTTTAGTGAACATACAATTTAACAAACAGCTCCAGCTTCCCTCAGCTCCACAAAAGTTACAAGAATATTTAATGCCAAGAGAAAATCTCTCCAATAAGCCAAATCGTATTCCAATTAGTTCCATTAAATATTGAATCCCATAAAAATGTTTATGAGGGCAAAGTTCCATCTTGAAGGAGCTTATCTATGGACATGACCCTAACCCAGAAACAGTTGGGAAGCGGAGCCCATGACACACTTGACCCTTCATTTACGGGATTAAATAAATCAACTAAGCTGAAAAGTGACAGTTAAAGTAAATAAATAGGGCCATTAACACAAACTTACAAAAATACAGTTGAAGTTAAAAAATGGAAAATCAATTTACATCACATTTTAGGTTAATTTAATTTAAGTTTTTTTCTTTATTGGTATAGCTGTTTACTACTGAGACATTTAGATATCTTGATTTTTATTTGGATAGTTTCAGTTCTAAACAGATTTTATCCAGCGTCACTGCTGTCATCATATTGTCATGGTCCGGGGCAGCCATGACGGCCATTTTGGTTTCTTTTATGTTATGTGTTAAGTTGGCATCAATCCCTGTCTTTTGTGTTACCTGTTTCCTGTTTTACTTTGAAGGTCTGTCTTGTCTCCGTTGTTTTCAGCTTTGCTTCCTTCCCTCTTGTTATCCTGATTGTCTGCACCTGCCTCTCGTTGGGTTCCCTGTGTATTTAAGTCTTGTCATCTCTGGTGTCTGAGCTGGTCCATTGTCTTCTGTTCAATGGGTTTTCCTGCCAGTTTTTTTTTTTTTTTTTGTCTTCTGTTTTGTGGTCCGTGTTTTGTTTCATTTGGATCCCTGAACTCTTGATTTAATTACTTTTGTGGATTTTTGGTTTGTTTTGGGGTTTTGTCTTTTTCCCTTTCGAATTACTTGGATTTGGACTTTTGGGTTTTTATTTTTGTCAAATACATTTTTTTCACTCCTGCGCCTGGGTCCTCCATTCTGCCTCCCACCTGACAATATAACACACACAGACGCTGCTGTCACCCTATGTTTTCCTGAGAAAACATACATTAAGGAAATGGAGCCCTGTTTATTGTCATAAGTGTTTACACTAGATATACAGAAACCATTTTCCCTGTCTTTTGCAGGAAAAGACCCCCCAACACTTTTTTCATAATTGGAATCTTTTTTTTTCTCACTTTTTTCATGCCCATTGAGAGACAGTCTGCTCTTTTTGTGCTCATGAGTTAGGGGTTAGGGGCAGTCAAAAGACTACAGCATTTTCTGGAACAATTTGCAAAGTTGCACGCAAGCACTGACAAAACTATACAACACTTCAAAAGAACCTCCTGATTCAGGTTATTATATCTGATGAAATCAAATAGGAACATTGGGGCTTTCAGTGGTTGATGGCAGAGTTTGCCACTGTTGATCTGCTGAGGTTTTATTAACATTTGTCAGAAAGCTTTCCACAGAACAGAGAACATGGTGGACACTTTCACGATGGCCTTGAGCTGTTAAGGACTCCCAGCCCCCAAGCATGAGATTGTAAAACATAATCTGTACTTAGTTTACTAAATGATGAGAAAGGAAAAAAAAAAAACTATTGGTGAACTATAAATATGACTCCTACGGCTTATGTAAATGACTTCACGTTATATAAACATATTCAGAAAGCATTAAGAGGGCCATTATTCTTTGAATAATGTTTACACTGTGGGTGGACAGATATTTGATTAACTTTATGAAGCCTTGTCAAATTTATAAGGCAAGCTGATTCGCTTTATTGAATGATTGTTCATTAGAATAGCTGTCATTAACAGTCCAACTGCCCTGATTCACATTAATTTAAATGACTGGGATTACAACTCAGCTATTTACTGAGCTTTTAGTAAAAAGTGTATTAGATTGTATTGGCCTTTCCCCGCTGACTAAAAATGCTCTCCTTCAGCAAAGATGTTGAAGTACATGGTGTTAAAATGATGGGCCTAAATACACTGCAAATCTATCATTTTATCCAATAATTATTTTTATCTAACTGAAAAAGTGAAAATAACCAAAAAATAAAATAAACCACCACCTCAAGGACACAATGTTTTAAAAGATTTTTTTGTATTTGACGTCAGTATTTCAAAGATGAGTGAAAGGTTTATTTTAAATGAAAAACTACCCATTGCCGTTTTCGGAAGAAAGGTGAAGATGACTGGTCAGGTCAAGTAAGGTGGAAAGAGTTTGAGCTCAATTAAATATGGTAAAGTTCCTTTTTGGGAATTAGGAGAATGGGCAGCATGGTCACTTCATATATCAGGGAGACAGCTCAGGTTTGACAACTTGGGGACAAAGACAGTGAGGCAAGAATGAATTGGCTTGGATATGTGAAGGGGAAAGATAAGGCCATATAGTACACGTGCCAGCAAGCTTTTAGCATAATGACTAAAACAAAACAAACAAACTTTTCAGTACGTTTTTTTTTTTTCTTTTCAAAAACTAGTCCCTTGAATTCATATAAGTTGACCGCACCCAAATTAGAAAAGGATCTCTATCTGGACCTTTGTAAATCTTTTACTTCTCCAGCCAGACATTTTTCATCACACTCACACAGACAGAAACACACACACACACACACACACAAGCAGCTTACTGAGTTCAGAGATGCTCCCCACCCTCGTGGCCAGTAAGCATTGTTCAATGGAGCGAAGCTCGGACTGACTATAGGCATTTCCTTCTCCAGTCTTCCCTGCTCGCTGCTGCTGGTCCCGGTGAAGAGTCAGACCCTCAGGAAGGCTGAGTACACCTGAGGGAGAGTGCACAAGAGGCGGACATTACATCAGTGGCACGCCAGGATATTGCATCTCATATGTTTGTCTTCATGTGTTTCTGTATCTGACTTGTTTTTTTGTAACGTTTTGGCATGATAAGGATATAAAAGGAATAAGACATATAGATGATTATATCCCCTTATTTATTCATTACAACAGGATAAGAAAAGACAGAGGTTTAGGAAATGAGGAACTTGGTAATTGTTTGAACCAAACTGGAGAATTTGGCTTTAATGTAAGGTTAAAGGTTTCATTATTCATATAACTTCTTCAATTAGAAAATGACAAAGCAGATTCTCCATTTGGCTCTGCTGTTTGCTTTTTTTTTTGTGAAGCTTTTTTTCTGCACACTTCTGAATATTTGCAGGGTATTACCTCATAAAATGGCTAAAAGGAGAAAGTCTCTACTTAACCCCCTAATAATCACTGAGAAGCAGCTTTGGTTGTAATGTCTCTGCTTTCTTAATATGCTGCTAAATTAACATAAAATTCTTTATGGATCTTGTGTGACTACAGATACAAATTAAACTCAATTAGCAAAAAAAAAATATAATAAATAAAAGTAGGACTAAAAACATAATGCAAGTGAATGCAGTGAGCCTGTTGCTACTTGACCTACCCCAGCCTGTGCCCTTTATAGGACGTGTCTAATTCACATGCTATGCTTCTTTTAATGCAATAATACATTACTTTCAAACTGAACAAGAAAACTTCAGCCATAGGGCCTGGCTGTGGGTTTAGCCTACTGGGTTTTGCCTCCCAATCGTGGTGGTGCAGTCTTTATAGGGGTGATGGCCTTGTACCAGTTGGTGTCTCTCATGCTGTTGTGCTGCAGTGTGACATGGGCAAAACCGGCATGTGACATGCCCTTAGGGGGTTCTGAAGTAGCCTTTGATGAGGCAGTCTTTCCTTGTGCAGCCTTGTGTATATGTATGAACTGTAAGTATGTGCCTGTATAAAAGCTATTCACATCATTTTTAGAGGCACTAGTTACAATTGTCAGACACAGCAGTCCTTTGAGTTAAATGATCGTCAAAGCATAATGTTAAAGCTAAGAAACAAGTGCAATCTTGTTTTAATTGTAACTTCATGAAGGCATTAGGACAACAAATTAAGTCACCAGAGTTAGTAAAATAAAAGATTGATCCTCTAGGGAAATTTGACAGCAATCATTTGTTCATTTATTTTACCAAAGTTGTTAATTGACTACCCAAATGACTGATATACCATCTGTATGGCACCAGCTTGCAAAGTGTGCCTAAAAATGTGTAAAATGTTTCTCAAAGTCCTATTTGTCTGCAATGATGTAAACAAATCTTTGCAGGTCATGAAAACACATACACAGAAGCCTGTTAAATGGCATTAAATATAAAAATTTAATATAAACTTTCTAATGAGATCATCAAGGAGTGATAATATCTTTTCACACTTTATTTTCTTTTTGTGTCTTGTCAGAGGAGAAGATTGTAGGTGTAAGGAATGGACCTTATGACCAAATAGCATTTAGGGCAGGGGTCGGCAACCTTTACTATCATTTTTTTGTCCTTCTCCCCTTAATAAAATTCATCTAGAGCCGCAAAACTTATTTGACCCGTAAAATGAAGATAACAGTGTATGATGTTTTATATATATAGTTATTCTGCATTCAGAGGGATTTGAATCTACCCAAAAGCTTATTCCTAATATGTTTGGCAGTTTTGAAAGTTTTTAATGCAAAAGGTCAAGATACAAAATAAAGTTTCATTTCCAATTTTTTTTTGTCATTCACTGTAAAAGAACAATAGTTTGTTGCATTTATGAAATTATAAAACAACAAATAGAAAACTATTAACATTTTATTGCTGTTTTTATCTGTTATAACAAAGGTAAACCTCAAACTCTGATAAAGACTGAATATTGCAGGGGTCACCAATCTCGGTCCTGGAGGGCCGGTGTCCTGCAGGTTTTGCCTGTTTCCCTGCTTTAACACACCTGATCCTGATTAATGGCCACCATCACCTTGTCATCAAGGTCAGCACATGTCTGTTAATGACACAGCCACTTGTATCAGGGTGTGAAAAAGGAGGGAAACATCTAAAACCTGTAGGACACCAGCCCTCGAGGACCGAGATTGGTGACCCCTGCCATATTGGCTGCTTCTGTACTGTATGTTTGGGAGCTGAACCAAGACAATTTCCTATCAACTTGTTGACATGGAAGTAAATATATTAAATCTTGAATCTTTTGAATGAGGAGAAAAAAAACACTGGCATGTGTAAACCTACTTTGAAATAAAATAAAGAACCATGCAGGTTCATTTAAGTCATTCCCTTACTTGTAAAACATTGATTAAATAAAAAGTAGCCCACTTTAAAATAAATAAAACGTATAGCTGGAGCTTAATAACTTAAAACAATGTAAATCTAAAAATAGACCAGTTTGTATTTAATTATGACTTAAGTCCATTTCAGTGTGTTGTCATCCCCTTGTTTTCTCCTCAGCCACGTACAACAATATACCATCGAGCCTGAACATAAAACATTTGTTGTAGTTCGTGCTGGAGAAAACCTGCTCACATCAGTATGTGGATTCAACGATTGACAGGACTCCAAATGCAAATGTCTTCATATTCATATCAGTGTCGGGAATGACATTCATGTTTCAAAGACAAATTTGTCGGGTTTTGGTTTACAATATCGCTCCTTTTGTGTGTTACACCACGACAGCACACCGATGTGGTGTGGGAAATGTTTCTTTTATTTTTAACGGTGCTACATGAGGAACATATAAAGATGTCCGGCGCTAGTCACCGAACATGTACTCACCTTTATTTTCTTTCCCAGGATGCAACACACAGATAGTACTTCCTCGTTGCAGTTACCTGGCAGTATTTTGCGCTGAACACACTCATTCTGCCCCCTGCTGGCGAGCAACCTACAGGGCACTACATGTTCTCCAGAGCGACAATCGCCTTCTGACAAGTTTTTCCCCAAAGCTACTGGGAGCCACTGCAGAGGGTCTAAAGAGCCGCAGATTGCCGAACACTGATTTAGAGTAATGAGATTATAAGGTCATTGCCAAATCGTCAAGATTTATAGATTTGCATGAAACACCAACATCTTAGCTTTTTTTTTTTTTTAACACCAAAATGTGAAGAAAACCTGAAATCTAAGAAAAAAAAAAAAGAGTACAGACACATTACTGTCATACTCAAGCTCCCAACTGTGGAGCTCCTTAACCTTGGTTCAGGCGAAAAACAGGCCCAGCTGACAGTGAATTTGTGATGCTCTCAGCATGGACTGAGGCAAGGTAACTCAGTGGCTCTCTGTGTCCTAATGCAAGTCATTCTCTACCCTCAGGGTGAAGCTGATGGAGCTTTACATGCCACTGTCACTGCTCCTTCTATGTACTCGAGCATCCTCCCCTTGATTCCCCTAAACTAGAATTCTCCCAGGAAGTTCAGTATTCTCTGGTCTTCCGATTACAGTGTTATGACACAAAATCCTCAGAAGGTTTACTGGTCATATTGGTGTAATGGCAGCTATTGTCTTAGGATGCCTGTGTGATACTGGATGCCACTGAGCACCTGCTTCTCTATCCTGTTTACCACATGGTGGATATACAGTACGGCTGGATGATTCTTCAGGCAAGATGCTTTCTCTGTAGCAGAAAGACTTTCCATTAAGATGTCATTGACACCTTTGTCAAATTTTCAGACAGACTGCTCCAATGAAGTGTCCAATGGCTGGTCAAATACTTTACATATTCAACACATCCTGTAAAACTGCTTCCAAATATTAACACATGCTGAAAATAAGAATTTCATCTTTCTTGTTTTTGTTGAAGACTTTTAATTTTTCATGGTGCATTTGGGTTTAAAATAAGAGCGAGCCAGCAGCCAATTAGCTTAGATTACATGAATATACCTGAGCAACACTCGTGTGCTGCATGGAAACCCTTGCTTTGACTCCAACTATAGAAGATGACATTTATTCAACCACTGACTCAGAAAAAAAAAAAACAAATTCTTTCCAACAGCTCAGCCTGGCTGTTCTTTTATGCTTTTATTTTTCTTTCACCAAAGAGTGGAAGTCTCTGAAAGCAAAAATTTAATATGTCTAATATTTAAGATGCTTTGTGGCAAAAATGCAAAACTAAGCTGATTTTAATATTGCATTTTTGCCACAAAGCATCTTAAATATGTCTAATATTTAAGATGCTTTGTGGCAAAAACGCAATATTAAAATCAGCTTAGTTTTGACTGGCAGTCCATCACTGAAAAAACAAACACTGGGTCTAGAGTACACCTTTTAAATTTTTCATGACCAGCACAGTGTTTCACTACATGCTCACATGGGGTATTCAGTTGTTGGTAATCCACAGCTTTGTTGCTTAATGCCATTGCACCTGCCGCTGGACCTCTGAAATGAAACTTAATGTAACATAAATGTTGCAATTATACACAGTTCTTTTTTTTTCCCATGATCGCAATTAAATGGTTGTTTTATTGTTTGTTGTTGAGAGGAAGAGGTGTTTGTTTGTTTGTTTATTTGTGTCCTAACCTTCAGGTCTGAAAAATTAAGCCAGCATGAAATGCCCTTGAAAATTGATTGATTCTAAAGGTCTGCAGGGGGGGAGTTTCATGTGATTGCAAAAAGATATCTAATTACACTGAAGTCTACGGGAAAATTACTTCACTTCTCCCTCAATGCATTACCCTGAGAAACTATTTTATTCGTCAGAAAAAGAAAAAAAGTAAAAAGAAAGCCTATTTAGGACTCCTGAGTGAACTGGCAGAGGCTTTATCCTTGCAGCAGCCAGCTGATCTGCATGGTGATCCCAAACTGGAAACTGATAGTTGGAGATGGGAAAATAGTCATTTGAGCTTGGTGAGCAGTTCAATGTTTATCCCAGAAAGTCGCTGGCATAAAAACACAAAGCAATTCAAAGATTGGGTCAATGCTACATTTGGCGCATGTGAATATAACAACCTTTATTTTACTCACACTGAAACAACGCAGAGTCAGCAATCATTTTAAATAGCCCCAAAATCATTTCAAAAAAAGTCAGTTTTACGAACACGTTAAAGGGATATATTCAGTGTACACTTTTACATTTTTTGTGCATATCACAATCTTTTTTCCATGTACTGTGTTTGCAGGTTTACATGGCTTATTTTGAAACCATTCGTGATAAATTGTGGCAACTTCTCCAAACAGGATCCATTAGGTTTTTTTAAAAACATTGACATTTCAGCTCATTATTAGCTGCTTTAATCTATCTGCTATAATAGTTACGAATATAGGTGCACTTCAGATTGCAAGGTTGCTGGTCTGACTGCAGAACTGCAACCATTAGCTTAGTTTTTGTTATGGTGGAGGTGTGGGGAGGACCCAAATGCAGAAGATTTGGGAGGCAAGAGGAGCAATCAATTTATTTTATTGTAACAAAAACTGTTCCACTGGCAGGAAATCCAAAACCAAGACAGAAGCAACCACAACAAGAAAATAACAAAACCAGAAAGAAAACAAGCGCATGACACGGGTAGTAAAACGGACGGACTGGCAGGGAAAAGAGGGAAAGACAAGACAATAACTGTTTCTCAGTATGTGTACTTGTCTGTACTTGTGAAACATCATCAGTCTCAGCTGAAGTTCTTTTCCAGACCAGTTTGGTCAAAATCCCCAGATGTGTTCTCTTGTTGCCCATTTTATCAAGAATGCATCCAGTGGAGACTTTGTAGACTTGAGATGCCAGTATATCCCAGAATACATTTCACATCAACAAGTAGAAGTAATAGCGAAGGAGAAATAAGTAATAAATAATTTTATATAACATTTTTTGTTTTGTAACAAAATTTAGTTTTGAGATGTTTTCAAGTAAGAATGTAATTATTCTAACTTCAAATTTGTGGTTAATCAACATAGAACCTATTTGAAAAATTCCTGTCTTCTGACTTTTTGTTTCCTTTTCACCTCCACTGAGCTAAATAAAAGAACTGAAATACAAAGTATAAAACCCATTAAAAACACATAATATATTAAATAATGGTCATAGACACTTTTGTCAAAGAGTCCACGGTCTAAGTTGCGTCAAAGTTCAATGTTTATTTTGTGTTTAATTAAGTTGCACATTTTTTTGAATACATTAGCCTGCTACCTCAGCTGTGATGCTATCAAGTACACTGCTGTTCCAATTGCAGAAAGATCAAGCTGCATCCTCCCATCATTAACTTCATACTTGCCCAGTAGGAACTCAGGAGAATGTACTTTCAAGTACATAAATCCAGACTTTGCATACTTTGAATTGAGAAATGGATATATACTCATGTAAGGGCTGGCAAAATACAGGATAGAACAATCAGAGGAAATGGGACAAAGGAAACTTAAACAGAACTAAATCCAAAAAAGAAACTGACTTTCAAAGTAAAAATAGGAAGTACTGTTCGCAGAAAGAAAAGAAGGCATAAGCAATACAAAAAAAAAAAAACCTAAGAAAAAATACACAAGAGAAGACCAAAACCATATCAAACCACCAAGACCATGACATTTCCTTTGTCTCATTCAACATACCTGTCAAGTTTTGGATTTGAAAATAAGGAAAATTTTCTGCTGCCCGCCACAAGCAGTCCCACCGTCCCAACCAAGCTCCAGCATCCACTTACATTTTTTGGTGTACAAAAAAGCTAAAACCACAGCTACACTACTTCCTGAACTTCAGCCAGCTATTTTGTTTCCTGTGTGCCATTATTGGACAAACAGATCAATCCAGGTGTGTCTGATCATTGCTGTGAGGTCAGACACACCTGGATTAATCAGTTTGTCAATTAATGGCACACAGGAAACACAGCAGCTGGCTGAAGTTCAGGAAGTAGTGCAGCTGTGCATAAAGACACATTGACATAATGTGAACATTCATTATAGCCTAAATGAAAACACTAAAGGGGTATATATGAAGAGTAATTATTTGAAGCGATTTGCATATTTTTTTGTTCATTTAACATTGCTTGTATTTACATTTGATTTTTTTTTCCCACACAGTTTTCATTTCATATTGCTCTTCTTTTACAGTTTTTCATCTCATTTCACGTGACTTTTCTTTTAATGACTTGTTGTACTCATTTGTTGCAGATTTTACATTGTTTATGACTGTTTTGGAAGGATGTGTTTGTGGACTGGTCCAGAATAGTTTATTTTACATGAGGGAAGAGCGCAAACAGTTCTGTTGTCTAACATCCTATTCTTTGTAACAATCTTTTTTTTCTTTGTGCGCTGTCACTCATCAAATGTCACACACTAACCTTGTGACATCTACCACCTACAGTACCTGTAGTGAGCTGCTGCTGTGGCAGTTATCACAAGGCAAGTGACAGACCTCTGATTGGGAATGTCTTGTTCTTTTTTTTTTTTTTTACTCGGCCCGATGCGGTATTATTATTTTTCAATAACGCAGGTTGAAATACGGGAAAAATACTAATACGAGAGGACGGCAGGAGAGAAGAGTAAAATACAAGGACTTTCCCCAAAATTGGGTTGTGAGCCTCAGCAAACTTGTGACCAGCTGACACAGTATCTCTTCCAACGGGCTTCCAGACCTTGGTGAACCAAAATCATTAACATGAGTCTTCAGCAGCTGGGACCCTTCATTTACAGTTAATGATACTAAAACTGTATTGAAACTCTGCTGACCAAGATGGAAGCAGGTGCATTAAACTTTAAAACCAAACTCATAAGATCTGCAGTACAGACGCCTTTAGTGATGAAAGCCCAGTTCTGGAGAATTATGGATATACATGAGATATACACACACACACCAAAATTAAAATTTCCCTCTGAAAGCTTAACTCACCTCAGTTCATAGACAATCTATTATTGACATTCCTGAGTGAAACATTGGCTCTCCTTGACTGTATAGTGCTGGCTGCCCAGAACCGATTGTCTTGTGAAAGCTTGGCTCTTCACAGATGGGGAGCTTTTTCCTATTTACACCCAAAGCTTCAGTTTGTATCATATAAATTTTTTTTTCTCTGTATGTTTATAGGTTGAGTACAGGAGGCCTTGATGTATGTGCAAAACATCAATTTACTCCACTGGCAGAAAATATAAAGACATGTACAAGCATGAGGCTGAAATCAGTAGTCCTATTTAAATGTTGGGTAACTGGGCTTTCTCTGGAATGTAATTTTACAGCACACTATACTTACAGTGAACACTCAGTGTTCTTAATTTTAACTTTACTCATTTTCTCTCTATCGATTGGTCAGAGGGTGCTGCAGTTTGGATCCAGTAACTTGTCTCAGGGTTGAGTAAAGCATGGGGGGGGGCAGGAATGCTGACATCAATGTGGCTCCTACTCTGTATTTAAATCTATTTTTGTTGGACATGCAGGGAAGCACACTTCCCCAAACATACTTCAGCTCTGCAGGAATCCTCAGCTTTGGATTTGACACAAAGATTAGAAGCAGAGACAACAGACTGGAGCTTTGATTAGGAAAAAACTCTGCAAACAGGTGCACTAAAGCAGGACTTGGATGTATTCATGAGATGAATAAACTATATAACAGTGCCAGAATGAAAGAAGGTACAAAAATGTGAGTGTTTAAAAAAAGAACACAGATATTGATGGTGGAAGGCATGTGAGGTGTTCATTTTGGCCCTTTGGCCCTAAATTGATTAATCATGTTGTTACTGCACGTAGATCATAGTGGTTCTGCCCACTCCAAGCTCCATCACTGTTGTGCCAGGACAGATGGCCACCATATGCACACCGAGTGAGTGATCATTGCATGGTGGAAAACAGGAAACTGGGTAGTGACGTATGTTAAACATGTGCTAGAATGCCTTTAGTTCACTTAGTGGTTGCTTCATTCATTCATAATAATTAGAACCGTATGCTGAGCTTTGGAAAAAGAGGTGTGAATCTGAACGTGTGATTTTCTAAGTAAGTGGAGGAAAGTCTGAAAAATTTCCAGAGGTACAACCTCATTTGGAGTACTCAGGTGACCACGGTATGGTCTGAAGTAGCCACAAGGGTTTAATGGGTGAGTCTTTTAAAAGCCACAGAGGAGGACTGTGCAAACATGAACCCAATGAGAAAATACGTATAACTCTTGCAAATGTCTGATAAAATTAGTAAAATGTTTGAGAGAAAAGGTATGTGAATATTGAATAACATGACTGCACATGCAGAAGATTGGTTTTCAAGTGTTTTTTGCAGATATATATTTTAGGTATAAAAAGGTATAAACATCCAGTTTATCCAAACTGGATGTTTCCTAGACCATCAAAAGATTTAAAATGCCTTAATGGAGAATTGAAACAAGACTAAAACAGGCTCTAAGTTGCATCATGTGTTGTTCTGGGGGGAGGAAATTATTTCAATTTGGGAATTTTTTTTCTGTTTTCATTTTAACAGAATAAAAGCTGTTAAAAAAAAACACTGTTAAGAAATGAAGGAGCAACTTTTGATTTTACTACTTGAAGCCAATGCAGAAGTACAGTTCCTTAAATGAGCACTTTATTAATTTCTCTTCGAAGAGAAATTAATAAAGTATTTTTGAATTGAATTGAATTGAATTGAATTGAGGTTGGCTACAAAAGCA
This sequence comes from Hirundichthys speculiger, assembly GCA_018398805.1. Classification (NCBI taxonomy): domain Eukaryota; kingdom Metazoa; phylum Chordata; class Actinopteri; order Beloniformes; family Exocoetidae; genus Hirundichthys; species Hirundichthys speculiger. The sequence goes on from JAGFBZ010000482.1 coordinate 1,134,307, forward strand.
ATTTCCATTGACAATGTTAAAATTACCAACTTTACAGCAGATAAACATATTTACACAATAGTACAAAAAGAAGTTTTGGTCTCTATAGCTAAATTTCCCATCCATGACCACTGTATGGGGTTTAATTCTTATATAACCTCATCTGCCAAAAAAAATAAAAAAAAAAAAAAACACAGATTTATGCATAACTGGGGTGTGTTTTCTTTTGAGTCACAGCAGTCTATGGTGTTACCAGCCACTTTAACTTTTAATCACTTTGATTTTACCTTTGATCACTTTAGCTATTTCACACTTAACATTTTCAGTGAGCTTTGAATAAAGACATAGCAGAGCATAATTATTCTTATTTTAACGATAATACGGTTTGTTGTGCTGTTATCAGCCAATAGCTATCTTTCCCCACGGCTGAAGGTTGCTACCGGGGACAACTGTGGCATAGCTTGTTAGCCGCTAGCCCTAGCAGAAGCTGCCACCTTCCAGAATAGCCTTGACCCTTCCAGGTTGACTAACCGCACCGTTGGCCAATGGTCGACCAGCTACCTTTGCCTGGATGTCCACGGGTAATGAGGATCCCCAGGTGGAGGTCAGTTGGCTGAACAACAGCTAGTCGAGGGTCTCCGTGGAGCGTTGTAGGAGCTCCAGCTGGATTCACAGCAGCTCTGGCAGTACTTCAAATGGCAGTATTTCAAATGGCAGTATTTCAAATTTTATTTTAGTAACAACATTGGAAACAAGGATGGAAAGACAGATTCAATCAAAATGTAAGGTAACACTAGTTAGCATTATGGCCGAGTATGACCTAAGACAAGCTAAAATAGCAATTTGTTGTCACTGAGGTTCGGTGGGCAAGCTGCAACCAGCTGTTGGGCTTTTTCATACCACCCATTTGCCCCTTTTTGTATTAACCAGAGTTGGACATAATCAGTTCCTGCCAATATGGTATTGCCCAAAGCCAAGAGAAACAGGCAATAAACGTCTTTTTAATGTAGTTTATAGCAGTGTTCCTCAACTCCAATCCTCAAGGACTGCTGCCAGGCATGTTTTTGATGTTTCCCTGCTCCAGCGCACCAATTGAAAGGTTCACCATCAGCTTTCTATCAAAGTCTGCACAAGTGTCTTAATGACTCATTCATTTCAATTAGGTGCACTTAAGCAGACAAAACATCTAAGACATGCGGGACAGTGCCCCTCAAGGACTCGAGTTGGAGAACATTGGTCTATATTTTTGAATAATTATTTTTTTTAAAAGAATGAATGTGAATAAGAGGTCATTGACCATGACCTCTTATCACGTTCCCACATTGAGCGTTCCCAGGACCCAAACACAACACCACACCAGAACTCAAGCAGTAAAAACAAAAAGCCAACTTAGGTTGAAGGTTAAAGTATCAGGAGTACAAAGTGCAGGGAGCAGACTGAGACAAATTAAAAAGTAGGCCTCCCCAGTGGCTTAGTGGGAGAGAGACAAAGACTGAGTTCTGGAAATAGGGAATCTGACATTTCTTTTTCATTTGGCATTTCACTTTAGCAGAGTATCTTCTCAAATACCATAGATTTAGTTATTGTGTTCATTTTTGTAAATTTAAGCGTAACTTTTTAATATTAAGCTCATTGATGGAGCTACTGATAAAGTTCAATGTTCTTCATTTTACATTTCTATTTCAATTTTGGGTCTTGAATTGAGATCATAATACTTTACCCTGTAAAAGATGATGCAAACTGATTCAGGTGTAACAAGAGGATAAAGAGAGGTCAGAATAAGCAGACACTGGCCACAAAATCACTGTAAATAGCAACAGGAAGTAAGAGCTCAGAAAGGAGGCAGGCAGTAAGTCAAGCATAAACAGACATGCAACTGCAGACAAGTCATCAACACACATTCTACGGTACACTCAAACACACAAAGATGGAGGACTTGTCATGGTTGACTGATGCAAAACAGGGGAAAAACTAGAATTATGTAATCCTTTCCAATCTGAGGGAAACCAGTTTCTCTGCAGGCTGTTTGTTATTCTTCCCTGAAGTGGCAGCTCTTTCTATTATTTTTCTCTTTTCTTCCTATTTCTTCTGTCAAGGGTAATAAGCCTGCTTGTAATATCCATGAGCTGCACACTTCCCGCAGGATTCTTGCCAAACAATACTGGTAATCAGCAGCAGGGAAAAAAAAAATCTGAAATCCACTGAGCCGTAATCTCTCTTTTCCTCCCGCGCTGCTTCTCTATGAGCTTGTAGGGGAGTCTGAAGAATAAGTGCTATTAAACATGTTCATAAAATCTGATATGAACATGAGATGAAAAAAATAAAAAGTTATAGTGTGTTGCACTGCAGCAAAATCAAGGATGGAGTTATGAGTTTCTCTAAAAAAGTACAAGAAGCTTCTGATCCTGTGACTAACAGACCCAAAAATCCTGCTTAACGCAACAACGCTCTGCAGTAACAGCTCATTTAGCGCTGAGGGCACTGGAGTAATATGTAATATGACTAATATAATGAAATGAGATTTCCTGCAAGGAGATATTTTTCCTCTGGGTCATTTTAAAAAGGATGACATCCCATTGAGCTGAGTGTCAACACTTGGAACTTGAAGTGACAAATGCCTTTGGACATTTTAATTCCATAAATACTAAGCAAACAGCAAGGCAGATAAGACCGTAGCAAACTACTTAAGGCCAGATAGGTAGAGTCAATGCCTGCGTACAGTATGTGCGTGACTATTACTTCTTATGCCTGTGTATGTCTGCATCACATTGTTAGTGTCACAGTCTGACATAGCGAGAAGTCTAGTCTGCAGGGCAGCACCCGTGTGGCGTGACAGGAACTAAGATCATGAATATTGAAATGCATAACTCCAAATTCAAAACTAAGTTTAAGCTTGTATCCTTATCTTTTAATTCTTTCTTGTCCACTGGTGAGTAAGCGTAGTAGAAAACTGATGACTTATGAGTTTGATTGAAGTAGAAAAGTAAGAGGAAAGTGGAAAACACGTTGCAAGGTGTCTCAAACTGTGGGGAAAACAGTAAAGGTGGACTCATCAGAGAACAATACATGTTTCACATAGTCCACAGCCCAAGATTTTCGCTCCTTGCACCATTGAAACCGACATTTGACACTGGCACGAGTGACCAAAGGTTTGGCTATAGCAGTCCGGCCGTGAATACTGACCCTGTGGAGCTCCTGACGGACAGTTCTGGTGGAAACAGAGAGTTGAGGTGCACATTTATTCTGCCGTGATTTGGTCAAGTGTAGTTTTATGTTTTTTGGATACAATCCAGGTTAGCACCTGAGCATCCCTTTCAGACAGCTTCCTCTTGGGTCCACAGTTAATCCTGTTGGATGTGGTTCGTCCTTCTTGGTGGTATGCTGACATTACCCTGGATACTGTGGCTCTTGACACACAGACTTGCTGTCTTGCACCAGCAAGACATGCACCAACAATTTGTCCTCTTTTGAAGTCTGATATGTCACCCATGATGTTGCGTGCATTGCAATATTTTAAGCAAAACTGTGCTCTTACCCTTCACACTCTGCTCTTACTGGTGCTATGTGCAACTAATGAAGACTGGCCACCAGGCTGGTCCGATTTAGCCATGAAACCTCCCAACACTAAAATGACAGGTGTTTCAGTTTCATTGTCCAACCCCTGTAGATGATATTCTAGTTGGCTTTAAACAATATAGAGAGAAAAGAAGAAGAAATACAGTCATTCTAGGGAAGAAGGATCTATCCATCCATAATTAACTTTGCTGTTTCCTATTCAGGGTCACATGGGGTCTTCTGGAGCTTATCCCAGCTGTCTTTGGGCAAAAAGCAGAGGTCCACTGTGGACAGGTCACCAGTGGAGCCAAATGTGGCTCATTTAACATAACTAGGCTTGCAAAATTAAAATACAGTATTTGGGAACACCACAAATGGATAAGATCATATCATCTACCATATCCCAGAGTTGAAAGAAGCGGAAAAAGTTTAACATGCAGCGGCTGATAAATCCAAGTTTCCAAACTTCTAGTGAGTTCTCTGTGAGCAGACAAAGGAACATTTAACAACAGTTTAATCTCAAAACCTATACTCCGAAGTGGAGCTCACACCAAGAGGTTACATTTTTTGAGGTACAGTTGAATCATAGTATCATTGTATTGACAACACTTAACAATACTGACTTTCAATACTAAAGAAGAAAATATCCATGTCAGAGTTAAAATTTTATCGCAATCTGTAAGTCACTATATGGGAGAACTGTTGTGCTTTTCGGAGGTCTGCGCTCTCCGAGTGCTTTTCTAGTTTAGAAATGCTTTCCTGGAAGCTCACTGGCTCTATTTTTTTCTGAGCAGTTTGTTGAAACTTCTTAGAGTACAAAAGAAATGATTAAATCATTTGCTCCACATTAGTTAGAGCTAGTTATGTACATATATCAGTGCAGAGGAAGAGGAGGAAAAAAGAGGAGGAAGCTCTACAGCAGAGTCCCAGACGAGCTCCCCATGAGAGCTGCTCCAATCTGGGTAAAAAGACGCTCCATAGCAGTTTGCAGGTACTGCAGCCTGCTCTTAAAGGCAATGGCTACTGACGCACTGATTGGTTAAACAGGTGGAACGCCCTAACCACTCCCATGCATAATGTGTGCATAATATAGTGGTTGGTAATATCACAGGTTTCGGGAGGTGGAAGATTGCGTTCTTTGTGGGGGAACGCCCCTCCTGCTACCTGCTATCCCTTAATAGCAGGTAATTAATTTATTTGATTTTTTTCAAAAAAGAGATCATTGACAAATCTGTCGAAGTTTTACTCTATAGAGCAGGAGATGGCCAGGTGATGGTCAAGCTTCAGCTTTGAGCATAACCAGTGTTCAATAGCCGCATGTAGAAAGTGGGATGTTTTGAAGTGTTAACCATAGTTGTTGAACAGCAAAATCAGACAAGAACATCTCTTTAAACTGCAATTGGTCCGATCTAAGCAGCTTGCTAATTGTATGTCAGGGTTTTCACTGTCAACCAAGTGAAAGTGGTATGAAGAAATCATTTGTTCGACGGTCAACAGTACAACAGTCCCTAAAGGCAATGTGAACAAAAAAATAAACTGTTATCTCCTCAGTGTCTTGTCCTGGCAACTTTGTGTTTTTCTTTTTTTTACTTTTGGTCTAAAATTCTCAATATCTGTGACTGTTTGGCCAGGTTAAGGCAACAAAACTTCTTGCTTAGATGTAGGAAAAGATAATTGCTTGGGTTAAAAAAAATCATTAGCATGTCAAAAAGGTCCAACAACCATCATTTTACAGGACAGGAAGACATCACCTGAATAATTAGAGATGTTTTCTGTTTATCAAGCACCAGTTAATGCAGTTAAGCCAAACTGATGCATATTTATTTGACTGCTAATAACTCACAAAGTAATTTAATGGGATGACAACAATCAATATACATAGAGGGCCTCACTTTTCCACCCCTTCTAGACATGACAGGCTAGTCTTCCACATTCATGCCCTAATGGACCAGAGTTGTTTTGTCATCATTAGCGGGACCTAAAAATGTAATGGCTGATCGGTGTTTGTTTGCGATGCAGTTTTCCAAAGTTATACCTAGGGATGCACGATAACTGTGTTTAAAAAAACCAATACCGATAACCGATAACTTTCAGCTCCTAAAGGCCGATACCGATAACCGATAACACTCACACATATACCTAAGATCATTAAATCAATACTATGAACAAAATCAAAAATAGCTTGGACTCTTTAAATGAACAGATATTTATTTTTTCCATTGAGAAACTGTTGGCAAGCCTCTCAAACATCTTCGTAAAGCTATCAAACAAACCTATTTGATATCTCACATCAACTTAAATAGGTGCATTACTTGCTGATATAAAAAAAATAAAGGCTCCTTGAACTGATGGAAATAAATGCATCAGAATTACAAACTGAAAAGGATTTAACATTTAAAGGATTTTGACCTGTGGTTCCATTTAAATGAATACCTTTAAGTGATTTTTTTGTTTTTTTTTAATCTCATGGAAGCTTTAGATGAGAGAGATGAGGGGAGGGGAGAGGACACTTGCTGCTGGCTTGCGCACATTAGCATTAGCTCACATTAGCGTGATTTCAAAACTCCATGGAAGCGATTGTTATGTTGTAGGTGGCTGATCAGGTTTGACTTATTAAAGCTTGTGCTTCCCTCCTCGTAGAATTCGCTTGGAGCATTTGTCACAAATAACCACCAACCTATTTTCTTCTGAAACTTTAACGAAGTTCCTTGCCATGGCCGCCATGTTTGTTGTGATCAGCATGCTGTGCTGCATGCTGCATTCACGGTGTAATGGAAATTCCCATGTTCCCTCGTTTTTCTAGTCATTCTTTCAGCCTTGTTTTTTATTTTTTATGTGTAACATGAGGGGAAACACTGCGAATATTGATTCAAGTCAGCAACTACTAAAATTATGACCGACTTAACAAGTTGTTTTCTGGCATGAGGGGGTATTCTTGATTTTCTTGATTGAGAAATCATTTTTCTGATTATGCAGACGTTACTTGAACATGACATTCACTGCCGGTCATTTAAGACTCAGAGGGAGCGAGGCACTGCCATGTTGACAAAAATATATGTTATCGGGGCTATTCGTCGTGATATCGGACTTATCGGAATGACGTCATAATTTCCTGTTATCGGCCCGATAGTTATCGTGCACCCCTAGTTATACCTAATACAAGAACATATAAGGTGTATGGAAGAATTTCCAGACTGACTATAACTTTGCTGACTGTTTGTTTCAAGAGTGACAAAACAAAGTTAACCTATGTTTTAAAATGTAACTATTCCAGTGGCCTGTGGTGCACTCAACTGTTATTTTCTCTGTGTTTAGATCTACTTTATGGCTGTTTTTATTATGTATCAAATTTAACACATAATCATTCATACAGATAGAATAATAAATGCTTATAAGTATCCAGTAATAATGCCAAACCAAAAGCAACACTTTTTTTCCTTTTTTTTTTCTGCTTGGTCATACCAGTAGTCTCTGGTTTGCAGGATGAAGTAATCTGATAACCATTGGCATACCTGAAGACGTGCTAGACCCATCTTATGTGTCACCACAGAGTCACATTTACGACATGCCTTTGCTCTCTCACTCATCATTTCTAAATGCCAGTATGTTGTACTCACAGTATGCACACAAGCCGCTTATCAGTCCCCAGCATGCCAACATCCTGGACAGTGTAAAATTGCTCCTGTTCATGTCCGTGTGTTTAGGGGAGGATGTATATGAATGACAACTTGGATTTTATCTCTTGGCACGTGTGTAAACACCAAGATTTACAGCTTTGTAAACCTTCATGTTTAAACCTCCCAACATGTCTATAGAGTAAAATAACCCACAGAACCCCACAGTCAGAAAACATTCTTATCATTGACATCAAGGAGGCGCCTGAGTGACTTATCTGCCTCTGTTCCAAGAATGTTGATACTTACTCTTTCTGAAGTTGTTTAATGGTGGGACATCAGCAATTTATGAGGGGATAGAACTCAAAATCGGACTGTAATTGTTTAACTTACCTAGAATAATCAATCATTCTGACTCTGCAAAGTGGCCAAATGTACCACAGACAGCGACTTAAAGTGGGCCATGTCTGGCAGAGAATGATGAGACCTGCAAGCTGAGAATCCCTTTTGCTTCTCAGCTACCCCCTTTCAAGCAATAGGCCACACTGTTTAAGGCTTCTGTTTGCAAATATCCCACTTGGAGCACTTGCAATATAATATAATAAAATACATAATATACATAATACATATAATAATTCAATTTTCAACAATGCATAAAACCTCATCAGAAAAGCCCTAGCGACCTCTGGTGTTTTGCTTATTATGGAAAATGTGGAAAGCCTGACAGGAAAACAATGGCCGTTTTGTTAAGACTTGTTGGCGAGTGATTGCACTTAAACTCGAGGGTGAACACCGGCTGTAATTTAGCAGTTTGCAATATCAGTCAATGAATCAGCCATTCTAGCTCATTCTCATTGCTTCTATCTTCTACAGTCACAAACATGTGCTTGCACATAAGGCACAAGTCTTCAAGCAGGCATGTTCTCAAAGCTAAAGTGTAGATTAAAACTGTCACAGCCCCTGCCAGCTCCCATGACAAAACATGCATACCAGGCCAAAGCAAATATTGCGGGTATCATATTTTGGTGAACTCCCCTGTACTAACTGAAGTACAGTTAGCTAGGCTGGTTCTCCCGTTTGCTCCTCTGAGTCTCCCACACATGTTTTCCCATCCTCTCCCCAGTACAGTGGCTCTGCTGTCAGAGGCAAAGGGGATGGAGGAGCTCAGCTGCCAGAGAGGAGTCACTTCAAATCCAAACACATGGATGTGTCGCATGAAAATGTGCACAGCACTCATGCACACATCCCTGCACAAACACACACATACACCTCTGTTGTTAGTGCACACGCAAAAACATACAGTAAGACTCTTTTACTCTATTCCTGACTCACTCTGTAGAGTTCTCAGATCCATATCCAGTGCGTGCCAGAAATATAAATGCAAAAAGGGTTTCATTGTTGAAACAGCCAAGTGCAGCATTGAACTCTCCAACCTAGTTTGTGAGGGTGAGTTCATTTAACGGTTTCAAACGGGAAAAGACAGATGGGGAAGTCTTTCAAAGGTAAAAAGTTTGCACTACTTACACTGTGCTTCCCAAAGATTTCTAACACATTCAGTTTTCTCTAAAATGGCATTGTTTTGGAGAAATATATACAGTGCCATAAATCTGCAGTCTTCTAGAAGTATTTTCATCTTTTAATATCTGTTCATCACTCTTCTGCTCACAGTAATTATTTATACACCATTGAAATGCATCATTACTGCTACACCCTTCTAACCAACCCAACCACAGTGTCTCACATGTCCCATCACAGAGTTGCAGCCCATGTTCCTCTCTGTGCAGAGCGCAGTTCCTCATCACCAGCTCACCCAAGCTTAACTCATTAGCGGTAATTAATCGAGTGTCCCGTGTTGCTCCAGGCACTACAGAGTGCATTCCTGACCCAGACAGACTTTGCCCCACCTAGCTGTTTCTGTGATCACTTGGCTGGGGCACTTCATCTGTTCATGCTTTTGGTTCTAAAGCCAAAGCTGCATAATGGCCAATCTCAGAAAGCTGAGATAAAACGATGACCTTTTAAAATGTTAAATCTTCTGTATAATGCATGTGAAGGTTTCCTCACAAAGAATGACAGTCTGACTTTGAAGAGAGGCAGCCTTTGAGAGGGCGCAGCTGAGATGCTTTGAAAATTGTGACTGTTTGAATGAGATTCTCTGAAGCGTGTCCAAATGACTGTATTAATAAAAAGTACTCTAATCTAATTTAAACACTATCATTTATCCTTCTATAGGCATGCTGGACACTATAACTTGAGGTTTTGCATGAATAAACCCATGATCTCAAATGTATGCAGTGTGAACATGCCTTCCAAATGTTCTGCTCGCCTCATTGCTCCACTTGAGGCCAACTTCTATGGCCATAAAGTCAGCGAGGCATTGACTGAAGTCAAATACAGAGAATTTCAGTCAAGATTACCCCAAAGACGCCAATGATGAGCATTACTCATTGCACAACTGGCTGACTGCTATTGCAAAAAAAATATATATAATAATTCTAGTCATTATTAACTGAATTAAGTAGGCAAGTGACATAAGAATTTGTGGTCTTATAATCCTCATACAAGAATTATGACTCTTGTGTTTTGCTCAGCAAACTGATGGTAGAAACACCCACAGGTCTGCCACAGTTTAATACCATGCTGTCAACAGACTGGTGGAAAAAAAATGTAATAAGAAATGAAAAACTTAATCTGAAAACTGGATTTTTGCTAAAATAGTCTTTAGTTCAGTCTTTTTGTTGCAGTGCTGACTAGTAATGACTTTTGTGATAGATTTCCTCTGTTTGTGTTAGTACCCTTAAGCCATTAAGAACAGCCTCCTCTGTTTTCACACTAGATACTCTCATATGCATTATATAATGCTGACTTGGCTGTCAGGGGTATTACAGTCAAGGTCTTGATGGAGGGTATGAGCATGAATAGAGGGCCTACGCCTTGAACTAAAGCTCTGTCTCTGAGAGTTTTCCAAAGGTCTGTTTTGGAAAAGATTGCCTGTTCCAATCAGAGACTACATCAAGGTTTAACCTCTGCTCTGTGAAAAAAAAAAACCTCATGGTCTTCATTTATTTTCTTTTGATTTTCCTTCTATAATTCCCCTTCTTCAACTGTACCTACAAGTGACCCCTGTGTGTGTCTATGTTATAAGAGCTTCTGTGTTCAAAGTCACAGCAAAGTGTGGTTCAGAGCATGTGAGCTGCCTCCAAAAGCTTGGGTGTGTTTTCGGACATAGAAGACCTTAGTATGTGTCTACGCATAACATCACTGATTGTCCTTACACATTTTAGAAAGCATGGCTGCAGACTGCTGTACATGAAGTATTTTATGTCATTTTACATTAACTACCTTTATGTTATCCAAGCAGAGCTGCATGGTTCACTGATTCCCACAGCCAAGTCAAAGTGAAGGTTGAATGACAGTGACACGGCCTTTAAATATGTCAGGGATCATCAACCAGATGCGTGCACAATATACAAGAACTACATCAAATCATATCAAGTATTCAAAGAAGCACTGAGTAAAATGTAAGGACATCTAGTGGCAAAGCTTCAGATTTCAAAAATAAATAAAAAATTTTAAAAAAAGAATCCTATATTTGGTGGTTTGGTTAGGATATATTTAATGTCATGGTTTATGAACCATGACATTAAATAAGCTTTAATGGGAAAATATTTACTGAGGTAGTAAATCAAGTGGGAACTAAAGTCTTACAGCTAACGTCAATAATTTGTGATGATTCCAAAGATCTTTTTCTGAAGAAAAATTGTTTCTGCTTATGCAAAGCATCTCAGGAAGGCAGCTTATCTGGGAAGCATATAAAGAAGTTGAGCTTGGCCCAACTTTATGGAAATGAATGCGTCCATGTGGGATAACTTTTTCTAAAGCAGCCATTGTTCTTCTACATCCTTACAATCAATAAACAATGGAAGGTGAAGTGTATGTCTGTATATGTTACGATAAGGAAAGCAAGGTGTGCTCGTTGTATCTTGACCACACAGCCTTAGACATCGATAGAATCTCGCTTTTTTTTTTTTGTTTATTTGTTTTATTTGGCTTGTTTTGACACATCCCAACTTTTTTGAAAATGGGGTTGTAAATTATTATTAATTTTTTTTTCACACATTTTTACCTCATGACATACATAATCGTTCAACCTCTGTGCAGTTGTCAATGATGTTGAAATATAGCTATGGAAATTTCATAACAGGCTGTAAATATGTTTATTTCTGCTGTTAAGTTGGGCATTTTTACATAAAGTCTATTGGAGTTCTTTTGTTTTGTTTGTTTTTTTTTCAAGCCAGCCCCCAGTGGACATTTAATGAACTGCAATATTGGCGACTTTGATTTTGATGACAGACTAGCAAGCTGGATGTAGCCCCTTGGTCTATGCTGTAAAAGCACTTCTATCACATAGTGCAAAGTACACAAACATGTTTTCACTTTTAAAATGTGCCAAATAGCGACAGTTCAGATTGGGGTCAATGCATTTGTTTAGTAGTCCAAGATGTAACAGCAATCACACTTGCAACCTTTTCAGGAATCGCAGATTTGATTTTAATTTGTCATTTTGTACTGTAGAAACGATTAAATATCTTAAGGTTGGAAGGATGCAAGACAAGGAAATGATGGAGATAGGGGGAGACTATTTCATTTCAATTAAATTCAGTTCAATATTACTTTATTAATCCCCAAAGGGAAATTACATAATTCAGTCATCTATGATTATTAATAATCTTAAATCTCTGCAAATACCTTCAAATTCAAATATTTTTATGCATTTAGGGGTTATTTACATAGAAAGACATCCAACATTTTACCAAGGAGACATTTAGGGGTTTCATTAATACCATGTAAAGGGTTTAGACTGATGATCACCAAACCCTAAATTCAAGGAACTGCAGAGTGGCTATAATATCTTAGTCTTGTATTGCATGATTAAATCTCATGGCACTGTTCAAAGTCACACTGGATGCACACCCTGCAGTTTATTGATGCCTTCCATTCAAATGATCAATATGAAAAAAGAGCAACAGTTGAGTTCCTAAAACTTTGAGCCACTTTGTTTTTAATTAAGGTTCGATTTTGTTGAATTAGGGTTAAAAGGCACAAGCAAATACACACACACACACACACACACACACCCACACCTAAACACAGATCTTTGTGCGGCAAACAAATTACAACAAACTCTTGCATAAGAATTACTCTATAAATCACCCAGATGTGTGACTGAAATGGTAAAGTAGCATCAGGACTACTGCGGATGTGTGAGCACGCCTGACTAATACCTCTTTGATTCCTGCTCACCTTAAATGATCAATAAAGTTCATTTAGATGAAGTGAAGCTGTGGTACTGCTTTCCATTAGTAGTGTAATGAGAGAAAAAAGTATCCATCCTCTAAATTACTAGTTTAACGGCTTCTATATAGTAAAGAGTAGTGTGAATAAAAGACAAATCAACAGAGTAATTGCAGAAAATGGTTTAGTGTAGATGGAGATTTGTTTCTGTGGACTTAACTGTCAGCGTGCGAATGGAAAGAGTGTCTGGAATTGTGTCAGAATAGCAGCTTGTGTCGCACCGGTGCTTTTCCACCCCTGCAGGGAATTTATATTTGCCAGAGAATTTTCATTGGCCAGTGACTGACAAGCCATGGCAAGCCATTCATAACATCCCTTAGAGAGGACGATGTCTGTTATCTATTATTTACTCTGGGTCAAAACAGAAGAAATGCACTGACAGAGTCAACATAGCATGGGGAGATGAGGAATCTTCTCCATATTTATCTGCCACACATATAAGAAGCACCTTGGGACCACGACCAAAAAATAGCACTCACGCAAGACTCTGTGATGCTCCTGAAGCACAAATCAGCTCCTTGTCAGATGTTGCAGCCACCTGAATTGTTAGGTTTTGGTTTTGCATATTCAGAGCTTTCTCCTTTCTTCTCTTGGTTTGGTCTGTTTTTCTTTTGTTCCTTGTGTTCTTTTCTCTTGCTGGTGCCCTAACTTCCTGTTTTACTTTGAAAGTCTGTCTTTCCCTATTTTCACCTGTGCTCCTGTCTTATTTTCTCTCCTGGTTGCTGATTTGTCTGTTCCTCATCCTGTTCTTCATCCCATCTCCATCCTATTTTTCATCCCATCTCCATCCTGTCTTCATCCCGTCTCTCTTGGCTTATTCAGTTTGGTGTTGTCACGTCTGGTTTCTTGTTTTGTCTCAGTGAAGAAAAATCTGCACTTTGGGAAATAAAGGACTTTTCTTGGACACTTCTGCCTCCCGCTCTCTTGCATTTGGGTCCAAACAGTTAACCCTAACATGAATGAAGACAAATTTTATCAACAGGCAGCTCAATTAGCAGCTTCATGGATGTACACTGATTGCACTCACAAGCATGTGATCTGTGTTTTTATCTGTAACCCTAATAAAACAATTGTGGACTGGCGCATTGTCAGTATCCGCTCGTTCCACCTCTGTAGTGCTTTTAGTGTTCCTTTCTTATACCAAAAAAAAAAAAAAAAAAAAAAAAAAAATCAAATTTCTTCCTGCTTGCTACATAAATATACCACATGCTTTGAAGCAGTCCCACCCCCATGGGCCATTTCATTAGCAAACTCCAGCTTTGTTACTGCATTTTAATTGGCTGATATGTGCATTGAAGAGGAAAAATTTAAAAGTTCCCCAACTTTTGGTGGAAGCAATGCTGTCACCACCTCATAGATCCCCCAATTCAGCTTGGTTACGCTTGATGTCACCCCATTAAAAGTCTATTGAGACCAATACTGACGACGCTTGCGCTGTATATGTGAGCGAGGGGTAACAGGGCAAAATGAGAGCTGTGTGAACTGACAATGCGGGAGGGTGTAACCACAGCGCAAGGAAAGCTGCCTTGTCCCGGTGAAACTTCTCCTGGAGTAAAATCACAAATTCCATAAGCAATGCTGAAACTATGGCCAGCAACGCCATGTGTGTCCAACAGGAATAACCTTTTTCTTTAATTGCCATAATTGCCATATTTTCAGTGCTGTGTTTTGTTCAACTGAATAAAGCAGTCAGTGATCAAAGACTGATTTTTTCTGACTAACTGCAAAGTAGAGGTAAGGGCTCGTCTTCAGATTGCGGAACACTGCAATGCTTTGAAAGCATAGGATGGAAAGCAGGGGCAGACTGGTAATCTGTGCACTCTGGAAAAGTCCAGAACAGCCAGTCCAGTCTACGGCCGTCGGCCCCGTTCAATAACCAAAATTTTCAGTCTATCAACTAACAGCAGGGGGCGCCAAGACGATCATTTATCAGATATAGCCCTAAAAACCAACAAAGCAGACTAACGTGAATGTCTGTCAACAGAAATAAGGCAAGTAGAAAACGCAAGGAGAAAGGTGGATGGTAAAAATTAGAACTACAGAAAGCCAAGTCACTTGATCCTTCAAAATATAGAAAACTCAGAGCTTTTTGGCTGCAGTGCAACTGTAAGCAGCAGCAGTAACAATGATGCCGACTTAGACACCGGTGTCGACCAAAGCACTAAAGTATTATCAGCAAGTGAGACTGAGAGCAAGATGGACATCCAACCTGACCAACCACAGGCTAATGAGGGGCAGGTGGGCAGCTGAGGGAATTTCACCGGAGGAGGAGGTACTGGTAAGTGACAAAGACATAAAATCAGAGCATTAAACAGGTTACAGTTCTGGATTTGTGGTGTGATGATGAGAAATATGTGGCATATTGCTGCCAAAACAAACACATGCCTACCAAGCATGCCAGTTATTAAATAGATAACATGTACAGGCGCTTTGTAAGCCATGGAGCCCTCTATGCAGACTTGACTCTTCTTGACCCAAGAAACTTCCCTGAACTTTCTTCATCAGGTTTACCTGATGCTGCATTTATGGAGCTGAGCAAATGCTTGCTCAAGTTTGGTAACAGGGCAACAACTGCAAATTTACAAAGTAAACTGAAGAGCCTGGGAGCCCAGTGGCCACGACTTAAACAGTCTGAGCTTGAAGAGTACAAAGTAAGGAGGGCAGAGGAAGCCAAAATTACAAACAGCATCTGCAAATCCTGTACAGATTTCCCCACATGTTGTTACCAAATTCTTACAAGGTGCAACCTCTTAACTGATGCCTATCACATCCTTGGGTTAGGGTATAAGTTTTTCCTCACTCTGCCTGTGACCCAAGTCGCTTGTGAAAGAAGTTTCTCTATCCTAAATCAAGAACCGCTTAAGAAGCAGCACTTCTCAGGAACACCTTGAGGCCTTCATGTTAATGGCTACTGAGAGAGACATTCTCTCTGGATAGTGACAGTATAATTGACAGAGTGGCAGAAAACAGTGACCTTCTGAGGAAACTTCTTCTCCCTCAGCAGTAATTGTACCAACCTTTACTAGCCAACATTCTGATTGACTACTCAGTTATTGTTGGTAAAGTGAGTTACAAATGATATAGATATAGGGTTTTTTTGTTTAAAATGCAAGCATATAAGTAACTGTAAAACAGGAGTATAAAAGACAATGTTCATTTTTGTTTAGAAGATGCAAGTGATGTTTAGTCGTTCTTTAACATTAGTGTTCTTGAGCTGTTGAACAAACAATCATAAATAGTTCATATGTGTGGGTGTTGTTGACAACACCCACACATTTTTTTTATGACAATGACAATATATCACTATAGCACCCTCACCCCCCAGTTATTGGTGGGCCAACTTAGGGGGGCTGTTTTTTAGTCCCAGTCCGTACCTGATGGAAAGGGAATATTGCACTTCTGTGAGCTCACAGAGAATGCACAGCTGGAGAGTGGAGGCAGAATGAAGAGGGATTTAGCAACATATCTTTATATCTGTGAAAGTGATACATGTTTATCTTTAGCAAAAGTAATGTTACATCATGTTTTCATGCTGAATGTGTATCAATCAAAGTCTTTCTAAGGAGAAGATAGTGACGAGAGCTTGTTCAAGACTATTTAATAAGGCTAGGGTGGATCTCTGCTTTTTTTTTTTTTTAAATAAAATGTTAACTCTTTCATTCAACTTGAGTAATTTTTATACATTCCATAAAGTCCTTTGCTACACAGAACAACTTGGATCCTACAATAAACTCCATGATGAACACATCATGTGCTGAATGCTAGTGTGCTGCCCCTAGAAATTCAGGTCAGTAATTTCGAACAAAAGCTATTTTCTTTCCCCCTTTGGCAAAAGGTGTTTAAAATGAGAGCATTTCCCTCTTTATTCACACTACACTGTGACTCATCTCATCATTTTACCCCTTCAGACCTTATTCAAAATATTTGTATATTCCTCTTTAAGACTTAGAGCAATGTTTGCCTGATATTGTTATTTTCAACATACAAAGAAATTCTTTTTTAAAACATTGATAAGGCAAAAACAGCAATTTACAATAAAAGCTGGAGGTTTAGCCCACTCAGTGGTTTTTATTCCACATTCAAGGATGAGCAATAAAGGTTTTTGTTAACATTTTCAAGTTTAAGGAGCCTGTTTTTTTTTTGTTCTTTTGTTTTGTTTTAAATGATTCAATTAATCATCTTTTCTGTATGGCTGAAGGAATCAAGAGAGAGTTAAGACAAAAAAACCCAACCAGGAGAGATGAATTCAGTGTAGCAAGACCAAGAGGACATCAAAGAAAACTGTGAGACAGTGATGGACAGCCAATAAACTTGAGAGGATCTGGCGATGGCATAGTCATTTCCCCAGCCATCATTATCATGGAGGTACACACTGCCAGAAAGTGACTGCAAAAAGAATTCTGCCGTCTCCTTTGATTACCTTGTGGTGTTCAAGTTCAGATGTGAAACAGACAAAAATGCAATCTGAAGGTTGGAGTTCTATAGCAAAAGCTCTTTGGTGGAAAATGTGATAGCGTGTCTGCCTGAGAGCTGTGTGAGCAGGACAGAACCGCCTGCAGGAGCATGTGAAACACAATCGTTCTTCATCAGCTGCAGGTCAGCAATTTTTACAGCATAAAAATAGGCCCTGACTGTCAACCCCTTTAATCAGTGTTTAAGAGCCACTTATATTTCATGCTGAATTTGTCCCATCTTTAGCTTTACTTATGTTACACAAACAGCAGCCATGGATGGGCTCAAATAAGGACAGAGCAAAAAGGAAAATGACATTTTTTTTGTATGGAATTGCCTTTACTGTTGTCCTACAGGAAAAAAAAAAAAACATTATAGCTAAGCACACAGTCTGATGGTGTTGATACCAGAAAAGCCGCAATGACATCAGAAGCTGGAGGCTATCCTAACCATTGACCTGCAGCCACCCAGTTAAGGATTCCAAGACGAAGCGCCCCTCCCACTTTCATGTTGCCTATAGAAGCCCATCAACCAGAGAGCTGACAGACGACTGGCTTACTCACGCATCCAGAACATTGCACTGATTGACCAGAAATGTCCGTAGATGAAACAGTTGTACATAAAGCTGACAGGGCAGAGGGAGTGAAGGCAGCAGAGTAAATTGTTGGACTGACTTAACACGAGTGGGAAGCAATAAAACTCCCCACCACATAAACTAATGACTACAGCATGTGAACTGCAGGCCACAGTCCTTCCCTCTCCTTTGCTTTTTCCCCTCTTGCAAGCTTAAAAAGAAAAAGAATTAAAATGAATAACACTATATATAAATCTCTAAGAAAATGAATACATAGATGAACACATAGACATATACAGTACAAGTAAACACAGGTAAAATAATGGTCCTGAAGTCACGGGAAACAGATAATACTGCATTCTTGACATTCCCACTTTGTCCTCATGAGCATTCAAAACTTGTCCATTTTATTTGAAACTGACTCGACCCATGACAATCAATGGTTTGATCTTATTCCCCCTACTGCTCTTTTTTTTTTACCACATACTTTTAGCTATCATTGATGTTTCCCTTTTATTCAGTCTGGATTTGAAGCCTAATTCCAAGCTGTAGTTGGGCTTACCCCTGGGTCCCAGCAGGCACAGAAGTGCAGGGGTCTCGCTACTCTGGAGTTTGGCTCCACCCTCAATGCAACATCAGACCCCACCAGAATTGTTTCTGTTCAATTACGAGTTTAAAAGAGAGCTTCAAGATCACGTGAGGATCACGCAGTAATCTGTTCATTCAAATAGATATGCTGCAACTCTAGAACATTTGAGAACTAGAAAAGCACTCAGAGTGCAGACCTCAATCCCTGAGTCAAATTTCATTAGTTTTGGAGATACTGAGAAACAAAATATTCGGCCCCATTGACTGCAATGTTATTGAAAATTTGAAAATGATCCAGAATCCAGGATTTTTTCCGGATCACAGCCAAAATGAAAACAGTTCTTCCTTTTCACATTTCTGACAACTCCTGAAAATGTCATCGAAATCCATCCATAACTTTTAAGTTATCTTGTACACAGACAGACAAACGCCAGCAAAAACATTACCTCCTTGGCGGAGGTAACTAGAAAAAAAGCAAAATATATAGAAAAATATCTAGATTTTAATATCAGATACATTTCTGTTTGCACACTTGAACATTTTTTCCAGCTTCTACATAAATCAAAATATTAATGTAACTATTATGCCATCAACAACAGAATTACACTAATGCAGATTTAACAGCTACTGTGGCTAATGAACAGGGCTGACCTTTCTCTGAGTGGTTTACTGAGTGGTTTGTCTTGAATCCCTCACATGGAGTATGATATCTGAAACCAACCATTACACCTGCCAGGCTGCTTTTTCAGCGTGTAGGCCAGTAAAGACAAAAACCTTAAAAAATGGCTAGAGCAAGAGGAAAACAAAGGGGAGGATGGAATAGTTCAAAAGGTTATGCTGTGGCCAGTGTACAGTTTCTGACCTGCAGGTGTACAGGTGTAAGAAGCCCTCCCACACCCGTTAAAAGATAAGAGAAAAATGTCCTCCAGGCCTGAAGAGGGCAAGATGATTTCTCCTTCTTTCTTCAAAGTCATACTTTATCATCCCTGCACATTCCTGTCTGTAAAGATTTGCATCTTCTGTTGGAAAAAAAATGAAATGCATGCATCATGAATATGAATCAGATCATGTTTATGTTTCAATAGTGCTGGTTACCATTAAAGAGAAAGAAATCCTCAAAGCGATCTACAATAATTCATTATTGTAATTACAGTACATAAGGACTCATTGCTAGAAGTATATCCTGTCTGTTTCTGTCAGTTTTTATCCATGGACAACCATTGAAATTGCAAAAGGCATTTCCCCCATGGTGTTTTTCCTATTTTGTGTGCTAGAACCTGAAATTTAAAGGGATATTCTTTTGGATTTAATGTACTAGATTTTCACATAACAGTCCAACTACTTACATTAGATTTAAAAAAAAGAAGCGACAAACTGAAAGGCAGTGTGTGCACTTGTGTATGTGTATGGTACTTGTTGGCTCCATAGCCTTCACTTTCTTTGCCAGTTATACTGGTAGCTGGTAAATAAATCTGTACTGTGGGTAAGACTGAACTATAGTGGGTCCCTGAGACCAAAGAAACACAGTTCTTCTACAACGCTGCTTAAAGAAAGCTGTAAAGGAGGACTTGCAAAGCTTCAAAGCACAAATTGGAGTGTCTGCATATAGAACAACTTTCAGCTATAAATTCCACAAAGCTGGATTTTATGTAGGCAAAAGCCAAAGTTTAAGGGGATATTTCAGTTCAATATTTACTCAACCAAAGAATGTTTTTGGACAAAATAAATGCCGAAGCGTGTTAATACTTTTGCAAGGCACTGTAGTTGTGCTTCTATCCCCATTAATTTAGATAAGGATCTTGATGTCAGGGGGGGTGGAAGGAGGACCCAAGATGCAGGAGGTTCAAAAGGAAAAATTGTCTTTATCCTCATCAAGAAAGCACAGCAGAGGATGTATCTTCCTGAGGCAGCTGCAGAAATTCAGTCTGCTGAAGACAATGATGGTGCACTTCTACACAGCCATCATTGAGTCCATCCTCACCTCCTCCATCACCATCTGGTACCACTGGTACCCACTCTGCCACCGCCAAGGACAAGAGCAGGCTGCAGCGTGTTATTCAGTCAGCTGAGAAGGTGATTGCCTGCAGTCTCCCATCTCTTCAGGACCTGTACTCCTCCAGGACCCTGAGGCGTGCAGGGAAGATTATGGCTGATCCCTCCCACCCCAGACACCAACTCTTTGAGTCACTCCCCTCTGGCAGGAGGCTGCGGTCCATCAAGACCAAAACCTCACGCCACAAGAACTGTTTTTTTTCCCATCTGCTGTCAGCCTTATCAATAAGACCCGGAACCCCCCGACACCCCTCACTCTCCACCTCTGACTCTGAGTCACATTGACAGAACTCAGAACGCTATGCGTTACATTAACGCTCAGTCTGGACTACCTGTTCATTTGCACATTTTCATGGCATATCACTCTTGGTCACTCTGCCCTTAATGCAAAAAACAGTTTGTGTATATATATTTATATTGTAATATTTTTAGTTTACATTGTTTGTTATATTTTTCCTTAATTGCATGCACCATCATCGCCACAACAAATTCCTCCTATGTGTAAAATCGCACTTCAGAATCAATAAAGTTGATTCTGATTCTGATTGATTCTGATTCTGATTATTAAACAAAAAATACAAAATACAAAAAAAAAAAAAAAAATTCAAAAATACAAACTTAACTCCAAGAAAACGGTGAAGAGCACAATGATGAGCAGACAGACATGCATGGGGTAGAGATGGCAATGGACAACATAAAGGGAGTGACGGGACTTATAAACAGACAAGAACAAAATAGTGGCAGGTGTGAACAATCAGGCTGACAAGGGGAGGAAGAAAAGCTGAACACCACAAGGACAAGACAGACCTTCAAAGTAAAACAGGAAGCACTGGAGACATGGAGAGACGTCCAACATGACAAAACACACAGAATATGCACAAAATCAGTCATGGCTGACCCGGGCCATGACACTTGACTTGTTAACCCAAAATAGTTGTCTTCATGTCTTTTTCTAAGGAGGCTGCTGAGCGTCAATATTCATTTCAATGAGGGCTTTGATACACAGGCTTCTTTAACATATATGCAACTAATACTATTGTATTAGAGCCATGGTGATCAGGGACCCATGCAAAATGATCATCAGTAAACTTTATCTGGGTCAATGTGACTCTCATCTAGTAAAAAGGAACTAGATGACATCTTTCATATGTTGTATGTACCTTTAGTAATAAAGATGTGAGAATGTCTAATCTCACCTCTGAGTAAAGCTTCTTCTATGATGATGTCACAGAGTTAATTATGTTAATTTATTTGAGATAAATTTATTAGAAAAATATATAATATAGCAAATTTGTAAATACAAACATGTCATTCAGTAATGCATATATATATTTTGCAATTATGAACAAAGTTTTAGTGATTAACGTGTTATAAACTTCAAAAAAGAGACCAGATAGAATGCTGGGTAATGGCAATTAGATGTATGTGTAAAATTTCTTTCCAACCTTCTCTTAGCAAACAACAAGCCAGAAATGGACAATTAATGGTGGAGACGAACAAAGCACATAAGCACATTTCAGGAGAGAGAGTAAATGATGCATATCTCTCTCTCTCTCTCTCTCTCTCTCTCTCTCTCTCTCTCTCTCTCTCTCTCTCTCTCTCTCTCTCTCTCTCTCATATATATATATATATATATATATATATATATATATATATATATATATACACATACACACACAGGCAAAGGGGTTAGGGGTCTAACCCCTGACATGGATTATGTGTGAAACACTCCCATATGATGCTGTTGTTGCATGTCCACGTAAATTAATGGATATTTGAAAAGATATAGTTTCCCTTTGGTGATAAAGTATTATTAAACTAAATTTAATTGAGGTGAAATTGAACGCAAACTACATATTATATACACTGATGAACAATTAATAGAGTAAATTTCCCAGACTGTTGCCATAGCTTCTGCAGCCACACATAGGAGTGACACCGTAAAATGCCTCTGCATCTTCTTCAGCCATCCTCTGTTCCTCATTTCTTCTCCTCAATAACACTTGCTACAAATAACCAGATGCCTAAGGGAGTTCCCAAAAACTAAAACAGCCATGCAATAAAAGGCAACCCAGTGAAACAGCTCTGCAATAAATACTACCTTTGTAAAGGGCATCTTTCACAAGTTTAGAGGCTGCATGTGTCAGTAAGAGTTAAACATACAGTACCTGTTTTTGAGCCTATATATTGCTTAGTTGCTACATTTTATCACATTCTATTTTGTCGTGTGTATAGCATCTGTGCAGAAACATTGCTATATAAGAAAGCTACAGGCTTCGAGGCTTCCTTCATTGCACAGATCTCCAAACAGCTGATCACTAACATTGATCCTTCAGTGATCGCATAAAAGTAAATCATACACGGTGAAACTGTTAGCTAGTGTCGATGCTCAGACACTGTGGTCATGATAAATGTTTGAATTAAAGACAACTGAACTCCTTTTTCTGGTTAATATATTTATAAGTTCTCATCAGAAAAACTGTATAAGTACTAACTGAGAAACTATATGACTATATAGATGTTTGACTATTGATCAAGGTTTAAACTGTGTTCAGAGGCATTTTGGTGTAATTGTCATGGTCACAGCAGGCTGCTAAGTGTGTCCTTGCTTTTGTTTCCTTTTCCCTTCTTCTGAGTGTGTGGTTGTCTGTCTCCCCTTGTGTGTGTGTGTGTGTGTGTGTGTGGTTTCTGGCTCCCTGACAGATCTTTGATTGCTACCTCATCACTACTTAACATGCAGACATCAACAAATACATTGGTAACCTTATAGCTCATTAAATTAATGCTTCATTCTTTCTGAAAAGTGATTAAATTAAAAGCAATCACCTCATCTTTATCTGCATGCCTTTTGTATTTGATAGAGTAAGTCATTAAGACTATCCAAATGAGTTATCTCTTGCTTATTTTACAAGAATATTCTAAAATAGCAGATTTGTTGGTACCACTAAAAATGATCAATGATCACAATGCCCATTCAATTCAATTCAATTCAAAAATAATTTACTCATCCCTAAAGGGAAATTCAAAGGGAGAAAACTTTCCAGTGTGTAATTTGGTATAATTTGTGTGCACCGCACTGTAGATGGGCCAGAAGAGGCAAAGGAGAGAGATGTCTAAGGAGCTCAGAAAGAAAATTATATATAAGGATCTTAAAGGTAAAGGTTATAATATTATAACCTTTAGTAATATAAAATCCAAATACATTCATGCTAAACTCCAAGATCAAGATACATGTATGTCACTTTTTTGATCACATCATCCTTTCCCTTGTTTATCAACAATGGGAGTAGACCCAGGATAAATCCAACATCAAAAATCCATACTCAAATGCATATTAACAATCAGTGTCCAGGAGAATTCCCTTTGGACTGATGAGACCAAGCTGGCCATTTTTTGGCAAGTCACATCAGCTCTATGCTCACAGATGGAAAAGTGAAGTTTTCAAAAAGAAAAAACACATAGATACTAAGAAATATGGAGAGGGCTTGATTATGTTCTGGAGCTGCTTTGCTGCATCTGGTATGAGGGGCCTTGAATTTATGCATGCCAAAATGAGGCTTCAAGACTATCAAGGTATCCTGGAGCGAAACCTACTGCTGACTGTCAGGAGGCTCAGCCTCAGCTGCAGGTTGTGGGTTCTCCAACGGGATAATGACCCAAAACACACAGGTAAAAGCACTCAAAAAATGGCTAGTTAAAAAATATATAATGCATAGGATATTTTTAAATAGCTCTCCAAGAGCCCCAATCTTAATCTTGTTGAAAATCTATGAAAGATGTGAAAGAGACTGAAGAAGTTTCAGGGAGAGTGAGCCAAAATAAGTTTTTAAATAAGTTTTTAGTTGAATTAAAGCATCAAAGACAAAGTCTGATTTGTGTTAAACATGAAATAAATAATAGTGGATGCAATTATTTTTTTGTTTGTTTCAAGCTATTTCAGAGAACGGTTCTTCTTATCTCAAACCACCTGCTACAGCTCTGGAGTACCTGCCTACCCAACTGCTCACCTCTCAGGAGTGTTTTTCAGGCCAGTCAGTAACCAATCTTTCTCACCTCAGACATGCACCGTACTCTAGATCTCTGACAGCTTTCAAAATAAATCAACTACAAGCCATTTATCCTTCTGTCTGCTTTCAGGTTCAGTCTTACCAGTCTTTGTGACAGAATGACATTTAGGGAAATACCATGCAAGTGCAAGTAACTAATGGAGAGCTATTACCCATTTTGTTGCTATTCATTTGTGGATGATGAAATCTAATGAGACAGTTTGTATTGTCATTTTATTGCTATTTTGCTCTTGCTGAGCTCAGTCTAAATCAAAAGCTGCTTCAAACTGAGCATGTGGGCAAAGGTGACAAGACAGACTGGAACAAGTGCACACAGGGTAAGAGATCAGTGACACAGTATGCCATGTTAGTCTCCCCACCCTGCCAGGGAACCTGACACCTCTACAACAGGTAAGAGAGGAAAGTCGGTTTGCAGGTGTCACCCAATGTCTATTTTTTTTTTGTTAAATTTCTGTCACCCAATCTCTGATCTCAACGAATTGCTATGTTATTTCATTATTTTCATACAAAGAGGCACAAACCATACTGTCACATCTTAGATTTTGGTCTGGACTTTCATTCCTGAATCTGTATGAAAAAATCCAGGGAAAAGATGTATTGTCATTATTTCTAATAGTAACAAATATCTAGAGTCTTGTGTCTATATATTAAGTATGACCTTGGTCTTAGGACATGTATGAGCTCAAGAGCTGTTTGTAATCTTATGAGTTCATAAATGTTCTAAATTTGAGATGGGGAATCTTTTTAGAGAAATCATATAAGTCAAGGAAAAAATAATAATTTAAAAATAGCTGTGCTATTACAGGCAGAACAGCGTATC
This sequence comes from Hirundichthys speculiger, assembly GCA_018398805.1. Taxonomy (NCBI): domain Eukaryota; kingdom Metazoa; phylum Chordata; class Actinopteri; order Beloniformes; family Exocoetidae; genus Hirundichthys; species Hirundichthys speculiger. Next base: position 1,159,363 of record JAGFBZ010000482.1, read on the forward strand.
TGGGTGTAACACAAGAACACCATTCATTGGTCGCAATATCTGGGGCCTAAAAACTGATTTTGTAATCAGAGGAGAGCAAGTTGGGTGAAGAATGGAAGCAAACAGGCTAATCTCCTCAAAGCACAAATCACTTTCTGTCAGAACAAAATGAATACAACTCATTAGTTTAATCCATATACAAACAGAAATGTAAAAATGACTGTTGGTTGTTCTACAGGGAATTAGAACTATTATTTGGAAACCATCTGTGTGCAATCTACTGCACTCTCTTTATTGCCAGGATTGGTCCAATTGTGTCAGGAGAAAAATACACTAGTGTACTATTAAGGATCCATCATAAGACCACAGTAAGTCTAAAAATGCATCGTAACATGTAAAAGGTGCAGATAAAATTATTTAAATAAGACAGAAACCTGCTGGTTGGGACAATTTTTCACACTGCAGAAAAAAAAATAGCAGTCAGCTGATTCATATGGCTGAATCTCAGCTAGAAAACCAAACATTTACATCCCAAAATGTCAACCTATGGCTGTAATACACAGAAATGGTGTCTCAGTGATATGTTCAAAGACAAACATGAATTGTTTCATTGTGTTGTGCGGTTTATATATTCAATAGCTCAGTGTGTTCATCTGTATTCATTTCAACCTTATTCCATCTAAGTTGTGACCAGGCAAGAAGCAGGACACACCCCAGATAAGAAGGCAGTCAATCACAGTAAACTGACTCACAGCTGTCAAAGAAATAAAAGACCGCAGTACAATGATTTGTCTTTCAGCCTGCCATCAGCAAACTGTATGTTGACATCTTAAAAAATGTTCAAGGACTCTCAAGGCCATCTTTCTGTCATTACACATGGGCCAAAAAACCCAAAACCAATGGAACCAAACTCCAACTGTGTGAGTCCTCTCTGTTCACCAAGTGATCTCAACAAAATAGGTCCAGAGTAGTGCTGTGTGTTGTGATGTCATAGGAAAAAACTGGTGTAGACTATCAGTCATCCAGGTCATGTTAATCCTAAAAAGGCTTTAATCAAGAAAACTGGACTCCCTTTTCTTGGCCTAAGATGAATGTATATAGTTATCTATTATCAAAGCTCCCAGTGATCTTGTGAAATCCACAGTTTCAGAGAATTACAAACAATTCTTTCCCCTGCTACTCTAACTTGACAGGAGCAGTTTGCACAACCCAATTACAAAAAAAGCTGTGTAAAATGTAGATAAAGACGGAATGCAATAATTTGCATATCTTATAAACCCACATTTTATTTCCAATAGAGCATAAAGAACATATCAGATGTTGAAACTGGGACACTTTACCATTAAATTAAAAATATGAGCTAATTTTGACTTTGATGGTAGCAACATCTCAAAGAAGTTGGAACAGGGTGATATTTACCAGTGTGTAGCATTCCCTCTTCTTTTAACTGTAGTTTTAGGAGATGAATGTTGTCCCATTCTCATCTGATGCAGGATTCTAGCTCCTTAACAGTCCTGGGCTTTCATTGCTGGATCTTTTGTTTTATGACGCTCCAATTGTGTTCTGCCGGTCAAAGGTCTGGACTGCAGCCAGACCAGATCAGCAACCGGACTCTTCTCCTGTGAAGCCACCCTGTTGTGATGGATGCACTATGTGATTTTGACTTGTTTTACTGAAATATGCTTCACATGTTGTCTGGATGGGAGCATAAGTTACTCTAAAACTCTATGGGCCTGATTTACTAAAGGTTTGCGTGCGTAAAAACGTGTGCAAACTTGACACCACCCGCAAACCAATGCGCAAGCTGATTTACTAACCGCGTGCAAAGAGGACTGCGCCTCTCAAATCAGCAAAATAGCACATGCTGTTCATTTAGCACTTTTGCCCTGATGAATAATCAATATGGGGCGTACCCGCCAGAAACGCAAAATACTGGGAGGGGAAAATGCAAATAGGTTCATTTACCACACGCAATGAGATTTACCAACCCTGAAAGTAATTGCGGGGATTGTGATTGCGTCTGTATTTAGTACGTTCGAAAGGAAGGTGCTATTCTGTCCAGCATTACGCACCGATGGCTGCTGTTATTGTGGCAAGGAGGCGACATCGCCAAAATCAAAGAATACGCAGAGAGAGAGTCTTTCGGACTCGTGTAAATTTGTTTGCACATGCAAAAGGAGAAATATTTTATTTGAATGTTAAATCGAGTATTATTCAGCAAAAGGTTGCCACAGGAGGCACCAGGGTTTCCGTTGTCTGGTAATTGCTGGACTTTGTCTGGTAAAATATGCGGAAGTCCGGGATTTTATAATCTCTCCGGTCAAAATGTCCGGTGAAAATACTCCTCCCAAGCACAATTTCAGTTGTAATAAAATGGGTTATTTCCACATCATTTTATGAAAAACGCCTCGGGATTCTCCCAGAGGAGCTGGTGGAAGCGGCTGGGGGATCTGGACCTCTGAAGCTGCTGCCCCAGCGACCCGACTTCGGATAAGCGGAAGCTAATGGATGGATGGATGGATTTTATGAAAAAACATATACTTTTTTTACGAATGAGTAGTGTGTGAGGACGAGTCGGCTCCAGCCACAGCTCCACTCATTGATGCCACAGGTGCGCACAGAGACGCATCTCCGTAATGACAGCGCTCCGCGGTTATGGAGGCTTGAACTTCTCAACGGCCACTTAACCACCCGTCTTGTTTGCCGAAGTTTTAAGGCCACTTTTTCTTTAGGTCCTCGCCTTATATCTTGCCACCTTCTTTTAACCTCATCTGCCGTTCTTTTTGTCTTACCAACTGCATTTATTCCATCGCACATTTTCTCCCATATTGCGTTTCTTTTGGTAATGTTTAAATTTCTTTGCTGTAGTTCATGAATGTGTTTATTTGCCTCTTCCACTAATATCTCTAACTCCAACTCGTCAAATTTCATTTTGCGCTTGCGTCTATCCTGCTTTCCATCCAGACTCTCCATGGCGCAAACCGTAAGACACGCAACACCTCATTTAAATACTGCGGTTTGCACCCGTTATCAATTGCGCGAGCATTCTTAGTTGATCACCCGCAAAACACACAACAACAGCACACGCAAACTTTTTCAGTGCACACGCAATTTAGTACTCTTTATTTAGGATCTTAGTAAATCAGGCCCTATGTGCTCAGCATTTATGGTGCCTTTTCAGATGTGTAAGCTGCCCAAACCATAGACACTAATGCAGTGGTTCTCAATAATTTTTTTAAGATGTTAATAAACATGCTAGAATTTACTGCCAGAGAGCACTGGTGAAGGACACATTCCCCTTTCACATTAGTACAAAAAAAAATCTGCTATAAGATTAAATTGCATATACGCATTAGATGGTTTTGCCAGATGATGGCACTAACCATGAATGTAAATCCAGACACACACACAAAAAAAGCATTAAGTAAAACCAAAAAGAAAGAAATATAGATCAAATTATAACAAAGAACAACTCTGTTGACAGACTTCCGTCTGTCTCATTATCTCCATCTTTCTCCGCCTTTCTTTTCATCCCTATTGAATATTTTTCTGCGGTGTCTCTTGAGGGTTTGTTCACTTCGTATCTCAGTGGACAGTTTTGAACAGTCCACTTGGATGGTCACTCTCCTCTTTAGTCAGCAGGACACAGCACCCACGGTTTCCAAAAAATAATTTCATATTTTTTCATTTTGCCTCAGACCATTTTAGATGAGCTTTGACCCAGAGAAAATTGCAGCATTTCTGATTCATGTGGCTTCTTCTGTGCATGATACAGCTTTAACTTGCATTTGTGGATTGCATGGCTAACTGTGCTCACAGACAGTGATTTCTGGAAGTCTTCCTGAGCCCATGGAGTGATGTCCAGTAGAGAATCATGCTTGTTTTTAATACAATGCAGCCCGAGGCCCTGAAGATCACATGCATTTTGACCTTTGGCCTTGTCCATTGAACACAGACACTCCTCCTGATTCTCTGAATCTTTTTAGGATATCATGTACTGTTCATGCTAGGATCTTCATTTTTCTGAAAATTTTCCATAATTTTTGGACGCAGTTTGTTGCAAATTGGTGAATCTCTGTCCACCTTTACATCCAAGATGCTCTGCCTCTCTGAAATGCTCCTTTTGTGAATCAGTCATGTTACAGACCTGTTACCAGTTAACCTAATTAGTTGTCAAATGCTCCTTTTATTTGTTTTTTTTGATTTGCGGCAATTACTTTTCCATCCTCCCGTTGCCCCGTTCCATCTTTTTTTTTAGATGTGTTGCTGCCATCTAAGTCAAAATGGGCTAATATTTTCTAGGGATGCAGTGGTACTCGATAAAATACCGAACCGTTCGGTACGACCTGCACGGGACAATACGCTTTTATGTCCCGCGGTATTTATGTTCCAATAACTTTGCACTGGACTTGCACATGAGCGTGCCTGCCTTTTAGGCAACAGGCCCGCCACTGCATGTCAATGTGCACTCGCCTCCACTCACTCACAGTGACCAGCCTAAAGCAGGCTTGGCCAGCGGTAGTGGAGAAATTGGGAAAAACTTTTTTAAACACCGGTGTGGGAGCATTTTGGTTTTGCTGTTGAATACACTGGTGAGGGAGTGAAAACAGTTAACAGAACGCAATCTTCCACCTCCCTAAACCAGCGATCTTACCTGTGCAAGATCCAGTTGTTACTAGGGGTGTAACGGTACACAAAACTCTCGGTTCGGTACGTACCTTGGTTTTGAGGTCACGGTTCGGTTCATTTTCGGTACAGTAAGAAAACAAAATGCAAAATATAAATGTGCTAGTTGTTTATTACACACTTTTGTGCTTTTAAAACAACAAGAACATTCGCCTATACAAAGCTAGAATTTTGCTCAAAAATATAAATACAATATTCTGAAATGTAGATATTTTGAAAAACAAAATAAAAATAATATTGGCTCAGACTTTTTTCTTAAAGAAAATATCCATCTGATGTGCAAAATTGAACAGTTGCAACACTGAACAGTTTCAAGTTGTTGCTCAGATTAAATAACATGAATAAGGCTCAGACCTGTTTATTTAAAAACAAATCATTGTATTTTTTCATAAAGTCCCGGTATGATTTTCTGGCTAAAATGTGGACGAGAAGGTAATTGATATCGGGGCTCAAATACTTTTATCATGTGTTTGAAGCCAGCGTTTAGGGTGATTGGGGTCTTAAATCTGCAGCTATAAAACACAACTTCGGCTCCCCGGTGAAATATAAACAGGGACAAAGAGAAGTTGATAAAACCAAAGTGGTTTGCCGACATTGTTCATCCGAGATCGGGTATGTTTCTGGCAACACGTCTAACCTGTTAACTCATTTGAACGGCACCACCCCAGCGTGAACATCGCTACAAAAAGAGAAAGACAACCGAGTACAAACACAGCTTCCCACCACATTTAACACTATGTCGCGGGAGGCTTATTGCCAATGCTGGCGGCATTAGCATTAGCCACGACGTCCGCTACAACTGCTGTTTGTTGTGCTCCATGCGGTCCTCTACTTAATATGTCCGTGTGGAAACTCGTTCGGTACGCCTCCGTCCCGAACCGACCACGTCATACCGAACGGTTCAATACAAATACATGTACCGTTACACCCCTAGTTGTTACCAGTTGTGCATCCTGGCGCAGCTGATGTGCTTTTTAAAATACTGCAGAACGAATCATTGGATGTCCTTTTAAAGATCACAAACAATTAATCTTCTTGTCCCTCCTCGACTACCAACAGTTTCAGACATATTGGAAATAAATTCCCGCATCCAACCTTTGCCAGCTTGACACCAGAGACAAAGAGAAAAATCTGGGTTTGTGAGATTTGCATATCATTGCTGTCTGTTTTTATTTACATTTTACACAGTATCACAACTTTTTAGGAAAAATTTGCAAGGACAGATCTGCCTAATTATGTTCATTTCATAAACACTGATAACATCATGTGTTGTGATACAGTTGTGTAAAATAAGGGTGTTTTCAAGTTCTCTTCACCCTGAACTGCATCACTGGTGATGTCACTGCTGGGCGTGAGCCCCCATGGATGAGCCTGTTGAACACTGTTTAAGGCCAGTCATTATGGGCTGCAGAGCCACCCACTACAAAATAAAAAGCACATTCAATTAACTTGGAAATCGGCAATAGTGCTCATAGAGTGATTAACATTTCCAGCAAATACAAAAAAATGGAGGGTTCATCTGCAGCCACTCTCTTGTCAGGCTGCTCTTATGTGGATATTGTTATTTTTTGGCAGTAGTGGCCTTTATTCCCACAGTGAAGAGTGACAGGAAAGGGGGCAGACCTGCAGCAAAGGGATGCATGGGCCGGGAGTTGAACCCATGACCGCTGCATCGAGGACTGCAGCCTCTGGATATGGGCCATGAGCCCTAACCGCTGTGCCACCGGGTGGCTCTATGTGGATGTTATCGAAAAAAAAAGTGTCAGAACAGCACATAATGTATTTTCTTTCAGAGGGCAGCTTTCAGACTTGAGACTTTAGGAGGTAATAGATCTGAGGTGAAAATATGATGTTACTTAAGCTAAAATTCAACTAAGCTGAGCTCCAGTCACATTATGTCATTTCAATGAGCAGATAAATAAAATCATATTGATTTTCAAATTACACTAAAGACTATCTAAATGGTTCCTTAACGACAATTCAATTCCACTGAGACTCTGCCATTAGGAAATTGAATCTGGCACAAATATCTTGAGTTATTGGCCCATTAAACAAGATTTGTCTCAGTGATATATAATGTATATTTGGTGTTGGAGGAAAGTTGCATCACTATCCACCTCACTTTTACAAATAACTCAATAAGAATTCAAAAATGGTGCTACATGTGAGAAAATAAAGCGTTTTGTCTCATACCTACTCATGCACAAAGTGTAGAAGAAATTGAACTCACAACAAGAAGGCAGCAGTGCATGACAGACATTCATAATTTGATTTACATTTAAAGTACTTTTTTTTTTTTTTAGCTGTAAACAACTGCCATTCTAAAACTAAGGAAACTGAAGTGTGAAAAGATAAATGTAACATGACAGCTCCAACTTTCATCTAACACTGAATAAAAAGTTTTTTAGTTGCAAGAAAAAAAATAAAGAAGTGTGTCCAGTTCTGAACTGTGTCAATAAAGGTTACTAAAGAAATTTTGAAGGGGCCCCAATGAAACTGCCCGTTCGGTATTGACTTCAGAACCTTAAACCTGATGGACTGAGGTGAGGAGATCCAACAGGAGGCCGTCAATCAACTTGGTGGCAAACACGGGAAGAGAAATGAAAGGACACACCAACAGAAGTGTGAATTCAAGCTATGATCAAACTCATCACTGCTTCGCTTATTTTCCTCCTGTTGACAGTCAGGCCCCATCACTTATGTGACAACTTTGACAATGATTTATTTGCTGAAGTCTGCACCACAAAGAAGTGACATGTCAGATTTTCACAACATCTGGTAACCACGACATACAGTATCCACACTTAACCTTCATAGTCTCTCCAAAATAAGAATTCTGTTTCCTCTCAAATTAGAAATCCAGTATGCCTTTTGATGGAAACAAATTGGATGAGGCGGGTGCAGATTTATCCTAAATTAACAAGCAGGTAAAATGTATCTCTTCTGGCATTTTTCACAATGCCACTTGAAGCCAATAAAGTGTCAGATGTAGTTCTTGAGTTCTTAAGATTTCTGAGTGAAAAAAAAAAACAGATAGGATGCCAGCAACACATTTATTTTAAAAAGAATACAAAGGTTTAGCATCTCACATAGGAACGTGTTTAAAGAGTTTATCTTCCACAGCACATAACATCCTTAAACTATATCAAAGAATGGTTTAAAAGGCAAACAAATAAACAAAAAACAAGGGGGGTGAAAACTAATAATGTAATCATCAGGACCTCAGATCATATGGAATTAAAAACAGATAATTGAACTACTGCCTTTGAACTTTTTTTTTAATCAAATACAAACTTTAATAATGTGTCGATCGCTGCCCTCTGTTTTTATTGTACATGGTGTGTACAATGTCCTGATTTTTTTTGCAAATGTTTCTCTCATGATGAATCACCTTCTGAGAGGTGACATGAAAGCCTGTAGTTGCCCTCGTCATTTCACAGAGTAAAACTGTAACAAGCCCTAATATTGTTTCTAATCAAAGTTTGTTTGCTCTGCACTTTAGATGAAGACTCTACAAAGACCAAAAGGAAGACAATTGGTTCTCCTCATAATCAGTTGAAATTTACTCTGAAAAGATTTGGTCCTGATTCCTTCCCCCCTTAGCTCCTCAGCAGCAGCTCCAGTTTAGGTGATGTATTCATGATAATTTTTTTCCCCCTGCAGGTTGAAACACTAACTTGTGTCAACATCTCTTGTCTGGCCCAGGTAGTCTTTTCTCTGCCTCAGTTTTGAGATGGAACCAGCTGTGGAGAAGTGGAGCTCCACTCTAAACTGGAAACACATGACCTCCACTCGACAGAACACCTTACAGTGATATGTTACCCTACACCTAAGCACTCAAGAGTGAAGGTCACATGCTCCCAGTCTAGTGTGGAACTCTACTTTTTCCTCACATAATGTGAAAAAGGCCAAAGGGCATTTTCTCTATCTCAATGGTTCTCTAATCTGGTTTTACAGAAGAAGAATGTACCAGAAAACATGCCACCACACAGAGCTGGAATCATTGTCAGAAGGTACCAACTAAGTCTAACGCATGAAGTAAGTCCGAAATGCATATCATGAAAACTCGTCTAAATGCAGATACGTATATGACATATTTTAATTAGCAGGAGCAGTATGCTGTATATTATATTTCACGTATTAATTTAAACGAAAAAGGCTTTTTTGGGCCGGCCCATGTACTGGTTCAACTCCCAGCCCAGATGACCCTCTGCTGCATGTCTTCTCTGTTCTCTCTGCCCTGTTTCCTGTTTCTCCTTCAATGTCAAATAAAAGGCCACTAGTGCCAAAATATACATATATATATATATATATATAAACGTTTTTTCAACTAGGGGTGTGCCAAAAAATCGATTCGCATAAGAATCGAGATTCTCATTTGCTACGATTCAGAATCGATATAAAATGTCTCAAAATCGATTTTGAAAAATAATAAAAATAAAATAAAATCAGTTGGCTGTCCGCGTCCATTTTGTAACTATGGAGGACGTCCTGACGTCACCACGCAGCTGGTTTTGGAATGCATGTACGCATAGAAAGCACCAAAACAAAGATGGAAGAAAAGGAGATCCAACTGGCCCCGTCTTCGCTAAAAGTTAAAATTTCACGTCATTTTGGTTTTTACCGAATGCCCGGAAACACCGAGCTGGACATGAGGCACAGAGTGTGCAAGCATTGCAAAACGAAGATCTAGCACTTCGGCAACACAACAAATGCGCAGCCTCATATTACGAGGGATCACCAGGAGATCTAAAACAGTAAGTCAGCCGCCAGCTGCAGACTAACGCACACTGCAGTGCTTCACGAAGCTCTCTGCCAGCTCCAAGCGGGCAAAAAAAAAAAAATAATAATAATAGTGAGCAATACTTAGAGTAGCAGTTAAGGACCACAATCTGTTTTTAGTAAATGCACTTTCCTCAGCATTTAAAAGGCAGCATGTTTAACTGCACTTTTTTTTTAATAAAGATGCACATTTATTTTTGTTACTGAAGCAGTATGTGATATGCTTTTATGTAACAGTTGCAAAAATTCCATCTAAGTAAGGATATTTGTTTAAAATTTAATAAATGTGAAAAAGACACTTTAATGTCCCCATTTGTCTTTCTGTCTTACTCATTAATGATAATGCAGGTAAAAGCAGATGGGAGTAGATCATGATCAGAAATAAGATCAGAAATCCTTATGAATAAAATTGTTTTGAATCGAAAATCGTTTCTGAATCGAAAATCGATTTTGAATCGAATCGTGGCCCCAAAAATCTGAATCGAATTGAATCGTGAAATAGTAAAAGATTCACACCCCTATTTTCAACCTCTTGGAGATCATTAATGATCCAAACATGTACAACACTCCTCTTCTATTTCTTCTACTCTATTCTTTTTTAATGAATGCCAAAAATCCAAACAATAAATGATCAATTAAAATGCATTAAAGACTTTTAAAGCAATTCACTCAAAAAATTTTTGCCTAAAAAGATAAGGCGTCAGTCAGGCTGGACAATTAATTGAAAATGAATCAAAACCAACATTCAGAACTTCTAACCAACATAATGCTTGCTCTCAATTATTTTAAGCATTTGAATAGCTTGAAATATTGAATAAGTGATTATAAATAGCTAATTTCCGTTTCCCATAACTTATTGTAAAATTATATGTAATATAAAAAAATATATAGTATCCTAGTTGTAATAGCTGAAGAATATTTGCAGTAAAAACCTTGCTGTCAGTGATCTAGGAGGGCAAAAAAATAGAAAATAAAACTGAAATAATTACTTATTAATGATAATGCAGGTAAAATTAATTTATTGTGATATTGATATGAGATCATATTTCCAGCCCTAGAAATCAGTGTTTCAAACATTACTGTGCCTAATTCTTTTTCATTCAATTTTCTTGCATTTCACTATACATTTCTATGGATCATGTTTAATACTGTGTTTTTTATGCCTGAGCAAAGACATGTTTTAAAATGTCATTTTATACAACAAAGTAAAAAAAAAAAAAAGAAAACATAAAAAACAACAAAAAAGAAAAAAAAAAAGCAAATTCAGCTGCAGAAATTTAAATGTCCTTAGTTCTTATCAGTGCTGGAACTGGAGTAAATTCTTATGTCTAAATACAATTTTATTTGAGGAATTTCCAATATATTACACAGTAATAAGTAACAATACATTAGGAGAACCTGACTTCCAGTAGAGTCAAAATTAAGAGCATTAATCAGCACAGAAGAGTGCCAGCCAGCCAGAAGACAAAAACATCTTTTTTTTTAAGGATTCTCTTTTTAACATACCCATCCACACACACACAAACACAAAGCCCTTCTCTCCAGCTACCCCCTACAGCTGCTGTAGCAAAGCCGCTTTTAGGGCCGCTTACTGGAGCCTCCTTGGTTCAAGACACTGACAGGCAAGCAAAGAAATGAAACTGGATGGATGCGGCTTCCCCGCCAGCAGAGCTGACCCTAATAGTTCACTTCAGATCTGGGCTCAGGTCTTTTCTCATCTTACACACACACACACACACACAGACACAAACAAAATGTGCAGTCTCTTGTTTTAAAGCTTTCAGTTCAAAATATTGTACACCTTACTTTTATATCCTGCCCTAAATCTGCTCCCCTTTCCTCCTTCTGTGTCAAAGAGAGCAAATAGCACATACTTGAGTGACGATCACATTGTGGGTTTCTGTGGAAAATGCAGCAAGGTGAATGAACTTAATCCAGTTCTGCAGGTGTGCTTAAGGTCAAAAAGGCAGGAATTGGTTCTGCTACCAGTCATCACTGCCTGGAGACTATCAATAAATTATTTCCACAATGAGGAAACCGACTAAATTTGACATTTTGTGGCTTTTTCGGGACTGGGACTGAATGTTTCATTTCAGTTTTCTCTGGTTTCGCATTTCTCCTCTTAAATTTAACCTTAAATGACGCTTAATACCTATAGCAGGACAGTGTCATCTGACAGTCCAAGGAGTAGTGCAGCAAGAAGATGAATCCCTTTCTACTCCAGATAAAAGGTCTGCTCTTAAAAAGATGGGTAATAAGTACACTTTATTTGATCATAGATTTCCTAAAGCAGTAGCTGAGTAAATGACATGACCACATAAGGTGGATGACTGAATTCCAGATACATAAGAAGACAAAATTCACGCAGTTAATAGTGTTCATGAAGACTATATGTGTCCTTCTCAGTGGGGCTGGAGGTTTTCTCAGGGTGAATACTCGAGCCTCACAGCACTCATATTTTCCCATACAAAGCAGGACATCCAGAAGTGTGACGCAACATCATCTATCCAACCATTATCCATACCTGTTTAGACCTGTGCAGGGTCACAGGGATCTGCTGGAGTCTATCCCAGCTCGCTTTTGGGCAAAAGGCAGGGGTACATCCAGGACAGTTTGCCAGTCCACCAAGCCACTATGCTGCCTGATGCAACATCATGCTAGGTAAAAAAATAAAATAAAAGACACACCTACATCACCAGCAGTGCGTCATCCTCTTAGCTCCAATCTATTCTGTGAATAAACAATGTTCCGAACCTCTAAAGGAGAAAGTGATGGACATGAAAAAGCACAGCATAAGGAAAAATGTGAGTAATTCATTGTGACCTTTATTATCTACTGATGTGTGATAGTGGTATGGGTTTTTCCCAAAACTTTGTTCTGTTTATATACTTGTGAAAAATTCTCCTTCATGAGTGGAAATAATCCATGATTTTGCTGTTTAACAGGCAGTAAGTATGTATTTAAGTATTTAATGTATTCATTTCTGTTAACATCTGATCATGGCAGCCTCTTCACAGTCCCACAATGATCCTTCAGATGATTCACTGAATGTACATGAAAAATTAATAAAGGTTTCTGTAAGCCATAAACAGCATGTAAAACTATATATAGTAACATATAGAATGAATTAAACAACTTTCCAAATGCATATACGTCCATTTCTCTTCTCTTTGTATAGAACCCTCTCACCACACCATTAGGCCTCATCTAGATAGATCAAAGTAGTATGAGCCAAGCAATCCAGCCTTATTACAAAACGTGTATTTTTTTTTTCCTTCGTTCAACTGTATAAGCCTGTGTTCACATCTTATGACTGTCAATTTTACTCTTTGCAGAAAAAAAACCCTACAGAGTTACACTATAACCCTGTCTTGTAATGTACAATACTTCTATGTAAATTTTCTATATAATTTGAATAGAAATCTGCTGTGATATTATGATACTGTAAAGAGCAATGAGTGACTAAAAAAAGAAAATAAGTCTTTCAAGTGAATGGCTTGAAAATACAAGAGTAGCAGCTGTGTGAGTCTGTGATTGTTCCACAGTGGCCTCATTCTAAAGCACAAAAACATGTTCACACACTTCCATACACCTTCATGCAACCTCATGGGAAGGTGTCGCATTGGCAGATTTTGTATGAAAGTCCCTGCTGACGAAGCCTGGATGTATGTGTGTAGCACAGAAATTCACAAACGTAGAGAGATAAACAGAGGAGAAAAGAGATGGCATCACCAAAAGATTCAGGGAATCGGGAGAAATGTCTGTTACCAGGGGGAGGAGCTAAGATCCTGCATCAGACAAGAATGGGACAACATTCCTCTCCTAAAACTTCAGCAACTGGTCTCCTTACTTCCCAGATGTTTACAGACAGTTGTTAAAAGAAGAGGGGATACTACACAATGGTAAACATGGCCCTGTTCCTTTTTTTTGAGAAGTGTTACTGCCATTAAAGTTAAAATGAGCTAATATTTTTCATGAAATGGTATAATATCTCAGTTTCAATATCTGATATGTTCTTTATATTCTACTGGGAATAAAATATGGTTTTATGAGATTTGCTAATCATTGCATTTAGTTTTATTTATGTTTTCAGTGTCCCAACTGGAATTGGGTTTTAGTAATAATAATAATAACAATAATAATAATAACAATAATAATTAATTTTTTTGTTTTGTTTGTCCCTACAAGGGTTGTAAATTAAGCAACCAAACAGCCACTGTGACTAAGAATAAAATAATTAATAAATACATAATAATCAAATAATATTTTACCTTTTTACAGCTGAGATTGCATCCTGAGTCTGTTTGTCTGTAATATAGTAAAGTACTTTTTAATAAAATAAATAGCTTTGTTCTTGAAACAAAGACTCATAACTAGTGACAAGGCCCCCATGTCATCCAAATGCCGCATCCATGTTAAGAAAACTCCATCCATCCATTAACTTCCGCTTGGTCCGTAGTCGGATCACGGGGGCAGCAGCTTCAGCAGAGAGGCCCAGACCTCCCTCCCTTCAACTGCTTCCACCAGCTCCTCTGGGAGAACCTCGAGGTGTTCCCAGGCCAGCTGAGAGATATAATCTCTCCAGTGTGTCCTGGGCCTGCCCAGTGGTCTTCTCCCAATTGGACATGCCTGAAACACCTCTCCAAGGAGGCGTCCAGGGGGCATCCTAACCAGATACCCGAACCACCTCAACTGGCTCCTCTCGATGTGAAGGAGCAGCGGCTCTACTCTGAGTCTCTCCCGAATTACTGAACTTCTCACCTTATCTCAAAGGGAGAGTCCAGCCACCCTGCGGAGGAAACTCATTTCTGACGCTTGTATCCGCGATCTCATTCTTTAGGTCACTACCCACAGTTCATGACCATAGATGAGGGTTTGAACAAAGATCGAACCGGTAAACAGAGAGCCTTGCCTTTTGGCTCAGCTCTCTCTTCACCACAACGGACCGGTTCAGAGTCCGCACCAGAGCAGACGCTGCACCAATCCATCTGTCGATCTCCTGTTCCTTTCACCCATCACTCCTGAACAAGACCCCGAGATACTTTAAGTCCTCCACCTGAGGCAGAACCTCTCTCCCAACCCTCTCCCTGAATCGCCACCATAACATGGTGGAGGGGTTTGTGTGCCCAAATGAGTTTCTGTTGTCGGGGGCATTTGCCCCTGGTAGGATCACCCAAGGAAAACTGGTCCTGGGAGACGGACCAGACTAAGCGCGATTCAATCCACTCTTATGACTGAAATACAAAACAAGAACTCGATGTCCCTCGCCCAGGTTTAGGGTCACCGGGGCCCCACCCTGGAGCCAGGCCTGGGGGAGGGGCTCGTTTGGGAGCCACCTGGTGGCCTTACCCATTGGGCCCAACCGGGCTCAGCCCAAACAGGTTGCATAGGTTCCACCCAAAGTAACTTTGAACTCATTGGAAGAGACAGCCTGTCCTGGTCGAATCTAGTGACAACTGCATATTGTCAGTGAACCTCTCCACCTAGGGGTGTGGAAGTTAAGTGGCTAAAAAGCGCACAACTTCCTTTGGTCCACTGTGATAATCCTAAAATAACATTTCCATACTCTAAATATGAGAGACCGTGATTGACTCCAGGGTGTACCCCGCTTTCCACTCGAAGACAGCTGAGACAGGCTCCAGCAGACCCCAGTGACTCTAAATTAAAAATAAGGAGACGTAGATAATGGATGAAGGAATGAATATTAGATACAACTGTTACTCCAAGTGTATTGTAAACTGAACTAGAAAAACTGCATTTTTTTTTCTTTCTCATAATACAGTTCTTTAAAAAAGTGAAAAAGATTAAAAGAAAGAGAAAGAAAGGAAGAAGGGGAGGACACAGTTTGGTCTGTTCTGCAGTTGGAGCAGCAGTGCACTTGATAGCAGTTCAGCTTGAAAAAGCATGTGTGACTTAATTGAGCGTAAAGTAAATGTTCTGAACTTTAATATGACTCAGAATGAACCATGACTCCTCTGGCAAAAGTGTCTGTTACTTTATATGATGTGTTTTTAATGGGTTTAATGCCTTTGTATTTCAGTTATGTTAGAAATAAAATCTGGAGGCAAAAAGAAAAAAACTCCAAAGACATCAAAGGACATTTTCAAATAGGCTCTATCTTGATCAATTAAACACAAATTTGAAGTTAGAAGAACTATATTCTTAAAACTAGATTTTGTTACATAACAACCATGTTATAATTTTCTCTTTTACTCCTTTCTCCTCCACAATTACTTTTGTTTGCAAATGTGAAATTAATTCTGGGACACTTTGCCGTCTCAAATCTACATGTCTTCATCAGATTCATCCTCGATTAAAAAAATTAACTCAATTAAAAAAACAGAATGAAAATAAAAATTCTCTGTGCCACTTGACTCTTGACAGTGTGGTTGTTCTGCTAGTCTGTGATGTACTTCAACAATGAAATGGGAATGAGGTATGAACCACCATATGTTAGTAAAACACAGATATGCCTTCTCCTGTTATAATCTGTACCTTATGTCCAGTCTTGGGTTGATCAAACTTACACAGTAGGCATTGAGGAATGAAAAGTTATCCAGCAATTGTCTCTTTTTAACAGTGTAAATGTGGATCTAATGGTGTTATTGACTGGCACTTTACTCATTTATTTGCTCTTTCATCACCTGCGCAGCCTCGCCCTCCCTGCAGTGACAACGACAGTTGCAGACTGCAGGTTGATCTGAAGGAGATCAGTCATGGCTCAGACACAAACACAATGTCCGTGCTCTAGCACAGTGTTTCTCAACCTTTTTTCAGGCGAGGCACCCTTTAAATTCATGAAAAATCTGAAGGCACCCCAAACTTTTTCTTTCTATTTTAATGTAGGTTAACATTGTCACACACGTTTCAGAGGATCAACAAATACAATGCACATGAGTTGCATCCCTCAAAAATAAGGACTTAAACATAGGCCTATTATTATAACTATTATTACACACACACACACACACGTGTGATTTACAGTTAGTGAGAGACTTGGGCCTGCGTGGACGAACACAACTTCTCTATTCTTGCTGGGATGGATGACAGACACACACGTAACTCCTCATCCAAAGCCCTCAGGCGCTCTCTGTGCTTGTTCTTGATTAAAGTTAAGCTCGAAAAGCTCAGTTCACACAAATACGTCGTGGCAAATGGCAACAGCATGTCAACAGCACTCCTTGACAATGTCGGGTAATCCTTTTCCACAGATATCCAAAATTTATCCCGTGGCATCTCTTGAAATTGCATCCGTAATGTCCGATCCTCTCTCATCTCAGCCAGTTGTTCCTGCGCCTCCATCGGCAGGTTGGCTGCGCTCTCCAAAGCGCACGAACTCCAAGGATCGCGGATCCAGTCAAACCCAGCGAAGGTCTCGGCTGGAAAGTAGGTGTTAAATCTCTCCTCCAGGATTTGCAGGTGTCGAGAGATAAGATCGCAGTATTTTTTAGTTTTGGAATGTTCATTGTAATGAGGGAACATCTCAACTTTCCCCTGTTCCACACGAGACCGCCAGAGAGACTGAGTTTGGACTTGAAGCCACGCAGTTTTGTCTGAAGAGCTCAGAAGATTTTCCTCCTTTCCTTGCATTTTAGTGTTAAGGTCATTGAGGTGCTTAAAGATATCGGCCAGGTATGCGAGTTTCGCGCACCACTGTGCATCCCCAACTAGCTCCGCATATGCAGAATTCTCTTCCGATAGGAACACTCTGAGCTCCTCTCTTAACTCGTACAGTCTGTCCAAAACCTTTCCACGTGAGAGCCATCGGACAGCAGTATGCAACAACAAACCTTGATGATCGGCTCCCATTTCCTCGCATAGAATGGAAAAAAGGCGAGACTTTAACGGCCGTGCCTTTATGAAATTAACAATGTTCACTGCCTCATCCAGCGCATCCGAAAGTTCTTTTGGCAACGTCTTCGCAACTAATGCCTCTCTGTGCAGGAAACAATGCGTTGTGCGAACATTTTTGTTTTGCTCTCTGACCCTGCTGATGAACCCTTTCACATTGCCCGTCATTGCGGCAGCCCCATCTGTGCAAACACTGATACAGTTACTCCAATTTAGACCTCCCTTTTCAAGGTATTCTGTTGTTACGCGGAATATTTCCTCTCCCGTTGTTTTGTGAGGCAAACACTTGCAAAATAGAAAATTGTCCCGGATTTCTTCTCCATCTACAAATCTCACAAATGCTAAAAAGCTGTGCGTGGCCCACCCACGTCAGTTGATTCATCAACTTGCAAAGCGAATTTCCCACATCGTTTGAGTTTCTCAAAGACCACCTCTTCTATGTCTGCCGACATATCATTAATTCTCCTTCCAATTGTAGAATTTGAAAGTGGTATTTTTTTAATCTCCTTAGCTGCTTGTGGACCCAACATTTTGTTACCATCGCGATGCACGCAGGCATTACAACGGTCTCGGCAACTGTATGGGGCTTTTTAGCCTTGGCAATGATTTCAGCTACCATGTAGCTAGCCTCCTGTGCATTTTTAGAAACGTTTGTACTCCTGATCATCACCTGTTCCTGACGGCTGTGCTGGCTTTTCAAACGAATAAAATAGTCCCTGCTTTGATCGGCCTGTGATGATGGATGAGTGGTGGTCAGGTGTCTTTTCAGCTTGCTGGGCACCATAGCCTGGTTGGACAATTTCATTCCACACAGCAGGCACAGCGGTTCAGGGCACGATGATTCACCAGTTGAGATAAATCCGAAACTGAGGTGGTAATTCTCGTCATACTGCCGTTTCTTCTTCTTGGTGGTCTCTACCGCCTTCCGTGGATGACCACACGATGAAGATGAGGATGTTGAGGGCTCAGATTCCGACGTGTCAGATTCTGGAGCTTTTCGTTTCAGAAACTTGTCCATTGTTGCAACCGTCTGTAACACAACTCTGAGCTGCAATGTTATGGCGACTCCGATATCAAACCCGCTCAAAGTAACAAACTTGTAGACGTCACGACTCACGTTCCAAAGTTGCAGGTTTTTTTCAGATAGGCTACGTGCCGTCGGGCCTGAATTGCAATGAAAACTGTTGTGTCCTATGCTTTTATTATGAAAGATTCCACTGCCTTAGTATTTGAGTATTAATTTAGACAATTATTTATTATATTACATTATTTATTTATTAATTTTGCTTATTTTGCATACTGTCAGATGCGTTTCTGCGGCACCCCTGAGGGGGGCGCGCGGCACCCCAGGGTGCCGCGGCACCCCGGTTGAGAATCACTGCTCTAGCATGTACACAGCTAAGGCTCCCTGGCAGGGTTTTCCAATCTGGACTGACAGAACTATTAGAGCCCCAGGATGCATATAGGACAGGGCAATCTTTAATCACCTCCACATTTACTCTCCATTGCCACAATCACAGACTGTGAATATCTGCCATAGAAAAAAAGCTAAAGTTAGAGATACAAGGAGAAGGCACAAGTATAAGACAAAAATCATCTCTTTCAAACAACATTACAAAAGTGATTGAAAGCTAAGAAACAGAAATGGTATGAATTTAGCCCAAACATTCACACAGTGCATGCTGTATACAGTGACACACACAGTCTGAAGGTCAGTGGTCTGGCCTCTCATGGGAGGTAATGGGATACTGGTCCAGTGGAACAGACGAGAAACTGCATCAGAAGATCTACAGCCTCCTTGTGCTCAGTTAAACCCTGCTGAGACTCTGTTTTCTCACAGTTCATGTGCAATCTTACATACAACAAAACTTAGATAAAATTATTTATTTAAAAAATATACTGAATAAACCATAAATCCTTGAGGCTTATTTTCTTTGAGTTTTGCCTGTTATTACCGCTGCTGAATTTCTATATATTTGCAAAGTTGTAGAAAATGAATATGTTATGTATATGAATATGTGATGAATGAATATGTATGAATATGTATATTTTAAATCAGCATCTTGTCTCATGTAATGTACCATCAACACTGATGACCAGCTCAGTTTTGTTCTTTTGTTAGGTTTTTTTGTTTGTTTTTTGTTTTTTTTGTCCATTGCTTGTTTCAGATCTTCCTTTGTCTACTGATCTTCCCAGATGCAAGTGGCAAAAAAAAAAAAAAAAAAAACATTTGCATACATCCAGTGGTTAGCTCACATTTCTTTTGGGAAACGTGGAGAAATAGTTTCTAATATGAAAGGACTGCAGATGAGGCAGACTAATGCAGAGTGATCCAACCTAATGTTATCACAAATGGCAGTTTTCTCAGCTTTTAGAGTTTCACACTTGATTTTCTCTCCCAAACCACTGAGCAGCGTAAAAAGTATTTCTCATGACAGAACAGACAACAGTTGATAAGTGCAAATGGGTGAATATATCCATCTGTCCAAAGTGAGTACATGTCAAAGTGAGAGAGGGAGCATGTTTACATCTGTCTGCCACATGGATGACACCTGTCCAGCATTTATGCAACTCTGCATGGCTCTGCACTCACTATGTGCAGAGGAAACTGAAATAAAGGAGGTTTAGCCCCTCATAGTCCCCAATGTGTTTACAATTACGTAGTTGACGTTAGCAAATCCAAGGATAAGAAAGTACTTAGGAAACTTTAATATTGGCTCCTCAGAGGGCATACAGGAAGAAATCTCCTTCACCTTGACTAATCCTCTGTAATATTGAGTACACACAGGGATTCGTGGATTGAATATGATAAATACCTCTAAGTAAAACGTTCTGCATTTTTTACATTTCCTTATTTTGTAGACAGTTTAGGGAAGCATAGCTGGAAAATATGGGCAACAGAAGGCCTTGCTCATGTTCATTAGCAAGCTTTAAAACTGCTCGTATTGTTTATTTAGTGAGTTTTCTTTTGAAAGAAAGATGCAGGCAGTTTCTGTTTAACAGTCTAATGTTTATACCTTTATGTTAACCCTATATGAATTGAAAATACCGGTTCAGTAAACAATATAACAATATAATATGTATAATACAATATAAATGTTAATAGTAATGGGGAAGAAGGGGATAGGGGGGGCAGAAAGGGCGCCGAAAGAGAGAACGAGAGGGAGAGATCCGAGAGATGAGAGAGAGATAGAGAGAGAGGAGAGAGAGTAGATTAGATGGATTAGAGAGATATATATATAGATTATATATATATATAATATATATATATATATATATATATAATATATATATATATATATATTTATATATATATCTATATATATGGAAATATATATATATGTATATATTATATATTTTATATATATATATATCTATATATATATATTATATATCTATATATATATATATATTCTATATATATATCTCTATATCTATCTCTATCTATCTCTATGATATCTGTCTGTATAATAATCTATATCTCTATGTGTCTATATCTTCTGTATATCTGTATGTATGTATGTATGTATGTACAATGAGAATATATATATATATATACACACACTGTGGTGCTGAACTACCACAGTAAGAAACCTGTTGTTTCTTTTTTTATCTGTTTGTTTTGTTTTTTTGCTTTTTTCTAACTGAATGATTCTCACTGCTGGCTTGGGAAAGGAAATAAAAAATGTCCCCTCCAAAAGTTCTGGACACCTCGAATCACTGTTATAGGTCCCCAGCAGCAATATTTCACCATGGCGTTATTATAGTATAATATTAACACTGATGATACACATCGGTAAAAATAGCGAATTAACACAGTCCTTAACGCAGGAGCAGCAAGTTTGTCCGACCTAGCAACAGTAACTAGGGAGGGGGCGGTGCTTACCGAAAGCTCAATTAAGTTGGATCAACTCTTCTCTTTTTTTTTGTGCAATACAATGCAAATCAAAATAGTTCACTGAACAGCTACAGATTTTTAGAAAGAAGTAAAGTGACAGAGTTGTGTGACGTTATAAGGGTTTCATTCATAGTTATGTCTCTAAAGCACAGAAGAAGTCACTTATTTAAAAAAAAAAAAGCGATAGTTTTTCTCCTTTAATTGTGTTGCCCTGTCAGCCTACTCTTTGCTGCTGGTCCCAGTATGATGGCGCAGTGTTTAATGAAAATCTGCTCTGCTCATGCTGATACCACTATTCATCTGAAATAACTTGACAGAAGTATTTGTATATTTGAATGTGCTCTTACTTCACCAACCGAGAATCTTGAAGTCTTCTGGTCTGCAGATTTCTCAATCCTTCCTATTAGTTTCTTAAGCTTTTGTTCATCACAGAGAGAAGACAGCTTCAAAGCTTCTTCTCCAGTGTCTTTTTTTTTTCTAGACAGAATGGTGGTTATTTATATAGGATATTTTCACTCTCTACAAAAATGAGTATTCAGCAATCCAAAAGAACATGGGAGATACTGATTCTTCACTCAACTAATCCACTTGCTGGTATGTGTTTGCTCTAACTTTCTCCTCTGCTATAATAAGAAGTAGACACTGCTGGTTTGGGTTTCATTTGTCAGCCATAGCTATTCTTATGGATTTTCCTCTTGATCCTTGCCATCTGTGCCTAAACTGAGCTAAACTTTCAATCTTTTCCATTGAATTCAATTCAGAGGGAAAAAAATCTTCCAAAAACTCACAGAGATGTTTTGATTGTGTCATTCAGAGAAGTACTCAAGATTTGGCAAAAGAATAAAAGTAAACAGGATACAAATGAATATGAGATTTTTTTTTTTTTTTTTTTTTAAGTGAACACTTCTGGCTTGACATTGTCAGGTCAAGAATGGAGCAATTCCTATCTTGATATAAAATGTGAAGAATAAAAAAAAAAAAAATCAAGAATGTCAGCAATTTCCAGCAGTGGCTTGGCAGTGCTCAATCACACTGTAGTTTTTAATCTATGATTGTTCATAACTAGGGATTATGTCGGCCAACCGATAATATCGGCCCAATATTGGTCCATTTATGTAATATCTGTTCATATTACCGGGTTTTCTTCTGATAATAAAAACCGATAATTGAAAACCCGGGTTTTGCCTGTTCTCAAATGCTTATGGGGTCCTGAGACTGGCGGGGCGCACGCTTTATGACCCACGTCACGCCGCGTCCTGAAGCAAAACAACAACAGCAACAACAACAGTGCGCGGCTAGCGGCTAACGACCCTGCTCTAATGTTGCTCGAAAATGTCTGTGGTCTGGAATTTTTTCAAAGTTTCACCGGCCGATAAAAGGTATGTCATTTATAAAAGTTACGAGGCACTTGTCATGCGAAGACATCGTTTTACAACGCTTTGAATTTAAATCGCTCACATCAGAAACAAGGACCCCCGAGGCACTTGAAGTCTTTGTGCAGAAAACGAAAGCGAAAGGAACCCAAGGAAAGGACGCACTAAAAAAAACCAACCTAACTCTCACTAAAAGAGCCAGCGGGAAGAAAAATCAGGTACAGTAAGGAACATCCTAGACAGAAAGCTATCACGCAGAAAATCCTGCAGTGCATTGCCCTGGACAGCCAGCCTTTTTCAATAGTGCAGACAGGGGATTCAGTGAATTGGTTGAGTTCCTTGAGCCACGATTTGTTTTTTTTTTATTTTGCACACCACATTAATATTGCAAGTTGAAAATGTTTTGCAGGGCTTATTTAGCCCAGTTTATTTGATTTAGTACTTTATTAGCCCAAGTAATGGGCTAAGGATTGATTGTTTATCTGTGCACTCTTGTTTGCAATGTGTCCACTTTATCTCAGAGTGTTTGTTTATTGTACCTTACAGAGTTGCGCAGAAGTTTCAATGTAGCAAGTTGTCCTACACTACACTTTATTGGTAACTGAAAGCTTTGAAGAGTGTGTGTGATCCAATCTGTAAGATAAAGGACATTAATGAATATGGCTTTTCTATAAGTTGAAGTAGTGTCTTAATTTTGTATGCATCTGACAGAGCACCACAGTAAAAGTAGGTAATCTATTAATGCCACAACAGGAGATATATAACGTGACCTAAATTAGTTTTGGGGGAAAAAAAACCCTCTTACTGTATATTGGTTTATATCGGAATCAAAAATAAAGCTTTCGGACAATATCGGCACATTGGATATCGGCAAAAAGTCGAATATCAGGCATCCCTATTTATAACCAGAACAGATTGTATTGTTTTGTTTTAGCGGGAACATTTTCATCCAGTTTATATTTAAGGACCATTGAGAATATCCTTAATAATACTCCTTTATTGTCTGTGCAGTGTATACAATGGTTGAAGTCATTTGTATAGCTGATGACTGATAGTGATCTTAAAACTGATCCGCCCACTGCAAATATCAACAAAATCTGAACCAGAACTGAGTAACGCTGCGCAATAGAAAACATTATGGGAATTTACTGAAGGCGCACAAGAGAAGACACTGTTGCAAAGAGGAAAAATGGCAATCCATCACAGGCGTTGCAAGCTGAGTGCAGAATTGACTGTGTTCCTTCACTTGTCACATCTTAATCAACTGAGATAAACTTGGCTGGCACACTACCTTGTTGAACCAGACTCCCCGTCTCATTATTATTTGTCCTCACCCTCAAAAACTCGCCGTTTATACCAGATCTGTTCCTTGGTCATATGTGATTCTGAATGTTCCTGTAGCGGTCTGTGTCTGCTGCAACTTTTTAGACCCAAGCGCATGCTGCTGTGCAAAGGGTTCACAAGTACAGATACATTCTATCTCACCACTCAGACATAATAAGGACCGGTCTCCACTGGTACAGAGTGGTACAGCTGCTGCCTTAACTCCATCACATGTGCTCCAGACATCTACCTCACACGCTGTATTCTGGTGGAACTAGAACAACAAATGACCTGTGAATTGAACAGTTGCCTTAAAGATACACTATTAAAACAGGAAAAGGCTACAATAATAAAGTGTCACTGTGATAAAAATGGATATGCCATATCCTTGACAAGTGCCCTGCTGATTTTCTCACAAGATTCCTAAAATTTACTAAAACTATCCTTCAATACTGCTGTTGTTGGGCTTTAAAAGGAAAGCTCCACCTCAGTTACACACTTCCTATTGTAATGGTCCAATTATTTTCAGGGGATGTGCTTCAGTGCTATAATTTACTATTTTTGTGTACCCACTTTCTGTAACTTTTTTCAGTGGGTAGTTTTACTAATTTTCCAGAGGTCTGACACAGAAAGGTTTGTTGTTTGTGCTGAAAAGAGTGTGCATCAGCAACGGCTACATAAATGTTCCAAGAAAGAAGCAAGAGTGAACACAGCATGTTACCACAGAGGAGCATGACAGCTGTTCAGATTTTGTCAAAGACAGACAGTAGGAACCCGACAAATGTCAACAAATGTTTAAAAACAATGTTTCTCAAAGAATGATTGGAAGAGAGCATAGCATATTTCTTCTTCCACTTTGTTACATCATAAAACTAGTCAAATAATCTATAAAAAAAATATCAGTGTATAAAAGGGCAAAGGTGCAAGCCTAAGCTTGGACACCCATGACATTCCTCAGTTCAAGAAAATCATTTAACAATGGCTGATATAACCACATGGACAAGGAATTACTTTGGGAAACCTTTGTAAAGTACTATGATCCAGAACAACATTCTCAAATCTACTTAAAACTCTGCTGTACAAAAAAAAAAAAACCCCATTAAATTAACCTTATCCAGACATGGCATTGATGTGTCTGGGCTTGGAGGTATATGGGATGGACCATCACAGAGTGGAAACGCGTAATGTGGTCAGATCAATTGATATTCCAGATCATTTTTGGAAGAAATAAGCGCTGTGTGCTCCAGACCAAAAAAATGAAAAAGGGCCATCCAGATAGTCCTTTTCCAAAAGAAAGGCTCTGTGATGGTGTAGGGTTGGATCAGGGCCCATTGCACTTTTTTGAAGGCGTCACGCAGAAAAGAACATGGAGACTTTAGAGCAACATATAGTCCCTTAAGATTACATCTTTTCCAGGGACATACATGCATTTTAAAATAGAACAGCTCAAAAAAAGCATCCTGCACATTTAGCAAAGTTATAGCTGCGGAAGGAGAAGGCATGGGTACTGGACAGGAGTGCCTGCAGTACTGACTTCTCCCCAAATGACAATGTGTGGAGAGTATTGAATTGAAAAATGCAACAACAACCCCATATTCATGCACACCTAAAGACATATTTCCAGGAAATATGACGCAAAGTAACAACTGAAACTCTTCACTGCTTCTCACACAATGACACTGGTAACATTACAAAGTAGTAAAAGCTTTACTGTAACAACTTTTTTTGGAATGTGTTGTAGGACTAAAGTGTAAAAATTAGGGCTGGGCAAAGATTAAATTTTTTAATCGTGATTAATCGCATTATTTCCCTGATTAATCACGATTAATCGCATTGTATACGCAAAATCAAATAATGAATTCAAAAGTAGTGTAAAATGCACTTTCATTTAAATGTTCTGCTGCCATATGAACTCAAGTGCCATAACATTTGTTGTTCAAACACTTTTAACATCAGCACTTGTCAGTAATACATATTTAGTGTAAATCTCATCTTAAAAAATGTAAAATAAAATAAAGCTTATTGCCACTGCCAGGGCATGAATGTCATCCTGTTTTGATAAAAAAAAAAATTTTAAAAGTCTACAAACAAAATCCAACAAAAATGATTGTGGCTCAGCACAATCAGAACATTAAAACAGGTAATTTCTGAGGTAACAGAAGAAACTTTTAACGGGGAGTTCAACTTGTCAGTTGTTACAAATAACCTTGTTTCTGTTTAATCTTCCGTCTGGGAGAACTTTAAAAGGAAAATGTCTACGTTAAAGTTCAGTAACTTTACCAATCCATGTATCATTCAAAATCAAAAATTTTAAAAATGAAAGTGACATTTTATTACGTTTTTCATTTTTTAATGAAAAAAATTGCTTTTTTTTCAATTTTAGACTTGGATCAAAAATACGAAATGAAAAAACGGGCCAATAGACTGAATTTGTTTTATAATAGAGGACTAGACTTTCTGTTGTCGTTACACATCTGTGCCACTAGAATCAGATTTATTATTATTGTCACTGAGCCAGCGTCCCAACCCAGTGAAATTTGGGTTGGGACGCACTGAAGTAACCAGTAAGAGAATACAGTGAAACCCTTATTTTTCGTGGTTAATGGGGACCGGCGCCCCCCCGAGACAATCAAAATCTGCAAACTGGAGCCGGAGGCGCCCCGAGCCTAAATAATGTGTTTAAAATATGTTTAAACGCCGCGAAAAAGTAGCGAGACACTGCAGTGACACAAGACAAAGGCTAAACTGTGGTCTTTCTGTTTTCCCTCACAGCCCCTGGTCTCTGAACTGTAGTAAATGCATCTCGACCAATCAGCGCATAGATTCTAGAGCGCTGGCCGTCTGCGTTTCTCATGTTGCTTACAGGAGGCTGTGAGTCATTGTTTGATGTTTCGCTGGCAGCTGCGGCCTCTCGTCTGCTGTGGGGTGGATTTTCGCAGAATTTCAGCGATTATTTCTTCATTTTTTTATTAGAATATATTTCTGAAAAAAATCCGCGAAGCACTAAAACCGCGGTACTCAAACCGCAAAGTAGCAAGGGATCACTGTAGCACAACAGTGAACACATGGAGCAGATATGATGTAACATGGAGGAATGACGCAAAAGTTTTGTTGCAGTCCAGAATTTTCTTTTTCAGACAGAATTGTTAATATTACTACCTGAGTTGCTACCAGAACTGTAAACTACACCGATTTTCACCGTTCTTCATGTCTGTTTTAGCTTTTCCGCTCTCCGGGTTCCGCAGCAACCAGTAACAGACTTTTCAAAACGAAAAGCATGTGAGCAACATGCGTTAACGCGTGATAAAATAAATGTCGTCATTAATAAATTAATGAGTTAACGCCGATAATAACGCGTTAACTTTCCCAGCCCTAGTAAAAATTGATTTATATTAGGGAGTTAAGAAATTAAGCTTAACTGATGAGGCACAAAATGTCTTGGGCTCATATTGTGTGCAAGGATAGAAAGGTCAGAGTAAATGTAAGAATCACATAACAGACAGCATAGCTATATTTTATATTTTCCATTCTGTCCAAACCTTTATAGATTTTGGGTTGGACTTCAACCAAACCAGCTAACCAGTTCTACCCAGACTTGAATATCACGTCACTTCTAAAACTTTGATTAGAAGCTTGTTCTCAGGTTGCTGCAGATCCCTGAGTACAAGATATTATGTTCCAATAGACATTTTATGTCGCATGGATACAGGTAAGTAGGTAAGGATCTCAAAGAATCCCCGTGTCCTGGGTCTGGTGGGAGCCATTAAAAATATCCCACCACATAAGAGAAGCTTCCTGTTCAGACTGGATACCACGGCTGAAAAAGGGAAACCCAACACCCACCTCCAAATAACACTGAGTCAGACATGGTGAGAGGAGCCCCTGACATCTTGATGTATGTGCGTGTGTTTGAGCGTAGGGTATGTGAGTGTTGAGTTTGTGTGTGGGAGGCTTGCCATATGTTGGATATGCCAATGCAGAACTGCTGCAGCAGGTAAGAACAGGCACCAAAGTACAAAATAAATATAACTTTTGTGTTGAAGCTTGTTATTGCAAATGAATCAAACCAAGAGCAAGTCTTTTTGCCCTTGCTGTTAAACTTGATGAAGTGAGAAGAGAGATCCTTGAATAGTATATCTTATACTATATACCCCAGGCATAAAACTGCTGAGCTTCTAGTTTCATATTTTGCAAGATAAACACATTCTCATGATTACTGATTAGCAAAAAAAAGTATGCCTAGCAACAATTTTTCATTTTGTACTCAAAAGTACCCAATGTGTAACAATGTAATCAGTTTCCCCAAATCATGGCCATCTCGAGATCTATCAGTATCTATCTCACTGCAAGGCTAGCTGTCGGTGGTGTTATGAATCAGGACAATTCATTATAAGCTTACTATTCAGTCTGTGCCGTGCCCTCTTTATGCCTCCTGTCCTACCAGCTGCTACTTATGATTACAGAGATGGATTAAAGCATGGCAACCAGCAGTAGTCCAGTGACATTCAACTCAGTTTCATAATAAACATATGACCTGAGTTGTAGATGAACTTCAAATCAATCACAACAGTTACAAACATACAAGGTGGCAGTGCATGACACTGATGAGAGCACGGACAGGGAGAGCACATCTGTCTGTGCCATGGCCACAGTAAAAGTTCAATTTATATTGAAGGTCAGTCACACAGTATGAACACCACAACAAACTTCAAGACTCCCAAGTTGTCTTCTAGGTGTAGTCTGAACTGCACAGCAGACACCTGACGCTGAAAGTTGTACACAGCGGCTTCAGTGTGCATGCAGCGAATCTGGGGTGCTGTATAGCTCTTGTCAAATACCTGAAAGCCTGCATTAACTCAGGTGGATGATTTACCTAGTCTATCACTGATCATCACATGTGAGCTCCTGATTACCACAAGATTACCACAATTCACAAAGTATGAATTGTGAATTTCATACTCATTGTGTGAGAGTTGACAATCCTGCACATAGACAGTTATTGGTATTATTTTTAGGTCTTGAAAATATCAAAGTCAAAAAGTCAAAAAGTACCTCAGACCCTACAAGTCAGAGGTGTAAAGGAGAAACGGCTCCACCTGTCACCCCCTAAAGAAATTGTAATAATGGGCACATAACAAGGTGCTCCTGTTTCTAATAGGAAGGATTTAATTATTCATTCATTTATTTAAGCTATGGAAATCATGGCAAACAGCTTAGTTTGAATAACAGCCTTATGTAAGACCAAGTGTGACAAAAGCTTCACAGAGGAACACACAGTTTTTTATTTGTTTTTTTTTCAAATAATATGCAATGTATGTACATATATCCAATGTATGAACTTACTTTTTCACATGACAGGTCATTACTGAGGTATCTGATTGAGCCTAAACATTCAGAAAGCAAAAAACACCCACTGGAGTAACAACCTTATTGAATTTATGGCAGCATAGCAATGGAAATTGGCTTTGGTGGAGGAGATGCAATAAAGATATTCATAAAGGCCTCTTCACAAAGCTGGGTCACCAGCGTTGGCATAATATGAAAAAATCACCTCAATTACTTCCATTTGCAGACTGAGACAGAGAGAATGGATGGGATAAGGAGGCTCGGTGTGGCAGCCAGAAGCTTCCTCCGCTCTTTCTGTTTCTCCCTCCCTCTGCTCAGTGTGTCAAATGTTTAGCTTTTCCTCTGCCTCCTTTAGCGAGAATGGTAAATGCATAAAGTATAGTTTATTCACAGCTCTGGAGGCGAGGCTCAGTGAGCTAGAGGCTCGGTTCCGCCAACTAGACCATAGCCCGTCAGATGCGACAGATAGTCAGGCTAATGCAATGGCAGAGCAGCCTAGAGTAGCTGTAGCTAGCAGTTCCCCTGCAGCACCCGAGCAGTCAGCCAGGGCGGCTGGGTGACGGTTTGAAGGAAGCGTAGCCCAAAACAAAGGCAACATGGATCACCATCACTCGCTTCACGTATCAAACCGTTTTTTTCCCCACTCAGTGACACACCCATTAAGAAAACCCACCCTGCTGATTGGCGACTCTATTCTACAATGTGTGAGGCCGACTCCAGCAACCATAGTTAGGTGTATCCCAGGAGCCAGAGTGGGCGATATCGAGGCAAATTTGAAGCTGCTGGCAAAGAGTAATGGAAAGTACAGTAAAGTTATCGTACATGTTGGTGCTAATGACACCCAGCTACGCCAGTCGGAGGTCACTAAAGTTAATATTGAGTTGGTGTAAAACTATGCAAAGAGCATGTCGGACTCCGTAACTTTCTCTGGTCCCCTTCCTTTTTCTACCAGTGATGATATGTTTAGCCGCATGTCATCGCTCCATCGCTGGATGTCGGTGGTGTCCAGCAAACGACGTGGCCTTTATTGACAATTGGCAGACTTTTTGGAGAAAGCCTGGTCTGAGTGGAAGAGAAGGCATTCATCCCACCTGGGATGGTGCAGCTCTTATTTCTAGGAATTTGGCCGATTTTCTTAGACGCTCCCCAGACAACCCAGGGTGGAGGCCAGGATGCAGAGCTGCAGTCTTACACGCCTCTCTGCTGCTTTTTCGAGGACTGCCTCCCGACCACTAAAAATAGAGAAATCAACCATGTAGCTGCTAATGTTGACATGGTGCTGATCAAAAACATAGAATTGGTGTCGATTCCCCGTCCTCCAAAAGTCTACTTAGCGCGATGGGATAGTGGTGTTAACCAAAACAACCTGATAAAAATAAAAACTGTAGGACATTTGGAGCCAAGA
This sequence comes from Hirundichthys speculiger, assembly GCA_018398805.1. Taxonomy (NCBI): domain Eukaryota; kingdom Metazoa; phylum Chordata; class Actinopteri; order Beloniformes; family Exocoetidae; genus Hirundichthys; species Hirundichthys speculiger. The sequence continues at coordinate 1,190,006 of JAGFBZ010000482.1, forward strand.
GAACTTGTAATTAAATGTGGACTACTGAATGTAAAGTCCCTTGGCTCTAAGTCTCTGTTAATCAATGATCTAATTACTAAGACTCGTTGCGATGTCTTCTGCTTATCAGAAACATGGCTACAAGAGGGAGAGTATGTGAGCTTAAATGAGGCTACACCACCAGGTTATATTAATTATCATATTCCCCGGGGTACGGGGAGGAGTAGCAGGCATCTACAACTCCAGCTACAAGTAAAATCAAAACCTAAATGCAATTATAATACATTCAAAAGTCTCACGCTTAGTCTAACCATCCTGAGCTGGAAATCAGAAAAGCCAGTCTTGTTGGTGGTAGTGTACCGGCCACCCGCTGGTGCTTATCTGGAGTTTTTGTCTAAGTTCTCAGATTTTTTAACCAGTTTCATTACTAGTTTCAGACAAAGTCGTCATAGTGGGTGACTTTAACATTCACATCAATGTTGATAGTGACAGCTTTAAATGAGCCTTTACATCTCTTTTAGAGTCGTTGGGCATCTCACAAAAAGTGAAAGAATTGACTCAGTGCTTTAATCATATCCTGGATCTGGTCCTCACCTATGGTATAGATACTCATCACTTTTTAGTGTCGCCACTGAATTCTCTTCTCTCAGACCACTATTTAATTACATTTGAGTTCAGCATTTGTGGCGTTAAAACAGAAAATGAAACGTGTCATTACAGCAGATGCCTTTCTGAAGATGTTGTGAATAATTTTAAGGAGGTCATTCTCTCTCATCTATCCCCCTATGGTGGAATATGATAGAACAGCTGAGGCAATGACCTGAATTTTACTCCAGCAGATATTGATTACCTCGTCAACAACACTGCCGATATTTTACATTCAGCCCTGGATGCTGTTGCTCCTCTGAGGAAGAGGGTCTCTTACCATAGTTAGTTGTTTATGTAGTCATTACATTCAGTCATTTGTGTGCTCTCCTCTCTCTGTCCTACATCCTCTGTCTGTCCTGTCTCCCCTCTCTTTTTCTTTCTTTACCCAGCTGGCCTTCGGCAGGAAGGTCCACCCATATGAGCCAGGTCCTGCTCAAGGTTTCTTCCTCTTAAAGTGGAGTTATTCCTTGCCACTGTTTGGCTTAAAGTTTTTTTTTTCTCTCACTGTGGGAGTTTTTTTACCTGCCATTATCCTTGTTTAGGATTCAATACTATATTTTTAGTTAATAATATTTGCTCGGGGGTCATGCTCTGGGTCTCTGTAAAGTGCCTAGAGACAAATGACATTGTAACAGACGCTATACAAATAAAATTGAATTGAACTGAATCTTTGGGATGTGCTGGAGAAAGCTTTGCGCAGCGGTCAGACTCTACCATCATCAATGCAAGATCTTGGTGAAAAATTAATGCAACACAACAACTTCACATCACAACTTCTGGATTACAAGCCTTCCAGCATTTTGTACGTCAAGTGATTCATTTAAAACACTGCCTGCACGCAGTGTGGAGTGAAAGCGTTAATTACATTATACACTAAACCAAACAATGGCTGTTTCTGAGAAGCTGCTAAAATGCCACATTCGGAAACCTAAAGACATACATTGGTAAGATTACCATGACTACCATAGATGAACATCACTCATTTCTTCTGGTGCTATGAATGACAGTGACTCTACACTCAGTAAAATATGTAGGACTATGTTAAATGTATTGAGAAAACATGTTGAGGGAATTTAGAACCAACTGACACACTCAAATCATGGAATGAATCTCAACAAATCTTTCTTGCAGCCACGACATGTCCTGCTTGACCAGATGTAGCCCACATCCTTCACCCAGCTGCACAAAGTGGTTGTAAGACTTGACAGACTTGTAGCTCTTCAGTTCCTCTAAAGCGTGGGTACTTTTTTCATGTGAATGTAAATATAGATATTGGGGTACAACAAGTCCTTCTGATCATTTACAGATTTAGATTGGACATCAGGCCTTTCCAGTACTTCCCCTTATTAACTTTTGCCCTCTGAGGCAGTTTAAGTGTTGTTTCAAAACTGCCAGTGAAAAAAAGTTTAAAAAGGAGCAACTAAGTCCCCATAAACAGAATAGCTGTGAAAAACTCATAAGACTTTTTCCCAGTAGAGTTTCAACCCCAAGGCTTTCATCTAGCCTTCTTTTCAGTGCTGTTTTCATTTGCTTTTTTTTTGTTTTTTTTGTTTTTTAATGTACCCAAATGACTTTGGTTAGAGAAAAAACATACTTACAGGTAAAATTCACAACTTTAAATCATATTTTCTAGGATTAGGAGTCGAGTGAAGATTTCAAGATATAATGTCAACTTATTGAAACTCTCTTGACTGTTTTGGATCATTCAATTAATTTTTTTATGAATGCAATGCAAAAGATTTGATTTCTGTGGACGGCAGAATCCAACTCTTTTTACTTCAACTCTATCATTCAGTTCTTTACCCTTGACTCCTTATCCACGTCACTACTTCCTATCTGTAAATTCAACCACTTGGCATTTTCGAAATACAAAAACAATCAACACTTTTCCACATCATTTAGATGTAATTTAGTCTCTTTGGTTTTCAGACTTGTCCATGGGTTTACAAAGCCAAACTAATATGAAAAGAAGCAATCCATCGTGAGCATGTTTTTTTTTTATGTACACCATTTAATATGCCGGATCTTCTGAAAATAGATCAAATAAAAATTGATTGGTTATATTATTCCCTTAATATTCAAATTCCACTTACCAAAAAAAAAAGCATGGGACCTGTCATGGCCTGGGTCGGCCATAGTAGCTCTTGTGTGTGTGTCTGTCAAGTTAGCGTCACTCCCTGTTTCTTGTCTGCTGTTTCCTGTTTTACTTTGAAGGTCTGTCTTGTCCCCGTTGTTTTCTGCTTTGCTTCCTTCCCCTCGTTTACCTTGATTCCCTGCACCTGCCTCTCGTTTGTTCCTCTGTCTATTTAAGTCTTGTCATTGTCTCTGTCTGTGCTGGTCCGTTGTCTTGTGTCATCTTGCGTCCTGTGAGTTACTCTGCCGGGTTTTTCTGCTTGTTTCCCCCGTTTGGTTTTCTGTTTGTCTTGGACTTTGAGTTAAGTTTGTATTTTTGGTTTTTGGATTTTTGTGTTTTTGTAAAATAAACCCTTTTGTTTTTGCACTCCTGCTCTTGGGTCCTCCATTCTGCCTCAGATCATGACAGGTCCCCTCAATGGCTTTCATATATTTCTGCCCTTTAACTTGACTTGAGCTATTTCTAGTGGCTCGTCCTCAGCTCTATCTGAATCTTTATCCTTACTACTGCTACACTATATTGCCAAAAGTATTCACTCACCTGCCTTTTTTTTTTGGCACTAGTGGCCTTTATTTGACAGTGAAGAAGAGACAGGAAGCCGAGTAGAAAGAAGAGAGAAGAAACGCAGCAAAGGGTCATCCAGGCCAGGAGTCGAACCCGCAACCAGCCGCACGAGGATTGTAGCCTCTGAACAGCCTCTGAACCGCCTGGTGTAGTGGTTAGGGCAGGCGGCCCTTGCTCACCTGCCTTGACTCACATATGAGCTTAGTGACGTCCCATTCCTAATCAATATGACGTTGGTCCACCCTTTACAGCTAGAACAGCTTCAACTCTTCTAGGAAGGCTATCCACAAGGTTTAGGAGTGTGTTTATGGGAATTTTTGATCATTCGTGATCATTTGTGAGGTCACAAACTGATGTTAGCTGAAAAGGTCTGGCTCTCAGTCTCCACTCTAATTCATCCCAAAGGTCTTCTATCGGGTTGATGTCAGGACTCTGTGCAGGCCAGTCAAGTTCATCCACACCAGATTCTGCTATCCATGTCTTTATGGACCTTGCTTTGTGCACTGGTGCACAGTTATGTTGGAAGAGGAAGGAGCCAGCTTCAAACTGTTCCCACAAAGTTGGGAGCATGAAATTGTCCAAAATGTCTTGGTCTGCTGAAGCATTCAGAGTTCCTTTCACTGGAACTGAGGGGCCAAGCCCAGCTCCTGAAAAACAACCCACACCATAAACCCCCCTCCACCAAACTTTACACTTGGCATAATGCAGTCAGACAAGTACCGTTGTCCTGGCAACCGCCAAACCCAGACTGTTCCATCAGATTGCCAAATGGAGAAGCGTGATTCGTCAATCCAGAGAACGCACCTCCACTGCTCTATAGGCCAGTGCTTTACACCACTGCATCAGACGCTTTGCATTGCAGTTGGTGATGTCTGGCTTGGATGCAGCTGCTCCACCATGGAAACCCATTCATGAAGGTCTCTGTGCTGTTGTTGAGCTAATCTGAAGGCCACATGAAGGTAGGAGTTGGGGGGCCGGAGTGCTGGTCTTCCCACTTATGGCATGGCCTGCAGCTCCTCCCAGTGTGGACGGCCCCTAAAGGTGGTATCTCCTTGATTCTCTGTGCCATGCCATGTCTCCCTATCGTGTGTGATTGTATGTGTGTGTGTGTGTGTCTAGTATGGGGGGTGGGAGGGGGGGGGTCTTTCTCTGCAATTTTTTTTTTCTTTTTTTAATTGTGGTAATTGTTTTTAATTCTGTAAAGCACTTTGTGTTGCATGTCCTTGCAGGAAAAGAGCTCTACAAATAAAGTTGATTGATTGATTGACATGAAGTTTGGAGGTCTGTAGTGATTGACTCTGCAGAAAGTTGGCGACCTCTTCACACTATGCGCCTCAGCATCCACTGACCCCACTCTGTCAGTTTACGTGTCCTACCACTTCGTGGCTGAGTTGCTGTCGTTCCCAAACACTTCCATTTCCTTATAATACAGCTGACAGTTGACTGTGGAATATTTAGGAGCGAGGACATTTCACGACTGGATTTGTTGTACAGGTGGCATCCTATCACAGTTCCACGCTGGAATTCACTGAGCTCCTGAGAGCAACTCATTCTTTCACAAATATTTGTAGAAACACTCTGCATGTCTGGGTGCTTAATCTTATACACCTATGGCCACGGAAGTGATTGGAACACCTGATTCTGATCTCTGATCATTTGGATGGATGAGCAAATACTTTTGGCAATATAGTGTATTATTATATATATATATATATATATATATATATATATATCTATATATATATATAATATATATATATATATATATATATATATATATATCCCCCATTACATTATATATATATTATATGTGTGCATGTGTATCTATGAGTATGTATGCACAGCTCTGTGATCTGTGGACATATTCATGTGTCAACCCCCTCTTTATGCAAGAAATGCACCAGTAAACACTCTCCACACAGCTGGAACTTCACTGTGCATGCCAAGTGGCCTGCAGAGTGACTGACATTCAAGAAATCTACAGAAGGTGCTTAGAATTGACATACTAATGCCAATTGGAATCTTCTGGCACTGCATGTCAGCAGTCTTGGCATTTTTTCACCATATGTCAGAATACATACAGAATATATTTAGTCTAACCGAGTTGGACTCTGCCTGTCCAACTGAACCTATACAATCACAAGCTGCTCTAAGCAGTTAGACAAAGAGATTGAAAAGCAACTGACACGTAAAACTTCAAGTACCATGAAGATAAAGGGCTTGTTCTGCAATGCCAATCCTCATCAATACAGTTGGAGGGTCTTCCAAACTTCCCTTGTCTGTCACACTCACTCTTTCCCCCCTCCACTCCATAGCTCAGTTTTATTCACATCACTCTTCATAATGCATGATAACACATATGTCCCCCATGGCTTTTTATTACATAAACCTGTTGCAAAAGGAGCCACAGCAGCACTTTAACAATATCCATCAAAAACAGGGGCAAGCATGTGCTCGGTTGATTCTGTATGTTTTAAATGTTAAGATTGAATTCTGCATACAATTATTTACTCCTCAAACTCAGGTACTTTCAAAATAAACCTCTAAAGTGGTATAGATGAAATGTAGAAAAAAGTCAGTGGAGCGTTTGTGATTAACACAATCAGAAAATATAGATCACACTGGAAAACCTTCTTCCTTTAATGGTAAAATGAAAATAAAAACACACTTGTGGCAGACCAACACTAAATTAATCCAACAGGGAGAAACCCTTTTAATGAAACCTCATCGGATGACTCATGAAACCTGGGGATCCAGGGATCATTCTCATCAATGTGCTTTAAGAATGCAGCTGCATGCAATATAAGACGGCTATCAGAGAACTGCATCTTCAGTGTAACACTGCAGAGAAGACAACGGAGGCCTGAAGAGAATCTATGATCTACTCTGAAGGTTGTCCCCTCTTGACAGAAGGCACGTTAAAGGTTACAGCTCCTGAGAAACTGACAGAAATGCATAGACATTTGGAAGCAAGTGAATCTGAGTGAAGCCAAGTCTGACAGGACTTATAACTACATATAAAACTTAATGTTGCAGCTGTGACTTCCTTATTGGTTTGATTAACAGATGATTTGAGAAGATAGACTTTGCCATTAATAAACTGTGCGAAGTAAGCGTGCAGAGTGGAGAAAGATCATGTTTCACCGACTTCCATTTTTCATAACTTACCGCTTGCATTCTTTCCACAGATCAGGTGCTGGCAGGGCTGGAGACAGCCCCAGATCTCTGCATCACTGTTGACGGTCTGCTCTAATGTCTCCACGGTGAACTTCGGGATGCCGTTGTCGCGCTCCAGAAGCGCACTGCGCAGCACCCGCGCGTACACTACGCGGAAAAGGCTCTCCATGCACGCAGCCAGGTAGATTGCGGCGTGCTCGTGGATCCTGACCGCAACCCTGCTGTCGACCATCCACCTGAAGAACTTCCCCACGTTGAAGAGAAGTCCGCAGCGCGCCGACTTGCCGCGGCTGAACTTGTCCTCCTCCGTGCTCATGTTGTACAGGGACAAGGCACCGAGGGCCGCGCCGACGCAGCTCACCGAGACGCCCCACGACAGGACAACCTTTACGGCACTTTGGATCTCGTATTTAGTGCATTTGGCGTAGCGCAGACTCAGGCGCTGCGCCTCTTTCGCGACCCTGACCAGGACCCGGCTGATCAGCACAGAGAGCCTGAGCAGGACGTCCTGCGGGGGGGCGGCCAGGCTCATCTCCTCGTCTTTGTCCAGTGCGCTCGCCACTTCCCCGAGGCTCCACGGCACATCCTCAAGCTCGGGTAGTTTGGCGCACTGCCCGGTGCACTCCAGGATCTCGGCGTCTTCGACCAGGACCGTGTTAACAGTGTCCAGACTGTTGTGTCGACTGTGCGTGGAGTCGGTTAAATGCCAGTAATTTCCCCCATGCGCCTCTGAGCAGCACAGCGACGCACTGGAAGACCTAAAGGAGTCGGCGGCTCCACCATAACCCGAGTCCAGCGTCAAATCCTCCAGGGTCCTTGCTGCTGACTTGCTACTCCTTGCCATAACTGCACTTCATACTGTAAAAGAGAGCTTGGAGGAAAGTGGAGGAAAAAAATGATGGAGCCGTTGGAGTCTGAATATGCACGCGCTTTGCACGAGTTCTGCAAAGTTGCAATGTTTTTTACGAGGAAAAGGCAACCCTACATGAAGTAGAAAGTTAGATTGCAGCGTCTCACCTAAATGCATCAACAGTCTCACGGTGTTGTAGCAGCTCTGAGGCTGACAGAAGGGGGCGGGGCCGCAGAGGAGGGAGGACAGCGGTCAGCCAATGGGCTCTGACCAAGAAAGAGCAGAGGGTTGTTATTGGGTCGTTTTAAAACATCAATAAAAGTAATTGATGTAGCTCATGATAAAAATTAAAACAAACCGAAAAAATGTTTGATTTGTCTGCAAATATCTTTAGAGGATAAAAAAGGTCACAATAATCTGGAAAGACTATGTGATCTATGTGAGATAAAATGGGCTAAATTCTAGGAAAGAATATTTAGGAGGCAGCTCCTTCGTGTAGCCATGTACATGGATCAGAGGAGGCTTGACAGATAAAGCCTGTTCTGAGGGCCCATGTGTGATAGTAACACGACTCAAGACCATTAATAATAGATTGCATGCATAATGCAGTCTCTGTTTCTCTGGAGGTGAACTCATTGAAAAGATCTGAATTACTTTCAAGGTCATTTCCCGTATCACTCACACGGTCTTACTTGGGTTTTAGCTTCTCCATATGTCCCCAGTGGGCATTGTAATATTAACGTAACAGAGAGCAATACGTTGTGTAGATAGTTTTCATCCTCAAATAAAGCAGCGAGGGAAGTTCTCTTAAGGCGCTAAAGATAACCGGTCACATTGTACGAATAACTCAAATCAGTCTGGATAGAATAATTATAAACCGAGGGAATTAAAAAGAATCCGTTGACCATCACTGCTCATGTGAAGCTGAGTTTACATCTGAGATGCAGTGGAAGAATGCAGTTTCTGCAGCTGACAGCAGGCTGGACTTCTCTGGAGCAACAGTGAACCCTTGTGTTGTATAGACAAACTGTAATTCATTTGACAGACTTAGAAGACTAATTACTTTTTGAGAATTTAAATTGATAGAAAATAAAGAATATAACAACTGTGGGCTGATTCTACTCCACATGTCAGCAATGAATTGACCAGTGAAATGCGTTCATCATTTAAACCAAGCTGTTTAAATGATGTACCACCAAAAATCTGACTTCTACATCAGACTTTAGAATGCAAACAGTGAAAATATATTACAGTATTTCATAAAAATGTGTTGCTTTTGTAATCACTTTATTGTCCTTATTCAAAACACAGTATTCTGCACAGAGTTGGAACCAGCATCCTGTTCTATATTTATTTTAAGTGTATGGTACATTTGATTGATTGTTGAAAATGCCAACAAAAACTAAAAACCCAATAAATTCAATTCAGTTCAATTCTAAAATACTTTATTAATCCCTGTCATTACTTGTCATGATTTAAATTTTATTCCAAGATTCAATATAGATGGTTACTGCTGTGGGCAGGAAGGATCTCCTGTAGTGGTTGGTGTTGCAGCAGATCCGAAGAAGCCTCTGACTCTGTTGTTGAATCAACTGTGTTGTTTAGGGAATGCTCAGGGTTTTCAATGATGTTTTTCATTTTATGAAGTATCCTCCTCTGCAGAATCAGCTCCAGAGACAACCTTCTCCGTCAGTTTATTCAGTTTCTCTCAGTCACTGGCTCTGATGCTTCTGCCCCAACAGATGACTTCCAATAGGATTGAACTCTCCACAATAGACTTATAAAGATATGCATCATCTTGTTGCAAATACTGAAGGACCTAAGCTTCCTCAAGTAGTAAAGTATGTTCTGTCCCTTCTGATAAACAGCATCAGTGTTGCATCTCGGGTCCAGTCTGCTGTCCAGGTGAATACTGAGGTATTGATACTCCTCCACCACCTCCACTTCTGGTTACTGGTCATCCTGAAGTCCACAATCATCTCCTTTGTCTGTTGACATTTAAGACGAGATAAATAATCCCACACCATGCCAAAAAGAGGCCCACCAGTTCACTGTAAACCCCACAGCTGCAGAGTCAGTGAGTTTAAGGTGATATTATCCTCGCATGTCACTGATGCTGAAAGTACAGCCTGCTATGGACCATATGGGCCAAGCTCAGAGTGACTGTGGGGGCAAGTCGGTGAGAAGTCAGCTTCCATCCTTCAGCACTTCATCATTATTTCTGAGCATCTTAAAGATGTTCCTTAACGCTTGGCCTAGCAAACTCCAACTGAGAATAGAAATACAGTATTAGTGTGCTGATGATCCGGACCCAAAAGGAATATCCCCTTTTGAGCTTCAGCCAATGAGAGAGGCTGACATCACTGTGAGGAAAGGACTCTCGTGAACCCAACTCAAGGCATTTTTTTAATCACCAAAAGATTTTTAACTCACCCCATGGTCTCTCAGACAATCTGCTCCCGACATGTGCAACAGCTTGACCTGCTGATTCTTCCGTCCCATTTTTTTTTCTTAATGTAGCCCTCAGGGTGAGCGCACTGCTTCACCTTCAACAGCATCATGTCAAAAAAAAAAAACAGGTCTACACCGTCATTGCCTTCCCCCAATGGAGAAAACTCTTAGCAGACAAATAATATTTATACTAAAGCTACGACGCCACTTGATTCAGTGTCACTGAACTGAATTTCAAGACATTCAATGATTGAACATGGAACATGCTTAGTGGAATTAATTTAATCTTGATATGCTGCATTTGTCTGTAGTGGTACAGTTACCTGTTTGCTTTTCATATCATTGATATCTTTTATATTTTAACCTAATCATAACCCTCATCAGTAACCTACAAAGATCATGACAAATTCAATAAGCTTACACATTCATTGGGTTTTGATTCATGTAGATAGTTTCATATTTAGTATCATTCCTCCATTTTTAGAACTTTGTAAAGGAAGCAGTGAATAAAGTCACCACCTTATCGGTGTCCCAGAACCCAAAGACACATGTCCAAGCAACGCTCATGTCCATATCTATGTGAAGCATACTGGATGTGCTACTGAATTATTTAGTCTCTACACACTATGGATAAATACTTATTCTTTCTATTTTATTTTTATGGTGTTGATTTTACAGAAATATTCAGAACAAAGGTAACACTGATATTAGACGTGAATGTATTATCAAGACAGCACCCAGAACTGGAGGAGTAAATGGTGAATATTAACATAGTATCAATACGTTTGGGCTATTGTTCAAAATGGTTTGAACAGACACCAGAGGGGCAGCTGGGCAGCGTAGAAGATCCTGGCAGAGGGCTGGACGAAGGGGAGGGGAAACCTGAGATGAGACAAGGCATCTTAGTTAGCAAAGGCCAAGCTGTTTTTCAGTCTAAGAAATAACAGGTATAAAAGGTCTAAATATTGGAAACTACACTGATTGAATTAACTAAAAACTAGAGAGAATACAAATATAAAATTATCCACGTTAACTGATTAAAACAGAAATAAATGTTTGTTGAATTATCAAAAATTTAAAGTGCTTCAGAGAAGATGATGCTAGAGCTGTGGCCTTTGTGCTACTCAGTCTGACTTTGCTACTGTGGATTCTCCAGCCGTGAACTTAATTCAAGGATCCATTGAGGGACACCACAGTCAGAGGATGCTCACAGGCATCTGCTGGAGCCTATCCCAGCTCTCCTCGGGCAGCCAGGTCGCCAGTCCATCGCAGGACCAAACATAGACAAACAACCATGCACACTCACAATCACTCCTATGGGCAATTTAGAACCACCAACATGCATGTCTTTGGATTGTGAGGAAGAAGAGTACCTGGAGGAAACCCACGCAAGCACAGGGAGAACATGCAAACTCCATGCAAACTCCAGGAACCTTCTTGCTGTGAGGCAACAGTGCTAACCACCAAGCCACCATGCTGCTGCTTGTACACCATAAAGTGCTTTATAAGCATCTGAAATCAATTCTTTGTTAATACTGCCATCTGGTGTCGATTGGTACATATACTGCTGGGTTTTCCACTGTAGATTCGTGTTAACCTCGCTCCCGACCCCACCACCCAAGTAAGCTCTCTTTAAGGGATAAATACTGCATTATTAATCAACTCAACACAGTTCATATAGGTCATTTGTTTTTTTTTTTGTTTTTTTGCTGAAATATCTATTCACCTTTAACCTGTTTTTTCAAAAGAGTTTAAATGTGGATTAAAATGCAGTTGGAACGATTAAAAGAAGGGTGAGTGGTAAATGATTGGAAGGTGTATTTCTGAGAAATCAGGTCTTCGAGGAAAATTCCGCCTGGTGCTGGTAAATAAATTTGCATCTACATCAAAGAAAAAAAAAACCTGTGATGAAACTTAACTGGGGTGTTATCCCCTGGAAGAACGTTCACAAATATTTACTAAGAAAATACTAAGTAATTATAGTACAAATCAGAGCCTGTTTGTCACAGAACTGCAGAAATTCATCTCATGACAGTTGTCTGAAGCTCATTACATTACAGACTTTTTGCCATTTTCTATCCGTCATTCCATTCTAACTCAACCAAGATTCTTCCTTTAACCAAATAGTTTTTTGTTTTGTTTTTCTTCCAGTCAAAGCCAGCCAGGAGTTTAGGGCTTTACTACGTATTCATTACGTATTTATTTATTTACTTAGTTTTAAATTTATTGTAGTGTATACAGCATGTTTAAAAATATGACATACACAAGAAATGTGCCTTTTCGTGTCTGCTTCAGTTTTCATATCATAACCAATGGTTTTATGTAATTTAACGTGGCTCACGTTCGAGTTTAGCTCTCGTGATTGGGCGGGGATATTTATGACCATTGGTTACACCGACCAAACGCACTGCACCAGACAGGTGGGCGGCCCCTGTGTTAAATCGAACGCACCAGATCAAGCCAGCCCTCGCCGTGTGACATGTGATCATCCGGGTATTTTTTGGGCTCAATACGTAACTTGAACACAGTTCCCGGGTTTGCCGATTTTTAAATGCAACTTTTAGCGCTTATTTAGGACAGTGCACCCTCAAAGTAAAAATTTCAGTAATTCTAAAAAGAAAACGATCGAAAAATCAAAGTTTGGGAATTTCAAAACAACAGTAAATGCCGTGTAAGCGGAGGTAAGAAAGCACATTATGGAAACGTGATACAGAAACACTTGCATAAGCAACGATTCCAACCAATCAGAACACTTCGTTCTTCCTCAGTATTCCTGCGGGTGTAGATGTTGATGCAGTAAGGACGACTTACATGGCCGAATTTACCTGGAGCTGTCATTTGTACACAGTGTTCTACGCGTAAGTGAGGTCAAATGTTTATCTTTTTGTGGACTACTTATAGTGTTTAAAGTAAACCGTGAATGTTTGCGCGTTTTTACTTTTTTGAGTCCAAACAGATGGTCTTTGTACACGCCTCGTGTCTGTGTACGAAAAATACATATATTGCCATTGTTGCTGGGGGTTTAAAATAGTTTTGTTCCCCCCCAGAAGTTATTCCTGTCGATATATTTTTGACATATTGACATTATTTGTCAATTATTTTTCTACGTTTGTCGTTGCTGTCATCTGTATACACATGCAGCCACATCAGGTCAGCAGACCCAGCTCTGTGGATAAACTCATGGAGCAAGGTTAAGGTCAGGAAAACCCTTAACATCATCTCACAGAGCTCCTGGACAGGATAAAACAAAAAACATCGCCTCTGAATCTGGATGTGACTTTTTAATTTTTTTTTAATTTTTAAGTTAAAGGCAAACGAGTTTGTTTTTGTTGTTTGGAGAATTCACTCCCACTTTCTCATCCGACGAGAGATAAACAAGGAAGAGAGGCAACATGGTGGTCAATACCATCCACTGGTTCAGGAAGGGACTGCGGCTGCATGACAACACGTCTTTGAGGGACTCCATCGGCGGAGCAGACAGTGTACGTTGCATCTACATCCTGGACCCCTGGTTCGCTGGGTCCTCCAATGTGGGCATCAACAGATGGAGGTAAGGGTTGGGACAGGATGCCAGTGGGATCAGCGGGGGTACAAAAGGAGCAGATATGCACCTGTTGCTGAGAGCCTTATTAAAAAAGTAATTTCACTTAAGAGGTGATTACATTTTTATCCCATGTGGCATGTCTTAAATTATCTGCACATTCTTATGGCAATCTTCAATTCAAAACTATACTTACTTAGTAATCACTTTGTTATCCTGATCAGTTGTTTTCTGTTGTGCATGGTCAGTTGCACTGAACACATTTTGTGTTCAACCTAACACACATGGTGAATTTCACATGATATAATTCAAGGCATGTATGAAGATTCCAGTGTTTTTTATTTAGACTGCCAATAGCATATAAAGGCAATTCAAAATGATGCCTTTTAAATTATTCTTTTGGTTGCTTCAGACATTAGTATGATATATAGGTTGCCATGTAAGCTCTAGTCTTATAACTCACCACAGTTAATACTGCATTATTACTATTAACCTTAATCTAACCAGGGAGAAAAACTCTTTGAGATTTAAAACCTCTTTTCCATAAGTGCCCTGGCCAAGACTGGCTAAGAGCAACAATTGTTACAAAACACACAGTAATCACATAATAACAACAATAATTAAAACAAAGTGTTCACTTAAACACCATAAAATCAACAGAATCTTAAAGACTGCAAAGATTAAGCTCTGAAATTACTGCTTATTCTTGAACCTTAAAGTTTTCAAGAGTTATTATAAACATGGTTAGCAATGATCAAAGCATCTGCAGCCAGACATGTATGCATCTAGAATATTTACAATATGTTTACATTTTGTAATGAGACCAGAACCTTGAGGTCCAAGTGGGTTCAGAAATGATTCCAAGTAAATTTAGTAGCTTATTTAAATGCCCTTTTCCCCATCTTAGTTTGGACTTCAGGTAAAGTCAAAAGAATCGAGGCTTTGGTATGAAGACAGAAATTTCCAGAGGTTTTGTGAAGATAATAATTCTGTAGATCATAAGCTTGGCAGTTGTTAATTGATTGTCAATGCAGACCTTTAAATTTACAAATGAAGTACGTAGAGTTTGTCGAATTGTCTGAACTAAAGGGCTTAAAGTATTCCGGCAGCGTGCCGGATCTCCGGCGTTTGACTATGATCTATGGAGGAAAAAAAAACACGCACAGAAACACGTTATCTCTGAGTGGTCTTGAACACAGCCGGCGTTTTTTTCTCCCGCAATCAGAAGAATTGAGGCAAAATTCAAGTGTCTCTGGGCCTGGACAGAGGAAAGGGGCAGGGGACAGAGAGCTGGTTGGGAGCTGCAGCCAGAAGCTAAGGAAGCCTGGTACCTGACTTTGTGTGTTGTGCTCCAAGAAGCTGGTCTATAGCAGCAAAAAAAAAAAGCTCTTCGCCTTCACGTAGGAGATGCTGGGCATAAAGCAGCTGTCCGCGGGCTCCGATACAAGCCGTTTACTGGAGCAACAGCCACAGCGAACGTAGTGACTGATCGTATTTCCGAACTTGAAAATACGCGTGTGCTCGTTCACTGTGGAAACGCGACTTTTTATTTACGGTCGCTCAACCGCTCGTAGATCCGTGTTAAAAAAAAAAAAAGTAGCGGTTGATAAAAATGCTATACAAAACTGTCCGTTTCCACTTAGCAGGCCAGTTATTTGAACACACACGAGATAGCTCCAGAGTTCTAGAAACATCTGTCTGATCAGCTCCAAGGATGGATGTTTTCTCTGAATGTTGTTGAATCAACCATCCCAAAACATGGAAAAAAAACACTGAATGTAATGGTTCGCTTTTTTTTAATGATGATGCATCCAGAGTAATAACATCTAATAATCTAATAACTGTCCTCTGCAACAACATATGTTAAAGAGGAGACGAGTCAAGACCCAATGGAATGTACATGTCCCTGTGAAAGTATTCGGCCCCCTTGAACTTTTCAACCTTTTTGCCACATTTCAGGCTTCAAACATAAAGATATAAAATTTCAATTTTTTGTCAAGAATCAACAACAAGTGGGACACAATCGTGAAGTGGAACGAAATTCATTGGATATTTTAAACTTTTTCAACAAATAAAAAACTGAAAAGTGGGGCGTGCAATATTATTGTGCCCCTTTACTTTCAGAGCAGCAAACTGACTCCAGAAGTTCAGTGAGGATCTCTGAATGATCCAATGTTGTCCTAAATGACTGATGATGATCAATAGAATCCACCTGTGTGTAATCAAGTCTCCGTATAAATGCACCTGCTCTGTGATAGTCTCAGGGTTCTGTTTAATGCTCAGAGAGCATCATGAAGACCAAGGAACACACCAGGCAGGTCCCAGATACTGTTGTGGAGAAGTTTAAAGGCTGGATGTGGATACAAAAAGATTTCCCAAGCTTTAAACATCTCAAGGAGCACTGTGCAAACAATCATTGAAATCGAATGTGTTCTTAGAATGGCCAAGTCAAAGTCCAGACCTAAATCCAATCCAGAATCTGTGGAAAGAGCTGAAGACTGCTGTTCACAAACGTTCTCCATCCAACCTCACTGAGCTTCCAGCTGTTTTACAGGAAGAATGGGCAAGAATTTAGTTCTGGATGTGTTAAACTGATAGAGACAAACCCCAAGAGAGTTGCAGCTGTAATTGCAACAAAAGGTGGCGCTACAAAGTATTAATGCAAGGGGGCCCAATATTACTGCACACTCCACTTTTCAGTTTTTTTATTTGTTAAAAAAGTTTAGAATATCCAATACATTTTTGTTCCACTTCACAATTGTGTCCAACTTGTTGATTCTTGACAAAAAATCTTTGTTTAAAGCCTGAAATGTGGCAAAAGGTTGAAAAGTTCAAGGGGGCCGAATACTTTCGCAAGGCATTGTATTTCCTATAAATTAATTTGCCGTTGTTTTGAACAAAAATGATGTAGAAGTTGCAATTTATGTTTTTTTTTTCTTGTACAAATTGCCCTTTACTGAATTAAGTAGTTGCTAAATTATTCCGATTAATGGGCTTGACTGAGTGTACATGTTTTCACTTATAACTTAATAACCTTTTACTTTCTATAATTCACATTTAAGTTGTTGGTCATCTTCTATATTACCAAGCACAATGCCAAAAAGTTGCCAATATGCCAGTATGCGTTGGATCCACTGCGAAAATCGCGATATTGCCAAATCGATTTTTTTTCACATCCCTATGAGTGACTAAGTCTTTTCTTTGCCCAAATTAATGTAACATAAATAAATGCTGCAGAGTTAAATTTATGCTTAAATATACACTTTAAATACATTTTTTTAATATATGCAGTGTAAATTGTGTAAATTGCCCTGAATCAATCCAGGGCTGTCTGGAACAAAATGGTAGTAGCTACGTGTTGTTCCAGTTTTAAATCTTTATTAAATTATTCACACTGTTGAATTTGGTTAATGGTATTTGTCAAATTGTAGAAAAACAGCTTAAGCTCTTCATGGCCTTTTTATGGCTCCAGGATGTAAGCTTGCCATGACCACCATGATGATACAGCTTAATTTTCCTTTTATTATAAAAAGTGGGTCACGGTGTTTTTATGCTCATTACATCATGCCCACTCACAGCTTTGACCTACATTAACCAAACACACTCACCAGCCTCCACTTCAGCTTGTTGCTGAAAGGCAGTTGCTTATTTGGACATGATCCAAGTAAGAGTTTGGATCACACCCAAGCATGAATTGCACTGTATGTCCTCTTGTGACATCTATCATCACAACCTATTTCCTGATACACATGGATAGCAGTCAGTCAGTGAGAAAAATCAAAGTGGCTCTGGTTGCTGGTTTGGTGTAGACTTGGTGGCAGAAATGCTAATGACAGAAAGGAAAGAATGGGCTAAAAGACTTCTTATGATTACTTTTCTTTGCAAACATTTTATTTTATTTGATATGATTTTAAATTGAGCTTCTATATTTTATTTGGGAATAATGCAAGAGTTTGACTTACTTGTAAAATTATTTTTGCAGTGTAGGCATGGGTCTTTTAAAGATCAAGAAACAATTTTCTATGACATGGAACAATATGCTAATTAAAGTAGATAGTATTGAACAACCTCAGTGAAGTTTCAAAGTGATGTGAATCAATATTAAACAGTGACATTTAGACTTTGCAGAACAGTGAATAGGTAGAGAATAGGCATGCCACAATTCACTCAACTCACGATAAAATTTGAATCACGATTCAGGGTTCACGATACAATTCCTCCTCTGCACTGATATATACATAACTAGCTCTAACTAATGTGGAGCAAATGATTTAATCATTTCTTTTGTACTCCAAGAAGTTTCAACAAACTGCTCAGAAAAAATAGAGCAAGTGAGCTTCCAGGAAAGCATTTCTTAACTAGAAAAGCACTCGGAGAGTGCAGACCTCCGCCAAGCACAACAGTTCTCCCATATAGTGATTTACAGATTGCGATAAAATCCTGGATCAGACCCGGCTCAGCCTCTGAAATTTGATAGAGGTTTCCATTGTCAATCCCTGAGTGAAATGTCATGAGTTTTGGGTCATAATTAACGGAGATATTGAGAAACAACAATTCCGGCCCCATTGACCGCAATGTTATCGAAAATTTGAAAGTGATCCAGAATCCAGGATTTCTTCAGGATCACAGCCAAAATGAAATCAGTTCTTCCTTTTCACATTTCTGACAACTCCTGAAAATTTCATCATAATCCACCCATAACTTTTTGAGTTATCTTGTAGACAGACAGATAAACAGATAAACGCCAGCAAAAACATTACCTCCTTGGCGGAGGTAAAAATATTCTTACACAGACAATTCCTATCGGCTACCTGAAAGTCCCACTCCCCGTAAACACGCTCAGGCAGAGCCGCGAGAACATATCTAGGGCCCTATGAAATCCGTTTTATTTTTTCTCAAATTCCATTTTAATTTTTTTCATTTTCCGTGTTTTTTGATTTTTAATTTTTGAGAATTCCGTTTTAAGCATTTTATGCAAATCTAACCCCAAGACAGTATATAAAATAATGAAATATAGACAATTTATGCAATTATAACTGTAAACCTTAATGTTTTCATACTTTTAAACATATTGTGTCCAATAAAACATTAGTTTTTTTTGACAAAGAAAAAAATTCAAGAAAAAGTAACTCAAATAGGTAAAATCCATTTAAAGTGCAAAAAAGAAATCTCAACGGCAGTAAACTTATCATTTTAGCTTGTTTAATTTCATCTGTTATCAGACACATAGTTTGTCATGATGTACCTGACATTTTTTCAGGTACGTCATGACAAACTGTGTGTCTGGTAACAGAAAAAAAAATATTTACTATAGCTTATGTAGATGCTATGAAATCAAAAAGCACTGAACATTGGTTGTGTGTGTCAGTGTGTTTTTCTTTTTTCTTTAGGTGTTCCAGCTGTTACAGCCTCTTTGTGTTTAGGTCAGTGAGTAATTCTCGCCTTTTTTTTTAAGTTTGTGCTTTTCAATCGTCAAGTGATCCTCGCACGTATCTTTTTGTGTCCATTTAATCGTGTGCTGGCAAAACTTGCAGAACATTGAATCGCCAGACACATAATCTCGGAGAAACTGCTCTGCCCTGTACCTGGGAGTCAGCTGGTAGTTCCTTCTCTTCTTCGCTGGTTTCTAAGATGGCCGCTTCGATGTGTTTTTTTTTTTTTTTTTTTTTTTTTTTTTTTTTTTTTTTTTTTAAATTCATGAGGAAAGCAGGGGGAGGAGGGGGTGGAGAAGCGCGCAGTGTCCCAGCTTTTCGTGACCCCTGTTGGAACATTTTCTCGAAAGTTCCTTTTAGTCCGGGAGAAAAAAACAAACTTTTACGCAAATTGCCATTCAGTTCTGTTATATTGCGCATTTAAAGTGAATTCAGTTTTTAATCTCCAATTCCGTGATTCCGTCCGCAATTCCGTGATCACGGATTCCATAGGGCCCTACATATCCTTAGCAGCGGCCGTGCGCACAGCTGCGCCAAGACACACCAAGACGCACAGCTGCGGCAAGACACATAGCCGCTCCCAGCGGCTCTCGCGGTGGTTCTCGCGGCTCTGCCTGAGCGTGTTAACCGACTACACACCATACACCCCCCCCTACACATTTCTTACATATAAGATGTCCGGGTCCACTGGACCTGGGGCTAATAGAAGTTTGGAAATTGATGTTTTGTGTATCTACACTGTCCTCCTCCTGTCTGGGCTGCTGCTGTTAGTGTGTGTGTGTGTGTGTGTGAGAGAGAGGGAGTGGCAGAGAGAGAGAAAGAGTGACTGTAAATGTGAGATTTGTGTTTCTGTAAGTGGGTGCGAAACCTGCCCCTGGTGTACAACACTGGGCCAAATGTTACCATTGATGAACAGCTGAATGCCATTTAGGCACCACTGTCCCTTTCGGCAGTATATACCATCTACACCTGCAAAGTATGGTGTATAGATCTGGGCTGCCTGTGATGCCACTTCCTCCATATGCTTGGAACTTACAAGTCTACACAGGGAAACGTGATGGAGGAGCCCCCGGGAAAAACCAGGGGATGAGAGTTGTCCTGGACACGTCTCAAGGACTCAGTGGACATGATAATTTTTTTTACCTCGCCCCAGCTGGTACAGGAGCACCTAAAGAGAAAGCTGACCATGGTGGGAACAATACGGAAAAACAAGTCAGAGCTCCCACCTCAACTGCTGACTTCAAAGAACAGGCCTGTCAAGTCTTCCAAGTTTGTGTACACGGCTGTCACATCCTTGGTATCCTATGTGCCATAAGAAAGGCAAGAATGTGGTACTCATGAGTACACTGTACGGGGATCAAAGAATCTGTGACCAGGAACATCACAAACCAGAGATCATCACGGATTATAATGCCACAAAAGGACGGGGTAGACAACATGGACAAGCTGGTGACGGCCGACAGCTGCAAAATGGAGGACTCTACGCTGGCCACTGGTGATATTCTTTGACATGTTGGACATCTCAGCATACAACGCCTTTGTCATTTGGATGGCACTGAACCCAGAGTGGAACAGATGGAAGCTCCAGAACAGATGCCTCTTTCTCGAGGATCTTGGAAAGACATTGGTAAGACTAAAAATCGAGGAAAGACAACATGTCTCCAGAACCCCAGCCTCTGCAGCCATCATGAGGAGGATTCAGGAGGAGATGCTGGTGCCCTATCCACCCAACCTACAGAACCACAGTCTGCAGAGCCTGAAGTAAGTGTGTGATGCTGTTTTGCAGTACATGTCTGGCACTCATGTCTTGTGAGAGAAAGAGAGGTGTTAGTAAAATTCCTGATCTTTACATCATTCTAGGTTGTGAACACCAGCAACAAGAAGAAGCAGTACGAAGTGAGCGGACCCAAGATGGACAGAAAAACACAATATACATGCATAAAGTGCAAAAAGTATATCTGCAACACACACAATAAAACTCTGCCCCTCATGTGTTGTATAGGCTAGTGGCTAAAAAGCCATGTGTTCAATGGGGCTGATTGTGTTGTCTTGACTATTATATTTACTCTATGTGTTCATGTGTTCAGCTTGTGTTGTGCACCTGAATGGCTTAAATTTCTGAGTTCAAAGAAATAAAACTCAATAGTTTTTAAAAATCTTGCTTCACTTGTAAATTTGTTTCCACTCATATCTTGATTTTAATTGATTTTCTTTATCAAGTTTTAAATAAGTTATAAATATGATCTAATAAAGGTAAAGGACAAATATTAACCATATATACTGCTTGTAATTGGGATGAAGTAAGCATCTTTTGAGTATTTTAACATAAAAGTGTTGGATTGTGAGGCATTAAAAACCACAACATGCAACGGGTCCACCAGACCCATGAACACTGGCTGAGTAACAACAATATGGAACACCACACAAGGGTTAATTAAGCCATGAATCGCGATGTGGTCTCCAGGCCAGCAGAGAGTACTCTCGAGTTAAACTACATTCTTGTTCAACATCCAGCTAAGGAAGGTCGGGGTGCGCAGCGTGCCTATGCAGATTACAAACAGTGCAGCAACAAGCGAAAAGAGAGCAACCGAGAGAAAAAAAAGCGTGAGTCATGGCGGAAGGTCGAATTCCAAATTTTGTTCGAACAAAAGTAAATATGCCTTAGTTTGTGCCTGGCTTATCTACTTCAGGAATAAAAAAAAATGCATTCTCTGATACAGTATTGATTTGAAAAGAGTGTAAGAAAAGACCAGTTTTGCTATATTTGTATAATGCCTTAGTTTATGCCTGGCTTAAAGTAGAGTTGACTTGTTATGTACTATCCATCCATCCATCATCTACGCCCGCTTAACCCTATGCAGGGACGCGGGGATCTGCTGATCTCTTTGGGCGAAAGGCAGGAGTACACCCTAGACAGGTCGCCAGTCCATCGCAGGGTCATATGTAGACAAACAACCACGCACACTCACAATCACTCCTATGGGCAATTTAGAACCACAAATTAACCTAACCTTTGGACTGCGGGAAGAAGCCAGAGTACCTGGAGGAAACCCACTCAAGCACGGGGAGAACATGCAATCTCTAGACAGAAAGGCCCTGCCTTCTTGCTGTGAGGCAACAGTGCTAACCACAAAGCCACCGTGCTGCCTGTTATTTACTCAAGGAAAAAAAAAATCTTGATACTGTACTGATTTATTGAAAAGAGGGCACTAGGCCTATTGTTAAAAAAAGAAAAGAAACAATCAAAAATGGGATTTGACAGATTTGAGAGTTGATAAAACAGCTTCCACTTTCCTGTCATTTGTTATGCAGGTATAAAGAGGATAAGAAAAAAACAGTATTGTTAAAAAAAAAAAAGAAGAGAACTGATACAATTTTTTGTCATTTGCTGCTAGTTCTAATCTACTATACTGAAAAGAGCGTAAAAGAAAACACGACAGTATTGTTGAAAAGGAAAAGGCTGTATTTTTGTAAGAGAAATAATCAAAATAAAAAAATCAAGTCATTTGACTGTAAATTAATTTTGTGTTGTACATGTTTCGAATAGTGATTCTAATTGTATCGTGAATTGAGTAAATCGTGGCATGCCTACTCATCAGCAGTTATATCCATCACTTGGGAAAAAAATGGGCTAATAATGCTCTTCTGGTACTTTGTTAAATGTCTCTTACAAACTTTTATCCCTTTTTTTTCAGATTTTTGCTACATTGTTTAGAGGACTTGGATGCAAGCCTGCGTAAGCTGAACTCCCGTTTGTTTGTCATCAGAGGGCAGCCTACAGATGTCTTCCCTCGTCTTTTTAAGGTAAAAAAGACAGAGTGGAGTAAAATTTCTTCTCTTGTATCTCCCTTTACTTCACATAACCTGATTAAAAAAATCATCTGAAAAGCAATGCATCTATGCTTTAGGGCTCGAGTCTCCCGTTGGCGTGTAGGGGCCCCTGCGCTTTCCATTTAAGTGCATTCTCCCGTCCCTACTTTCAAATTCGCCCACCTGCGTAAGTCCTGAATGAAGGGAGTCTTAAAAAAGAGTGATGATTCATTCAAAAAAGGAGGCAGACCCAACTTTGATGCCATCTGTGGTGGTTCGTTCCAGAGTTTGCTGAACACCTGTGAATGCCATTGAAACTCTTGCTGCCAGCAGGTTTTTGGCCTTGAAACAATGGCTGATCATATTGCTGGTCAGGGCTGATTTCCTGCTCCACAGGTAGATGCCTCTCTGTAGGCCTACGTGTGGTGTAAATTGTAACTTCATCTGAACTTCGAGTGTAATATAATGTTTAACCTTCTCCATGACGCTGGTCTTACTACAGCCTCAGACGTGCGTAAGTGAAAGGGCACCTGTGTCAGCGGGAGAATATGCGTTGAGGTGAAATAGAGAACGCCTATATTTTGAGGTGGCTCCAGCAACCGCAGATATCTTGAGTGAAGGTGTGTAGAGAGGAGACTTGAGTGAACCGCAGAATGCATGCAGCTTGAGATGCGTACAGCTTGAAATGCTTACAACTGGCCGTTAATAACTCTTACGCAGGTGGAAGAATCAGGCCCTTAATGCATTTAGTAAAACATTACACTCAGACACATTTGACATTAGACATTTCATGACACATTTAATACTAACTAATTGAATTTAAACAAACATTAAGTACAAAATGTAGGTATGTGAATACATCTGGATTTTTAAATTAATATTATGTACATTTATATAATTAAATGTAAGTTTAATACTCCCAACTATGTAATGAAGTAATGAAGTTTAAAAATCATGCGTATTCTGTAAAAGTAGAATCAAATAAATGTGTGTCACTTGATGTCTGCATCAATGTTTTTTTTCAACTCAGGATTGGCAGATCACCCGTTTATCTTATGAGTATGACTCTGAGCCATTTGGCAAGGAGCGTGATGCTGCGATCCAGAAACTAGCCAGTGAGGCTGGGGTGGAGGTCATGGTACGGATTTCACACACGCTCTATGATCTGGACAAGTGAGTAACTATTGAGATTATATTAAGTTACATACCAATAGAATTGTGTGAAACAATTATTTCAGATACACTGTGCAGATATTGCCTTGTTATTTACTATGTAAAATGTTATTTCCTGCAAAGGATTATAGAACTCAATGGTGGTCAGCCTCCACTTACATACAAGCGCTTCCAGGCTCTAATCAACCGAATGGATCCTGTTGACGTGCCTGCAGAAAAAATTACATCTGAAGATATTAAGAAATGCATCACACCCATTACTGATAACCACGATGATAAGTTTGGGGTTCCTTCCCTGGAAGAGCTTGGTGAGTTTTGCTTTATTTTTATGTATGTACAAAGACACCAAGGGTGCTATGTTTATAAAACTGCTATTATGGCCCAGAGTCAGAGTCCTATATGCATCGGGATGTGGATGTGGATTATTCCGAATTCAGTCACAAAAGTCAAAAACTGAATTTTCAAACATTTTTGTTAATTCTTAAATGAAACATAATGTTCACAGAATGCTTAAGGTTGAAAAAGAAAATTCTGACAAAACCACTGCATTAAAAGCTAATGTATGGAAGCACTTAAATGGTGAGGTGTCCAGAGATTCCCACTTCTACTAACAACAGTGTTTGCCTGACAGGTTTTGAGACAGAAGGTCTCACAACAGCAGTTTGGCCAGGTGGAGAAACTGAAGCCCTGATGAGGCTAGAACGACATCTGGAGAGGAAGGTAAAGTTTTACTGCTTTGCATAGACACAAAATAAGAATCAAATGTACTTTTACAAATGGCAAATGGCTCACAAATGGCTATATTTTTAGTGATATAACTGTGATTATTCTCTTACTGGTTGAACCTATGGACTACAGACATATTTTCAAACCATTATGGTTACTTGGAGTAAACTATGGTGCATTATCCAAACTAACATTTAAATGTCAGACTGGGTAATGACAATTTACAAATAGATCATGTCTTCCCAAAGAAAGGGACAAGTTTTCCCTTACTTACGCCCTATTTGTGCAGGACTAGTATTATGACGTTTGTCTTATTTAACTCAGTGGTTCTCAGACTTTTAATGCTGTGTACCACCTGAGAAACTATTGAGCTCTCCGAGTACCACCATGATGACCAATTTTAAAATATAGCCATATATGCCTTCTCAATTAGCTTTAAACACACAGGGGAGATGTTTATTCCTTATTGTGGTTATTTATTGTTACCTGAATTTCAATTTGAAACATTGTATTTATAATGCATTGTCATGCATTGACAAGTCATGATGTTCCCCCGCATACCACCAGAGAGCGCTGGCGTAACACCACAGTTTGCGCACCACTGATTTAACTCATTTGGATAGGACGGGGGTTCTCAACCTTTTGCAAGCTGAGTCCCCCCAAAGCTGGTTCAATGTTTGATAAGCATAGCCTCAAATCATCCTCGATTTGCGCACAATTGCGGTACAGTGATCTCTTATTTTTCACGGTTAATGAGTTGGTTGATCTCAGTGCTCCAGTTGGACTGTGAAAGTGTAAAAGCTCTGACAAGTAAGGTGGTGCCATGCTGTTAAGACCCTTAAAAACAAGCAATAAAATCACTTAAAAACAAACTTTAAAATCTTTCCCTTCAGGAAGTGATGTGAAGTGATATGTTCACACCGTTTCCTTCCTTTCAGTAGACAAGCTAGAGCAATCTGAATCTGAAACAGAGCAATAATTTATCTATCTCAATATAGAGAGAATTACAATTATCCATGTGACAGGTAATGAAAGCATGAATAATCCTCTCAAAATCCTTTGGAGAAAGGTAGCCCCACACCTTTCTTAGAAGCTAAAAAAAAAAAAGGTTGCACTTAATGATTAAGCTAATCTGTTTATCACATTTAAAACTAGAGTCAAAGATCACACCAAGGTTTCACAGAAACTGTTTACAGTACAGTGATAATGGGTCAGTTGAATTGTTGTAACTGTCTGAAATGTTGGACTGACCAAAGACGATATTTCTGCCTTATTTTTTATTAAAATTGAAGATATCAATCTCCAAGATTGTACTTCTTTAAGAGTTCAACAGAGCTTGATTAGATGCATCACTATTTGTCTATATAAGTAGATACATCAGCAAGTCATTAGCAAAACAACAAAAACCAATGTTTTGCTTCTGAAAAATGGAGCCTTGAGGAAGCATGTGTAATGCAAAGAGAATGGGACCCAAAACGGGGCCTTGCAGTACCACACAGTTAATTGGGAATGTAGCTGAAGACTACTGGCAAATGAAGAAACTCCTGTCAAATATGAACAGAACCAATTAAGGACTGTACCTTTTATGCCCACATGTTTAGGCACCATGATAAAATAACATGATCGACTAACTGTGGATGAATAACATTTTGAAAATTATTATTTTTTAGTGGAGGATGACTGTCTAAGATGAAGATTTATGAATCCAATCCATAACAATTAACAGAGCCATAACAATGTCATAAGGCTTTGAAAGCAGGATTTTATGTGACATTAAAGGTCTCATTCCACCGTATTTTCATTAATTTTGCGGTGGTCTCTAGTCTGAAATAATGCCCTGAGACTTGGTTACAATGAAAAATATGCTAGGGTTGTCTTGTTTCAAGCTGTTTTAGTTAGGTGAAAACGAGGGCGGGGACAGTACAAAACGGTTTTTATTGATATTAATGATATGCAAATGTCTCGCTTCTGATTGGCTATCAGCACTGTGACGCTCCCTCTAGTGGGTTCTCATTCAGTTGGTTTCCGTCAACTTAAATAGAGATAACCGGCAAAAATATACCAAAACATGCAAAAATGTCCTCAGAGACACAGCAATATTTTTTTGATCCTGGCCAAAAAACTGTAAATACCAAGTTATCAAATTTTAGGTTGGAAGATTATAGATTTAGCAAGCTAACATTACTCTCTGGGTAGAATTTCCAAGTAACCGAGTGGTTATGGACAATGTTACCATACCTATAGCTTGTCCCAATGTCATACATGCTATAGCCTATTAACATGTAGAATAACAGGCTTTTGAAACAACAACCATAGTTGGAGAAAAAAAAAAATTTTTTTTTACTTACAACCTGGGAACTGGTGGTCGATCGTTGGGATGGCACAGATCCAGGTTTTAAGCACAACTTATCCACTACTGTTGGCACAGTAATTGGAATAGTCACTTGGTTGAAATGATCAGAACACCAGTGTCGGGCAAGTTCACTTTCTACACTAACTAGTTAAGTTCATAGTTCATAGAAATTAAAATGAACTAATTCAGTTCATAGTTCACAGAAATTAATTGAACTAGTTCAGTTCACCATTTCAAAAAATGAACTCAATAGTTCATTTTCATGAACTCAATAGTTCATTTTTTGTTCATTTTTTAAAAATTCTTTTTTAATGTTGCTGTGAGCAATTATTTGTCAAAATGATTACCACTGCCCATATACTACCCTACCACAAACGGCAATTATTTTATCCATTTTAACTGTCGAAAACTATTGCTCCAATTTGGAACCCTTAACCAACCAGGGTTCACATTAGCATTGAAGGGACAGCCCATGTAAAACTGTAATTTCCGTTTCAGCAGCCATTCCCAAACTTTAGAATACCAAGGCCCAATTTGAAATGTGAAAAATCTCTGCAGCCCACTGAAACCTTTAATCACATCTGTGATCAACATACAGGACAAGGAACCATGATCCAATATTAATGTAAGGGGTCAACAAATAAGGTGACATTTGTCACATTAAGTTAAGATGACAGTAGAATAACACTTAACTGGTTTGTTTTATTAGTTCTTAATGTTTTTTTAATCATTTCATGAATATTTTACAGTAATTAAAAACATTTAAAAAAGATAGAGGATTTAAAACACATTTGTTTAATTTTAATGACCTCTCACGGCCCAACTGCAGTCCCCCGACGGCCCACCAGGGGAGCGCAGTCCACACTTTGAGAATCACGGTTCTACAGTATATGATAAAAAAATATGAGGAAAAACTTGCTGCCAAATGGTCTTTATTATAAGACAAAAACAGGTCCTTAAGATGCAAATGTTTTTCCCCCCCATTTCAGTGTTTCAATCCCCCCGGCAGTCGGGGCGCTCCTCCAGCTCTGGGTAACTGTAGCTCTCATCTTCCTTCATGATCGTTTTAAACGTTTTATGGCGCAATTGTTGGCGGGACAGAAGCGACAGCCCGTGTTGCCATGTTTGATTGTGTTCCGAAGATTCATATTAGGCTCGTTTGTGGTGTATTTTAAATGGGGTCCGCTGGAAACCTGGCATGGTTTTGACTGTGCGTGAACTTTGAAAGAGCATCGTTCACAATTGCCCAAATGAACTCGTTCACACCCGACGCTCGTGAAGGGGAAAGAGAACGCGCTCAGTTCACGTTTGTGAAAAATATGAACTAGTTCGTGAACTTTTGTTCAATGAACGCGTTCAGGTACAACACTGCAGAACACACTAGTAAAGTTGCGTTCGGTGGTGTTCGGAAAATAAATAACAACCATTTCTTCCGTAGATCCTCTTTCTTAGGCAGGACTTGCAATGTAGATTTGTTACTGTTGCAAATAGCACGGCCTCAAACTTTCTCTGCCATCTTTGTTCGCTTGTTAATAAGCTCTTCTACCTTCCTGCAGACAGCCTGCAACCTGCAACGTTTTTTCAGGGGCGGGGTTACTGTTCAATGTGACATAGGTTGGTACGGCTTTTCCGATCAAATAAACCAAAAAGTAAATCTCAATACATGCAAATATAAATGGAGTCATCAGTGTGGACACACATAATTACTGTATGGCTTCATCAATAGCATGCTACAGTATATCTCTTTCAGCAGTGTCTGGATTAATTCTTTTAAGCATAAACCCAGAACAACCAACACTAAAAAACAAATGTCTTAAACGATTTGATGCTTATAATTCATCCTGATGATTTATTGACTGACTGAATTTTGACGTCAAAGCTGACTAACCATCTTTTCACAGGCATGGGTGGCAAACTTTGAGCGTCCACGTATGAATGCCAACTCCCTGCTCGCCAGTCCCACAGGCCTCAGCCCCTACCTGCGCTTTGGATGTCTCTCCTGTCGGCTCTTCTACTTCAAACTTACTGATTTGTACAGAAAGGTACAAATGGCATAATAAAACCTATTTGGAACAATTCATTTTAGACCTTAGCTATTTTTATTATTTTATAGATCAGTTTTGCTCATAATCAAACCAGTCTGCAATGCAAAAGATTAACTTATGTGTCAATTTTTGTGCCTATCTTGCCATCAGGTTAAGAAGAACAGTACCCCACCACTGTCCTTGTATGGCCAGCTGTTGTGGAGAGAGTTCTTCTATACAACTGCTACCAACAACCCCTGCTTTGACAAGATGGAGGGGAACCCTGTGTGTGTGCAGATTTCTTGGGACCGAAATCCAGAAGCACTGGCTAAGTGGGCCGAGGGACAAACAGGTTATCCATGGATTGATGCCATTATGACCCAGCTGAGGCAGGAGGGATGGATCCATCATTTGGCAAGGCATGCTGTGGCCTGTTTTCTCACCAGGGGAGATCTCTGGATCAGCTGGGAAGAAGGCATGAAGGTAAGAAAAAAGGAAAAGCAGTTAAATGTGCACATAGCTCATCCTCTTGTTTTGAGCACCAACAGATGTTGGGTCAAACATCTTTAATCTGTGGTTTATTTTGCAGGTGTTCGAAGAGTTGTTACTGGATGCAGACTGGAGTGTAAATGCTGGCAGCTGGATGTGGCTTTCTTGCAGTTCATTTTTTCAACAGTTTTTCCACTGCTACTGCCCTGTGGGATTTGGACGACGCACGGACCCCAACGGCGATTACATACGGTGGGGTGGAAAAATTATTTTCTCTGTTCTAGCCTCTAAAAGACTCAGAATTCTGAGCAAGATCAACAACTAACCTTTAATAACAAGACTTGGCGATGGCTGAATTTTCACTGAATTTATTCTCCATTTGCATGCAAAAGGGGTCATCTGCACCTCAGCAGGCGATGCAGGAAATGACAATTTGACAGTCGAAAACAGTAAGCGTTAACAGAAACGTCCAGGACCAAACATTAAGATAGGACTCCTGCCCGGCACCCATGATGGCGTCACACAGGAGAAACCCAGTTAGATAGGAGGCTATATCAGAAATGATGTCCATACTTGCTCTGGACAAACAGGTCCCTGTGACCTCTAGACCTCAACATGCTAAGTTGAGGTTTATAACACATGATTAGTCAGTACTTTTTATGTGCATCAAATGAAGATGAATGCAATTGACT
This sequence comes from Hirundichthys speculiger, assembly GCA_018398805.1. Lineage (NCBI taxonomy): Eukaryota > Metazoa > Chordata > Actinopteri > Beloniformes > Exocoetidae > Hirundichthys > Hirundichthys speculiger. The sequence goes on from JAGFBZ010000482.1 coordinate 1,220,049, forward strand.
TTGATATACTGTGAAATGTCTTGGTCTTTGTGCTGTACACAAACATTCAAATGGTAAATTAAGAGCTCATGGCGAACTAGTGCCCTGTACGGCCGCCCGGTGGGGCAGTGGTTATGGCAGGTGAGCCATGTACAGAGGCTACAGTCCTCGCGCGGCTGGTCAAGGGTTCAACTCCCAGCCCGGGTGACCCTTTGCCGTGTGTTTTCCCCGTTCTCTCTGCCCTGTTTCCTGTCCTCTCCTTCACTGTCAAATAAAAGGCCACCAGTGCCAAAAAAAAAAAGAAAAACTTGTGCTCTGTATCCTCACATGGTGTTAATTTGTCATGGTTTTATGAGTATTACAAAAATATCAGCAGCTTTATGTCATTTTTGTTGTACTCATGGGAATGTGGTCTACATCAGAGCATAGCAGTATCACTACATGAGAAGAAACTTACATTTGTGAGAATTGGTCAATGTTTTTCTCACACTGGAAAATCAGTGGTTTGATCTTGTTCCTTCACGTGGTAAAGTGTCCTGATTCACAACACTGAACCCTTACAAAATGCTCCCCTTTATGTGTGTGACTGTAGAGACAAAAAAAAAAAGTATACTGTGTATATTTCTATATTGTGTGGAAACCTTAACCTTTCTTCTTTGCTTTCTCTGTTGCCAGGCGTTATTTGCCTGTATTGAGGGGTTTTCCAGCCAAATACATCTATGATCCTTGGAATGCCCCAGAGGAAGTACAGAAGGCAGCCAAGTGTATCATAGGACTTCACTACCCCAAACCCATGGTGAACCATGCAGAGGCCAGCCGCATCAACATTGAGAGGCTGAAGCAAATTTACCAGCAGCTTTCCTGCTACAGAGGACTGGGTAAAGAAGACGTAAACCAGACTTAATTGAGTGTTCATTATTATTAATTGAGTGAAAGCAATACATTTATTGTGTTTTATTAAATCTAGTCTTATCTAATTGTTTGAAAAAAAAATCTATCTTGTTGGTCAAGTTCTGTTATAATCAGTCCTGCAAACAGCAGTCACTTTCCTTATCAACTAAACATGACAGTATGTAGTAAGTAGGGATGGGCATAATTAATCGATTAATCGATGATTGATCATTAAGAATTTGATCGAACGACATTCATTTTCGTCGATGAACCGAATGTTTTTTTTGTTTTTTTTTAAACAATCCGAATGTAGGTTATCAGTGCACGTCCTCAAACAATGCAATGCATTTCGCTGTGCCACCGATAGAAATTAGGCAACAGGGGGCAACATTTCACCATCCACCCTACCCTGGCTTGCCTCAGTTGTAGGTCATCACCTAATCATGAAGCGGTCGCGGCGAAATGTGGCGTGGGACCATTTTCGTTTAGAAAATGAGCAAGTGTACTGCAATCACTGCAATGCAAATTACAAATACAATTAATCGACAACGACAATGATGTATCACTTGAACAACGCGCATCCAAGCTTTGTAAAGGACGGTGGAGGCGGTTCATCTGCTATCTCAGCCTAGCCTCAACTCGGTGTTAGCACTGACCAGAAGGAGCTGCAGTGCACATCGAGCTCACAACAAGTGCATCTTTTTAAGAAACAAAAAGCCTGTAATACTGGCGCCCTTGATATAATGGGATATAAATTGTCCTTGTTAAGTAGTCTCCTCGATATCTCTTCTTTTATTATCGTTGTTTTTTTTTAAAGAAAAGAAAAAGGAAATGTCTGTTACGTTATTCTCGACCACGAACATCCGGGCCACTGAACACATCCGGGAATGCGCGGGCCATAGCAACCAGGCCAAAGGGGAAAACAAACGTCACGCCGATATCAAGGATAGTGATAGTTTTCAATATAAAAATGTTAATGATTAATCGATTATTAATCATTAATTCTCCCGACGATCGACAAATAAATCTTCACCGAATGCCCATCCCTAGTAGTAAGAGTTAGTTATATGAAGCAAGTAAAAAATGACAAACACTGAAACTGCATTATAGCATGATGTTTTATTAAACGATATGAACAACTTATTATATAACTTATAAGAAATTAGAGGATAGAAGATGAGTTTAGGAGAGTTAGTATGCTTGATTCTAAATCTCAAACTTTCTGCAGTCCATAATGATACAATGTTCAAGCTTATCTATGTCATCTGGTTTGGAACAAATCACAATTTTATACTTAAATGCTGCGACTGTGTTTCAAATGTTGGGTTTGTAGATATGGTGGTGTTAAGGCTCTCTGTATAATTAATTGTAGATATTTCTTTGACAGAACATGCCAATGATACCTGCCTGATATACAATCTGTATGCCTCAGGCTACTTTTGAGATAGAAAAACATTTTAATTTTTAACTTTTGAGAAGTCAGCCTTTGCGTTTCACAAAAATAAGTTTATAATGTTGATAAATTTTAACTGCTTTTCTTTATCTTGCAGGACTGCTAGCAACAGTACCAGCCAACCCCAACAATAGTTCAAATGGCAGCAGTATAGCAGGAGTCAATGCAGGGACCAGTCAAGCACTAGGAGGGTCCTCTGAAGATCTCTCATTACAAGAGGGCACATCTCGAACAGGTATAAAGACTTTGATTGCAAATTCATCAATCCACTAACACAGTTAAATGTGTATTGCTGTCAAAATTCTTTTTTTTTTTTAATTTTATTTACATAAGAATCATCATTCAGCTAAAAATGCATTCCATGAGACTTGGGCAGTAGACAGCGTGATATGAAACATCTGAAATCTTTGGCCTGCAGGGCTGCAGCGTGAGTGGTTGATGACTGGAAAATAAATGTTGAGCTCTATTTTAGAGTACAACTAAACCCCTGTTGTGCTGCCAAAAAAGCCAGAGATATCAAAAACAAAAACATGCTCCAAGCCAAGTCTAGACAAGAAAAAGAAATAATACCAAATGAAACTTGGTTGATGAATCTGAAACGATCACTTGTTATATTTTCTATATTCTGTTTTAATGCAGTAAGGGGACAGTCAACACATAAGCGCCGCTGTGACGAGACTCCACAAATGGGCAACCCCAAATCCTGGAAGCAGCGCAAGTAGGATGGAAAACCGAGGTTCCCTTAGATGGTTTGTGTCAGTACTCACGAGCCTCAGCTAACAACAGTGTAGGCAGAGGGAGTTTGTTGGTTCCAACTGGTACTTTTTGTCAAAATACCTTTTTGTCAAAATACCTCTTCCTACTCAAATACATGCAATATACATGACTGTCTTCACTTTATGATTAAGTCTATGAATCCGAGTCTGTTGAATCTTAGCCACCAGTTAAGACATGTTACGTGCTAAAGCACAGAAGAATAAAACTGTAATATATCAGAAACAGAGCCCTGTATAAAGAGGCGAGGCCAGAAAAATGTAAAAGAAAAAAAAAGTAAAGTCCTCACATCAGTGTGATATGAAGAAGCTTGTCTTCCAACCACTAACAATGCCCTTGTTCCCCAGTCAGCTCAGGACTTGTGAAGACATGAAGTACATTAGTCATTTTAAATTACATAGCACTTCATGGCACTGTGTGCGTGTATGTATATATGTATGTGTTTATATGTTTGTGTGTGTGTACACACACAAACTCTTTATATACACACATATATATATATATATATATATATATATATATATACAGTCATGTAAAATTATTAGACCACCCTTGTTTTCTTCAGTTTCCTGTTCATTTTAATGCCTGGTACAACTTAAGGTACATTTGATTGGACAAACATAACGATAACCACAAACATTGCTCATAAGAGTTTTATTTAGAGCTGGTATCTTACCATTTTCCATGGTTTTCTTGATTATAACCTAAATCACTTAAGTTTTTACATCAATAGCTATGGCGTTGTACTGCCAAAAACACTGCTTTTATGCAGTCAGTGTTTTCTTTTCTGTCTGTTTTAGTCACATGATGACGTTTAGTGGTACCAGGTATTAAAATGAACAAGAAAGTGAAGAAAAAAATGGTGGTCTAATAATTTTTTCCATGACTGTGTATGTGTGTGTGTGTTAATTATATATATATATATATATATATATATATATATATATATATATATATTATTTATTGTGTGTGTGTATGTACTGCCTACAGCTCATCAACATAATAGCAAAAAGATAACCCTCATTAAAGGTAAAATCATCTTCATATCAACATGATTAAGTTATGAATGTACATAATGTAATAATTTGTTAAAAAGGCACTTACAGGCCAGAGGCTAAAGTAGACTATCAATTATTTTTTTAAATATTTGTTCATGGTTTCCAGCTTTTGTATATCTGTCATGGGAAAAATGTAAAAATGTTACCAAAATTTTAAGTTGTTATTTTGTCTCCTTTGTGATCGTAAATGTATTATTTTTGTATACAAACTTACTACATTCTAAATTTATTGACATGGCAATAAAATATGTACATTTATCCAGTCTGTTGTTTTGTCTTTTTGTGTTTTTTTCTTTGTTTCTTTTTTATTTATTTTTTTCGGGGGGGGGGGTTGTATTTACAACTTTCAGTGGTAATTATAGTTATTTACTGTTTATTCAGTAAGCTACATCGAAATTTTAAAAATGCCACCTAATATTTTTGTTGACCAGCCATTATAAGTATTTCTGACACCAGCATGCTCAACTGCAGGATATTCAAAGTTGAATACAATCATCATTCTGCATTTGGACCTCTTGAAAACATTAGTCTAAATGTCTGCTCTGAAAAGGGACTGATCCTCGCTTGACCATTTTGCCAACCCTGCAGTATATGATTTAACTAGGCCATTTTTTTTATTTTTATGTAATGACACAGAGCAAGACCAGTTTGGTGTGAATATCTGTCTGACCATCCCACCTAACACATGCAAGCTTTAAAGGGGTAAGACAGAATTGCATATCTGACCCTTGTAAATGCTGTATCTGTTGAGGTGGGATGGATGTGTTCATGAGTGCCTACACCTTGTTTATGGTCTGTAACTGGCCTTAAATGCATTAGGAATATGCTAAAAACAATCACTTATGTGGCTAAAGGTTAACTGTCTCAACAACACAGTAATCATTAGTTTACTGAACTAAGATTATCAGTTTGCAAAATCAAATATAATACTCTAGGACTATGCATAATCGTGTAAGAAAGCAAACCCTCTCTCAGTTTACTTTTTAATGGATAAGGTTGGTTTTTTTTTCTTAATTTGGTCCTTACAATGCCATAAATTTTGGTAAACTGATGGACAACACGTGACAGGTTATACTCTCATTAATTAAAAAAGAAGTGGACCAAAATTCCTGAAAATAAATGGAGATACTCATAAGATCAGAGATAAAATGACTGCTACAGGTTACTGCTGCTAAAAATAGTTTTACAAACTACAATTGTGTATTTAGTTTAGAGAGGTGCGGTCAGAAAGCAGTTACTTTAAGCGATTACTGGTGAAGGATGTTCTCCAATTGTGGAAGCTGATTTTTATTATCTTGGCCATATACTTAAATTCAACATCTCACAATTCCAAAATTCTACTCTAATTTCAAGATTAACTTTATTATACCCTAGGGGCAGTTTGTGTTATCTAAGCTCACCCGTCTCTTCAATGGTTCCACCTTGCCGGTATCAGGTTGGACCCTCTTTGACCTTTAGAACTGCCTTAAATCTGTGTGGCAGAAAACATTCCTCAGACGTCTTGATTCACATGACTTTGGTGAGTCTGTGATTTGTAGCCACAGTTTCCTGTTCTTGGCTGACATGAAGGGCATCCATTGTGGTCTCCTGCTGCAGCCCCTCTACTTCAAGGTTCAACGTGTTGTGTTCACAGGTGGCCTTCTGCATACCTGGGTTGTAACTGGTGGTGCCTTTTCTGTCATCTTGAACCTGTATGGTTGTTGTCCTCTGACCTCCTATATCAGCAAAATATTTTCACCCAGTAAGTGCCACTCACTGGATAGTTTCTTTATTTTTCTAGCATTTAAAAAAATAAATCTGATGAAGTTGCCAGCTAGAATAAATGTTGAGATACTATGTCATTGTTTTGAGAACTCTTTTGGGGATATTTCTTCACCCCAGAGTGGGAGAAATTGACTTGTAAAGGTTGAGGTTATGCTTATGTTTCCTACGGACTTGCAAAATGTGTCTCCACTTGTCTCATATATTCTGTTTTGTGTATTCTGTTGCATTCTGTCAAAACCATTGTGCACTGATTGCTCGTGGTTACGTCTTCATTGTCTGCTGAGATGTAAGATAAGGCTCTTTGCATGCAAATTGATATAAAATTCACTCAGCTCCAGTCACTGCCGAGTCTTGTTATTTAGGTTTATCCTAGGTCTTACTCAGATGTTTTAGTCACCAAGTGGTTTAAAATAAATATATATAGAGAGGTTTTTTTCCACAAAAGTTGGCGTCCCTGGGTCCCATCGCATGTGCTTTTTCCCATTGTGGAGCCGACATCTCCTTGGGTGGTTGTCTTCCAGCCTTGAGCTGAGTTACCTTGAGGGGGGACAGAGTTGCTGCTTTGGCTGCTGCTGATGTCCGTTGACAAAAAACCTTGGTGGCTTTTTGTGGGTGAGACTGGATTTTTCTCTTTATCTTGTTTCTGTTTTCTGGACTGCACTGCTGCATGGCTGAAGAATGAATTTAATGTTGTGTGTTTTGTTTTGTGTTGCTGACCGCAGGTGCTCTGTAGCTATTGCTAATGATATGCAGGGAACAGGAGATCAAAGGACAGAAGAGAATAAACAAAGGTAAACAGACCATAGAGGTTCTGCCTAAGTTTGGTGTTTGGCTTGGCTCACTCCCTGCCTTGTGTGACAGCCCTGGGGGAGTCCTGGGGGAGAAGAGACCGTGTAAGATGAGTGTAGACAGTTTTTGGTAAACTGCCACCTTGGTTTGCGCTGGGGGCCTTTAACTGGTGGTTGTGCCTTAGAAACGAAACTGGGTCTGTGGTGACGACCATAGAAACAGAGTTCTGTGGGTGTGAAAACGACAACAGGACATAATAGATGGTGCACTGGTTTGAGTCCTGGGATAGAGTGAGTCTGGTGGTACCTCTGGATGGGTTCCTTTGTGAGGATACACACGTGGACAAAATTGTTGGTACCCCTCAGTTAATGAAAGAAAAACCCACAATGGTCACTGAAATCACTTGAAACTTGCAGAAGTAATAATAAATAAAAATGAATTGAAAATTAAACAATCAAAATCAGCCATCACTTTTGAATTGTTGATTAACATAATTATTTAAAAAAACAAACTAATGAAAGAGGCCTGGACAAAAATAATGGTACCTCTATAAAAGATTGAAAACTATTTGACCAGAGTGACATGATTAACTCAGGTGTGTCCTTTAATTGACATCACAGGTGTTTCCAAACTCATAATCAGTCAGTCTGACTATTTAAAGGCAGACAAGTAGTCACTCTGCTGTTTGGTGAAAAGGTGTGTACCACACTGAACATGGACAACAGAAAGCGAAGGAGAGAATTGTCCCAGGACATCCGAAAAAAAATCATAGACAAACATCTTAAAGGTAAAGGCTATAAGACCATCTCTAAACAGCTTGAAGTTCCTGTGACAACAGTGGCTCATATTATTCAGAAGTTCAAGACCCACAGGACAGTAGCCAACCTCCCTGGACGTGGCCGCAAGAGGAAAATTGATGACAAATTGAAGAGACGGATCGTTCGAATTGTATCCAAAGAGCCCAGAACAACCTCCAAAGAAAATTAAAGGTGAACTCCAAGGCCAAGGTACATCAGTGTCAGATCGCACCATTCGTTGTTGTTTGAGCCAAAGTGGACTTCATGGGAGACGACACCACTGCTGAAAAAAATCATAAAAAAGCGAGACTGGAATTTGCAAAAATGCATGTTGACAAGCCACAAAGCTTCTGGGAGAATGTCCTTTGGACAGATGAGACCAAACTGGAGCTTTTTGGTAAGGCACATCAACTCTATGTTCATAGACTCAAAAACCAAGCATACGAAAAGAAGAACACTGTCCCTACGGTGAAACATGGAGGAGGCTCAGTAATGTTTTGGGGCTGCTTTGCTGCATCTGGCACAGGGTGTCTTGAATGTGTGCAAGGTAAAATGAAATCTGAAGACTATCAAGGCATTCTGGAGAGAAATGTGCTGCCTAGTGTCAGAAAGCTTGGTCTCAGTCGCAGGTCATGGGTCTTCCAACAGGACAACGATCCAAAACACACAGCCAAAAACACCCAAGAATGGCTGAGAGAAAAGCGTTGGACTATTCTAAAGTGGCCTTCCATGAGCCCAGATCTGAATCCCATTGAACATCTGTGGAAGGAGCTGAAACATGCCATTTGGAGAAGACACCCATCAAACCTGAGACAACTGGAGCAGTTTGCTCATGAGGAGTGGGCCAAAATACCTGTTGACAGCTGCAGAACGCTCATTGACAAATACAGAAATCGTTTAATTGCAGTGATTGCTTTAAAAGGTTGTGCAACAAAATATTAAGTTATGGGTACCATCATTTTTGTCCAGCCCTATTTCATAAGTCTGTTTTTTTTAAATAATTATGTTAATCAACAATTCATAAGTAATGGCTGATTTTGATTATTTAATTTTCAATAAATTTTTATTTATTGTTACTTTTGTAAGTTTCAAGTGATTTCAGTGAGAATTGTGGGTTTTTCCTTCTTTAACTGAGGGGTACCAACAATTTTGTCCACGTGTGTATATGTGGTGATTTCTAGGAGGAAGTCCTATTAATGTTCAGATAAAAGAGTTTCCTCAAAATGATAGTATTTATATAAAATTGTGGAGGAGTTTATGTGCGAGTGTAAATCTGGATTTTAGAGAGAAAATAAAAAACACAATCAAAATAATCCTGACTGGAGTACACACCCTCAGTAACACAGAAGACCAGGAGGTCAGAGATCAACCAGGCCCACATGTCAAAATCCTAAAAATCAGAAAAACCGCTGTCTCTCTGGGTCCTCAAAAGAACATTTAATTGTGACACCATATAAGTCATGTTAGTCCTAATGTCCAGAATATATGTGCAATGTGTAGCAGCCAATAATATGACAAACACCACCCTGAGCAGCCAATAACTGATTCAAAACCAAACTGTTCTGCAGCACAACATTAAAGCAAGAATGTCTGGAAACCAAAAGCGGCCACAGCCGTGAGGCTCTCCAGGTCTGGAGCCAAACCACTAACACGGAGAGCCAGGTAAACTGTACCCCACAGAGTGACAAGGCCCCAAATAACTTATCCCCTCTGAAATACAATCAGTATGACCAGAGACAACAAATGAAAATGAGAAAATGAGAACTAATAAAAAAAGGAGTGAAAAAACAAGGACAAGCAAATAGGATAATGGGAGAAATTTATGATAACAGTATGGGGTGCTGTTTGCATTTTGTCACATTTAGCTTCAAATCATGTTTTAAAAAGTGGTGTGAATGGTTGAAAGTCACTTTTTAGCATATTTAAAACAATATTTGTTAAGTTTGAAAATATATTAAATAATTTAATCTAAATCTAAATGTTAAATCTAAATGTTATGCCTAAAAGTTAAATCTAAATGTTAAAACTAAATCAAAAAGTAAAATCTAAATCTAAACGTTAAATTCAGATCTAAATGTTACGCCTAAATCTAAATGTTAAATCTAAATCTAAACATTAAATCCAAATGTTCTGTTTGAAACTAAATATTTAGCTAATATGCAAATTCAAGATGCCAGCAACTGGAATTACCAAAATAAAAGTTTGAGGAGGTCAGTCTGTTTATAGTGTTAAATAATGAATAAACAATGATCTGGAGAAATTGACTCTTAGACATAGATTAAAGTGATCATAACTACCCAAAATAACTATAAAACTATATTTTAAGAGTACCTTGAGGTTTAAGTGTCACTTATTTTTGCAGGAGTGTGTTAAATGTGCTAAAAAGTGATTTTCCAAAATTCACACCACTTTTTAAAACATGATTTGAAGCTAATTGTGACAAAATGTTGCTGTTATTTTCAGTACTGGCTTTCAATGAAGAAATGCCTAATTGCTGAAGGAGAAATATACGCTAAAAAGACTCAAAAAAGAAAAAAAAAAGACTATACTTCACAGTGGTTTGTTGCTCATTAATGGAAGCAGGTTTTCTGCCTGCAATGAAAGTTTACGTCCTTTCAGTTGGGGCTCAGATGGTTAAAGAAACTTTTCCCATTTTACACATTTAGTTATTCTATTATTGTCTAGATGTTGAAAAAGACTTTTGGGACTGATTTGTATGTTAGAAATCTCTCATTCTTCACCTGAAAATGACAGATGACCTCAATATTAGCAGAGGACCACAAATCTGTTTATGTGTTACAGCTTTGACCAGTGGAGGATGTAACTGTGGACATAAATGATCAAAGCTGCAGGAAACCACAGAAAATCATCTCTCACATGTGTTTGTTTGTTCGTGTCCGTTACTCCATTACAGTTAATGCTGTGCAGAGAATGTGGTTTCAGTTTAGTTCATAATGATTTTCCTTCTGAACAATGTGAACATCGTTTCTGATGTTCTTGGCCTCATGTCTCTTTCTTGGGGCACTGATGATAAGTGGTTGGAAATAGGTGTCGTCAATGGTTGTGTGAACGACTGCTGACCCTACTGACTGTCATCAGCTGACTGCTGACCCTACTGACTGTCGTCAGCCGACTGCTGACCCTACTGACTGTCGTCAGCCGACTGCTGAACCTACTGACTGTCGTCAGCCGACTGCTGACCCTACTGACTGTCATCAGCCGACTGCTGACCCTACTGACTGTCATCAGCCGACTGCTGACCCTACTGTTTTGTTTTTGTACATTACAGACAGACAGACACTGATGCAAATCATGTGGCGTTCATCCTCAGTGTTGCATAGTGTGCCCCTGGAGGATTATATGGATTTCTATTAGTTGTTTGAAACTGATTTGGGAAAAAATTCCTGCTCTAAATGTGGTGCCTTCAAAGATCCATGACTAATGATGGTCATGATTTTGGATTGGTCAAAGTTGTGGAACTGGTGAAGATTACAGTAAAATCTTGTTATCGTCTTTTGCAATAATCACATCCTTTGGAACTGGATCAAGTGTATTACATCTATTTAGAGTCCATGTGCCCAACAGGTGTAATTATCCCTTGCCTGAGTTTCTACAGTCCGCACATGGATTTTTCAGATTGAGAAAGTCTTGATCAAGGTCAATCGATTGAGTGATGTTTCACACAAGATTTGCAGGCTGTAAACAAAGTTGTATTCTCTTTACCTCGACACAATTGTGATGCAAGGTCCTGTTTCTGAGTGGTTTTCTGTAGTTGTTCTGCATTAATGTTCCTGTCCATCCTGATAACCAGTTCTAGTTTGGTTTCATCTTCACGGCTGAGCCTTAGACATTGGCTTGGCTGTTCCAGGGTTACTAAGAGTCACCTTTCATTTATAATTCTGCTTTGAGACGTCTTGACCCCTGGTGTTGACTCCTGGTACTGTGAAGTACACAGGTGACATTTTGTTGGCTTGTCCTGTACCTGAGCAGTGTGGGGCTGATGCATTATATTTCTTAAACGTCCTCTAGAGAAGGATCATGAGACTAGTCTGTCTAAAATGCGTTTGTGTGGCAGCAGGTGACTTTTTTGTCCACGTCATTTATGTAGAAGCCTTTGTCTCTGAATAGTAAATGATGTCATTTTTGGTTATAGGAACTCACGATGATGAGGACATCCTTGGTGTGTTATTGGTTTATTAACTGCAATGCTATCTTTTGCCCTACAGGATGGGAGACACCGGTGGCAGCGAGCTGGTTCTCACTTTGACAGTAAATGTTTCTTCCCTCATTTTACAAAGTTGATTCATGGTTTGGATCATGTGTCTAAGGGGGTGATGTTGTCACTAATTATTAGTTTGCAAAAGGTTTTGCTGGGAGGAGGAATAGGAGTGCCAGTATGCAGGAATGTGGAAAAACTTTGTATTCCCTCTTTAAATCTCAATAACAAATTGTTATGGATCCAACAAACTACTGAATAACACATTACTTTTTTTCTCCTTTTGCCTTTTTTTTTGATAATAATGGTATGATGGAATAGTTATATGTTGTTGTTTACATGAGGTTGTATTTGCCTATTACTTAGATCAGCTTTGATAAGATTTATTTTTCTTTTACTATGTTGTTACACAAAAAATAAAGGATTAAATGATTGGGTAATGACTTCTACAAATTACTGTCCAAATCATTGACTCATGAGGTGTAATTACCTCTCTGCATACCAGAGTATAAAAAAGTATTCTTGAGGTAAATGTGAGGCCATTTGTCCCACAAATAAAGTTCAGTTAACAGGGGCAATGACCTGAAGTATGCCAGCAAAATCTATACTGTAATGGCTGGAAAATAAAAGAATGAAGGTTTGGAAAAGCCTAGTCAAAGTTCACTGAAGTGCTTTCTTTGGGACCTTATGAGAGCTGTGCTTCAGCAACTGTCCCAAAAATCTTAATGAACTGAAACAGTGTGATAAACATAAATGGGGCTGAATTCCTCCAATAATGATGTGAGAGACTTATATGGCTAATAACTAAGTCATATATGAAATGAAAACTTTCAAGTTATTTCTTCTAAAAGTGGATCTGCACAGTGTTGAATCATGGGCATCCTTATTAATGCCCATTATTTCTTTTTTTTTTTTTTTTTTTGGCTTCATTTTTGAGATCTGCTGAGGATCAGATTATTATTATGAGCGCTGGGTGCAGTTCTCTTCTTGTGCAGACATACAGTCATGGAAAAAATTATTAGACCGCCATTTTTTCTTCACTTTCTTGTTCATTTTAATACCTGGTACCACTAAACGTCATCATGTGACTAAAACAGACAGAAAAGAAAACACTGAATGCATAAAAGCAGTGTTTTTGGCAGTACAACGCCATAGCTATTGATGTAAAAACTTAAGTGATTTAGGTTATAATCAAGAAAACTATGGAAAATGGTAAGATATCAGCTCTTAAATAAAACTTATGAGCAATCTTTGTGGTTATCGTTATGTTTTTGTCCAAACAAATGACCTTTAGTTGTACCAGGCATTAAAATGAACAAGAAACTGAAGAAAACAAGGGTGGTCTAATAACTTTTTCCATGACTGTATGTGGTTTTCAGGCATCTTCTGACTGGAAGACAGATGAAGATTTTGTGACCAGAAGGTGTGGATATTCGACAGCAGTATTGGCCTCGTGTCCATACCAGTTCTGATGGATTTCTTCCAGTCATGGTGGGTAGATGCCAGTAATCCATTATGCTGTTTTATTGATACACTAAAGGTCCTTTATGTTCCTGGAGGTGCAGTCAGGACACTCACGGTGGTTGTACATGTTAAATCCTGATAGTGTAAAACCATAGATCTGAAGAAGGATTAGTTTCTTCTTTCCATAACTGTATTCAAGAGTCAGTCGGTAAAATGAGCTGTTTGCCCGTAACTCATGTTTCATTAGCACAAGTTATGAGTCATGACACAAAACACTGCATTAGGAAAATCACATGCAAGTGAAAGTCTAACCCAGAAATTTCTGGGTTAGACTTTCACTGCATTAGGAAAATCACATGCAAGTGAAAGTGTAACCCAGAAATTTCTGTTTTTAAGACTTCCTATTGATGGTTTGAATGGTGAACGGTCTCTGATTCCTTTAACCTTTTATAACTTAAAATTAAACTCGATTTGGTGATAACTCAACACTGTTGTAAATTGTAATCTGAGCACTCGCACGTAGTTTCCGCTTCTGCTTTTCCCTGGGATTGTCACTGCCGTTAATCGCCGGTTCTTTAGCTTATTAACTTCTTAGCATGGCTTCTTCTTCTCCCTCTGTTTCTCCCTCCCGCTGCTCAGTGTGTGAAATGTTCAGTTATTCCTCTGCCTCCTTTAGCGAGAGAGGTAAATGCATAAAGTGTAGTTTATTCATAGCTTTGGAGGCAAGGCTCAGTGAGCTAGAGGCTTGGTTCCGTCAACTAGACCATAGTCTGTCAGATGCGATCGGCAGCCAGGCTAACGTAGTGGCGGAGCAGCCTAGAGTAGCTTTAGTTAGCAGTTCCCCTGCAGCACCCGAGCAGCCGGCCAGTCAGGGCGGCTGGGTGATGGTTCGAAGGAAGCATAGCCCAAAACAAAGGCACATGGATCACCATCACTTGCTTCACGTATCAAACCATTTTTCCCCACCCCGCCCTGCTGATTGGCGACTCTATAGTCCGGTATGTGAGGCCAGCAGCTACGACCATAATTAGGTGTATCCCGGGAGCCAGAGTGGGTGACATCGAGACAAATTTGAAGCTGCTGGCAAAGAGTAACCTTAAGTACTGTAAAGTTATTATACATGTCGGCACTAATGACACCTGGCTACGCAAGTCAGAGGTCACTAAAGTTAATATTGAGTCGGTGTGTAATTTTGCAAAGAGCAGGTCAGACTCCGTAGTTTTCTCTGGTCCCCTTCCTAATTTGACCAGTGATGATATGCTTAGCCACATGCCATTGCTCCGTCGCTGGTTGTTGTGGTGGTGTCCAGCAAACGGCGTGGCCTTTATTGACAATTGGCCGGATTTTTGGGGAAATCCTGGTCTGATTAGAAGAGACGGCATTCATCCCACCCGGGATGGTGCAGCTCTTATTTCTAGGAATTTGGACGATTTTCTTAGATGCTCCCCCTGACAATCCAAGGTGGAGGCCAGGATGCAGAGCTGCAGTCTTACATGCTTCTCCACTGCTTTTCGAGGACTGCCCCCGACCACTAAAAATAGAGAAATCAACCATGTAACTGCTAATGTTAACACGGTGCTGATCAAAAACATAGAATTGTTGTCACTTCCACATCCTCCAAAAGTCTACTTAGCGCGATGTGATAGTGGCGATAATCAAAATAATCTGATAAAAATAAAAACTGTCCGACATTTAGAGCCAAGAGACCTTGTAATTAGATGTGGACTATTGAATGTAAGGTCCCTTGGCTCTAAGTCCCTGCTAATCAATGATCTAATTACTGAGACTCGTTGCAATGTCTTCTGCTGATCAGAAACATGGCTACAAGAGGGAGAGTATGTGATCTTAAATGAGGCTACACCACCAGGTTATATTAATTATCATATTCCCTGGAGTATGGGTCGAGGTGTAGGAGTAGCAGCTGTCTACAACTCCAGCCTGCAAGTAAAAACAAAACCCAAATGCAATTATTGTACATTTGAAAGCCTTACACTTAGTTTGACTATCCCAAACTGGAAATCAGAGAAGCCAGTCTTGTTGGTGGTAGTGTACTTCTAGTGTAGTTCTAGAAGTAGTAGAAGTAGTTCTAGGGTAGTGTAGTTCTCAGATTTTTTAGCTGGTTTAGTGCTCAGCTCAGACAAACGTTGACATAGTGGGTGACTTTAAAATCCGCATAGATGTTGACAGTGACAGCTTTAAATTAGCCTTTACAGCTCTCTTAGATTCGTTGGGTGTCTCACAAAAAAGTGAAAGTGAAAGAATCGACTCACTACTAATCATATCCTGGATCTGGTTCTCACCAATGGTGTAGATACTCATCACTTTTTAGTGTCGCTGCTGAATTCTCTTCTCTCGGACCACTATTTAGTTACATTCGAGTTCAGCATTTGTTGCATTAAAATAGAAAATCAAATGTGTCATTATAGCAGATGTCTTTCTGAAGATGCTGTGAATAATTTTTTAGGAGGTCATTCTCTCTCATCTCCCTATGGTGGAATATGATAGAACAGCTGAGGGCAATGACCTGAATTTTACTCCGACAGATATTGACTATTTCGTCAACAATACTGCCGATATGTTACATTCAGCCCTGGATGCTGTTGCTCCTCTGAGGAAGAGGGTTTCTTACCTTAGGAGCTCAGTTCCCTGGTATAACTTGCATATTTGCATGCTGAAGCAGAATGCACGTAAAATGGAAAGGAGGTGGTACTCCTGTAAATCTGTGGATTCCCATCGTGCCTGGAAAGATAGTTTAATAGTCTACAAAAAGCACTACGCAGAGCTAGAACATCTTATTATTCATCATTAATAGAAAAGAACAAACATAACCCAAGTTTTCTGTTCAGCACTGTAGCCAGGCTGACAAAGAGTCACAACTCTGTTGGTCCATGCATTCCTGCTACTCTCAGTAGTGAAGACTTTATGAGCTTTTTTAGTGGGAAAATAATCAAAATTAGAGATGAGATCGGCCAGGCCCAGCTGTCGGCGGCTGTGAAAGTCCCTGCAGCTTCGTTGATTTCTTCCGTTTCTGATTTGACTCTGGACTGTTTTTCTCCTGTAGGCCTATCTGAGTTGACCTCAACTATCAGTAAAGCTAAACCATCTACATGTCTGTTGGATCCCATCCCAACTCTGCTCCTCCTGTTATGTCCTTTATTGGTATGTCAATTTGGGGTCAGATTAACCTATCTCTACAATCAGGATGTGTACCACAAGTTTTTAAAGTTGCAGTTACAAAACCTTTGTTCAAGAAACCATCTCTTGATCCGGACATCTTGGCAAACTATAGACCAATATCCAACCTCTCATTTATTTCTAAAATTCTGGAAAAAATAGTTGCTAGCCAGTTAGGAGAGCACTTGCATAGAAATTATCTATTTCTCAGGGTTTATAACTCATCATAGCACAGAAATTGCGCTGATTAGAGTCACCAATGACCTCCTCATGGCCTCAGACAATGGATTAGTCTCTGTCCTTGTTCTGCTGGACCTCAGTGCTGCTTTTGATACTGTTGATCTCAGCCTTTTGCTGCATAGATTAGAGCACACTGTTGGAATTAAAGGGACAGCATTAGGCTGGTTTAAATCATACCTATCTGACAGGTTCCAGTTCGTACATGTTAATGACGTTTCTTCTACACGGACTAGGGTCTGCTGTGACGTCCCACGGGGTTCAGTTGTGGGACCAATCCTTTTCACTTTATACATGCTGCCCTTGGGAAAAATTATCCAGAGCCATGGCATAAACTTTCATTGCTACGCTGATGATACGCAGCTGTACTTATCTATGAAACCAGAGGAAACAAAACCTTTGGCCAAACTTCAAGGTTGTCTTAATGACATTAATTCCTGGATGTCTTCTAATTTTTTGCTTCTAAATTCGGATAAAACAGAAGTTATTGTCTTTGGTCCCAAACACCTGAGGAATGGATTAACTGGGTTTACGCTGGCTTCCAGCACAGCTGTGAAAAACCTTGGAGCCATTTTTGATCAGGATATGTTATTTAAGCAGCATATTAATCAGGTTTGCAAGACAGCCTTTTTTCATCTCCGAAATATTGCCAAGATTAGGAGCATCCTCTCCCTGGGTGATGCTGAAAAATTAATCCACGTGTTTGTCAATTCTAGACTGGATTATTGCAATGTGTTGTTAGCAGGATGTCCGAAAAGCTCGCTGAATAGCCTTCAATTGATCCAGAATGCAGCAGCGAGGGTGCTGACAGGAATCTGGAATCTCTCCCGTGTTAGCCTCCCTCCATTGGCTCCCCGTGAAATTTTGAATTGAGTTAAAATTTCTGCTTCTCGCATATAAGGCCCTTAACGGCCTAGCTCCGCGCTATTTACAAGACTTGATAGCACGCTATGCACCTAATAGAGCTCTCTGCTCTCAGAGTGCAGGATTACTCGTCGTTCCTAGAATATCCAAAAGTAGGTTTGGAGGACGGGCCTTCTGCTACTAGGCCCCTTTATTATGGAACCAGCTATCATTTTAGGTTAAGGAGGATGACACCATCTCCATCTTTAAAACTAAATTGAAAACATTTCTGTTCAGTAAAGCCTACAGTTAGTCTAAACTATAGTGTGTAGGGGCTAATAGTTATAGCCATAGTTGTAGGAGCTAAGACTAGAGTAGGCTCGTCTTCATCACAGCTTTGTCATAGTTATGCTGCTATAGGCCTACGCTGCAGGGGGACACAAACATGATCTGCTGAGTGGTGTCTCTTCTGCTCTTCCCCCTTTCCTTCGCTTTCCTCCTCCTCCAGCTCATTCATAATTAATTGGGAGCACCTTGTTACCGTAACTGTGTTCCATATTCTTTACTTTCCTGTGGTTTGTTGTGCTATTTTGCCCCCCTTTTTTTCTCTGTATGTTTGCAGGCCAGAGTTTCCTGGGTTGCATGCTGACTTGCAGTTCCATCCTTTGAAACTGCAAAGGTGGGCTTGCCTCCACTTGTGTGTGTGGATGTGTTTGGGGTGCCGACTGGCGTGGCGATCGCCGACCTGGTCCTCTGGCCATCTCATCTCAGTGCTGCTACCTCCATCTGTTTATGTTTATGTTTATATGGTCATTATATTTAGTCATTTGTGTGCCCCCCTCTCTCTGTCCTACATCCTCTCTCTGTCCTGTCTCCCCTCTCTTCTTTCTTTACCCGGCTGGCCTTCGGCAGGAAGGTCCCCACATATGAGCCAGGTCCTGCTCAAGGTTTCTTCCTCTTAAAGTGGAGTTTTTCCTTGCCACTGTTTGGCTTAAAGGTTTTTTTCTCCCTCTGTGGGAGTTTTTCACCTGCCATTATCCTTGTTTAGGATTCAATGTTTTTTTCTAGTTAATGATATTTGCTCGGGGGTCATGCTCTGGGTCTCTGTAAAGCACCTAGAGACAATTGACATTGTAACAGACGCTATACAAATAAAATTGAATTGAATTGAAGACCGGTTTAATAACAAACCCCTTCAGTGGCACATGACCTTAACTGCTGTTTTTTTGTTAACCGCTTACAGTGAGTGTTTGAGTCTGAATTGAGTTTGTGTTTGGTAATATCTTATATAATCAGTGATTATGCCCCCTTGTGAGTAAATCACATTGTTTTATGGTCACAGGGTGGCTTGAACGTAACAGAAAATACAGAGAAACTGTGACGTGTCCAGTCAGCTGCGTGGTGGGCAGCACCAGCTGATCACAACTCTATATGAATGTTCCCAGACAGACAGTTCCTGATACTTCTCTGCCTTCCAGTCTGTTTCGCTGCCTCTTTCAGAAGATGGAGAAGAGCCAGGTACAGAAGAAACCCATTCGCCTCATGGCAGCAGTTTGCAACAAAATGGGGTTAGGAAAAGACGGAACACTGCCCTGGAATTTACCGTAAGAGAAAAACATTTTTTTTGATAACTTATTTCAGTTTTTAAATGCAAACATCTTTGAATACTGCTACAAAATTAGGCTACACATTACATGCTAAAGTAAGTGTCTTGAGGGAACATAAAAGTACATTTTTGTGTGCATTTCAAACTAAACAATTCAGTCTTGATTATCTAAATGTTTAATGACATTTGAATTAATAAAGATGCTGAATAAAGGGAGAGGTGGTAGCGCTGCCACCTCACAGCAAGGAGGTTCCTGCTCCTTGCTGTTTCCTTTAAAAAGTATTGATTATCCATTAAGTGGTATAATCATCTGACAGTATATTATTGGTGAGCAAATGGACA
Organism: Hirundichthys speculiger; assembly: GCA_018398805.1. Taxonomy (NCBI): domain Eukaryota; kingdom Metazoa; phylum Chordata; class Actinopteri; order Beloniformes; family Exocoetidae; genus Hirundichthys; species Hirundichthys speculiger. Next base: position 1,239,436 of record JAGFBZ010000482.1, read on the forward strand.
CACATGAGGAAAATTACACTGAATCCAAGACATGATTGGATAAGCATTACTTATGTGTAAGATCTGCCACCTGCTGCTCGAATTATTACCTCCGCCAAGGAGGTAATGTTTTTGCCAGCGTTTATCTGTCTCTTTGTTTGTCTCTCTGTGTACAAGATAACTCAAAAAGTTATGGATGGATTTTGATGAAAATTTCAGTTGTCAGAAATGTGAAAAGGAAGAACTGATTTAATTTTGGGTGTGATCCGGAAGAAATCCTGGATTCTGGATCACTTTCAAATTTTCGATTTGTTGTATTCAATTCAATTTTATTTGTATAGCCTCTGTTACAATATCAATTGTCTCTAGGCGCTTTACAGAGACCCAGAGCATGACCCCCGAGCAAATATCATTAACTAAGAATATAATATTGAATCCTAAACAAGGATAATGGCAGGTAAAAAACTCCCACAGGGGGAGAAAAAAACCTTTAAGCCAAACAGTGACAATGGAAAACTCCACTTTAAGAGGAAGAAACCTTGAGCAGGACCTGGCTCATATGAGGGGACCTTCCTGCCGAAGGCCAGCCGGGTAAAGAAAGAAGAGAGGGGAGACAGGACAGAGAGAGGATGTAGGACAGAGAGAGGAGAGCACACAAATGACTGAGACAAACAGAAAAACGCCGGCAAAAACATTACCTTCTTGGCAGAGGTAATAACGATGAACAACATGTGGCTGTTTTCTGTTTGACTAAATACTAGAAATTTGATTTTCACAGGTCTGAATTCCAGTACTTTCTGGACACCATCACAAGAGTGACGAGACCAGGTATTTCTCAACATTCACCTCATCAAAATTGTAGAAAGCTTTTTGAACCATTTTTTTCTATAACTGGGTTGTTATTTGTACCAAGATCAAAATTACAAGATGAGATAATCGTATCTTATCTTGGCTAACCATACCCATTCACCTTGCAAAATTTGTCTCTTGTGAAATGGTTACAATACTCCACAAATTCACCATTTCCACCAGTACAGTCATAGTGTTTTGGTACAGAAGTACCAAACCGATCCCAATGGGTTGGGGGTAGGATTTATGCCCATACTTAAGATACTTTATTTAATGTATACCAATTTTATTCTGTCTTTGGTAGGAAACATGAATTTGTTGGTTTGGGGAAGGGTGTGCTGGCTCCACCACCCAAAAAATACGTTGCCACTGGCCAATTCTTTGCATGTGGTACTTAGTAAAACACTGAGGTGAGTGTTATCAAACATAATCATCTGCATCAACAAGACCATCAGGGGAGCAGTAGTCATCTGAAAACTGGTGCCAGTTGACATTCATCTTTTTCTGACATCTCTTCTTTTACAGCAAAGTGCCAGATCACGCTCACTTTTTGTGTCAAGACTTTGAGAGTGCTGTACGCCTGGCATCAGAGCCTCCACTCGCAGACATAATAGAAACCATCTGGATTATTGGTGGGACACAAGTCTACGTGGTAAACCATTTTGCCTACAAACCCAGAAACCAGCATAACAATTTTCACTGTCAGGACTTCTAGTTGCGTCGGGGGCATAGCTATTTCCTACAGCTCCTCATTCATTCAATCTCTGTACTCCTTTGTAGTTGGAGATCCTGTTATAATCTGCTGTAAAAACCAGTTTATAGATTGACAGCAGTTATTAGCAAGATCCCAGCCATTTCTGGTCAGAACAGATGCCCCTGAAAAAGGAAAGAATGGAAATTGTTGTTTTCATTTCACTTCTGATATATAGTTGATACTTTATTTGCAAAAGCTCAAATGAAATTGGGGCTTTAAAAAAAACCTGTATTAACTTGTAAAAACAAAACTAAAGACAAAACAAAACAAAGATCATTCACTCATATTCACTGAGGATTATCTCGCTAGTGCAGGCAATTATTAAGGCTTCTGCTAATGTCTGAATGTGTGTGAAAATGACCTGTACAGACGCTTCATTTAACAAGCTCATCAATCTGCAGTGGTGGATGAATGGAAAAACACACTTTCTATATATTAATCTTAAAGAAACTGGCTCTCTCTTTTTTTTTTTTTTACTTTCAAGCTTACGTTTAGTGTTAGGCACATGATGAAAATTAATCCATCTATGTATTGTATGTGCAGATCATCAGGATTATTTTTCTTTTTCTTCTTTATATTGGTCTCATTATCTCAGTTAAGTCCAGTTAAATCACACTGGTAATCTGGGGAAATACAAAAAAAAAACAACAAAAAACCTAAAAATACAATTTCAACAAGTTATAGTGATGGCTTGGTACAAAAGCAGTGTCTATTAAAGACAGAGTCTTTAAGGAACAAAGATGGGCAGAGAGTTCCGCTTTGTTAACAAATGTGTAGCAAAATCTAAACCATCCCCAGCAAAGAATGTGGAGAAATCTTTGAACCAAAACAAATATGACAATGGTGACCCCATACTCGTAGACACCTTAAGAAGTGTTTGCAGGAAAAAAGAGACAAAATAACAACTGTCAGCCTTCATCTAAACCTCAGTACCAGAACACCTTTAAGTGTTATGAGACAGAATGGCAGCATTGCAAAGTGGTGAAAACTTTATTCTATCAACTTTTTTAGAAACGTGTTATAGTCTTGAAATGCAAGATTGATGTATGTTAAAGTCAGAGTAAATATTACACCTGTAATTAACAAATTAATATTTTTTTTATATATTGTCTGAACTTTTTCTGATTTGGGGATTGTAACCTGTATGGGTAAATGTTGCTTATTCAGATGAGGCTTCATTTTTTTTTTTTTACCCAGTTACTTTCAGGAATGTGCTTCTCTTACTGGTGCATGTAATTATTGGTCTCACATGATTCTCAGCTTCCCCAAAATTCCACCTTTAATGACATGGAATAATGAAAGACATTGTGTTTTTTTTTTTTTTTTTTTTTTTTTTTTTTTTGAGAGCAGTCTTTAGAACACAAAGGTGCAGACAAGCTAAACATAGAAGAACAGACCCATACAGTTTGTTCATTAAACTATTCTCACACCAGCTGGATGGATGAACACACAGTTTTATTGTAAATGTGGGATTAAATGGTGTTAATAATACATTGAGCCAAACATGAGGTCATAATGAGCTGCAGCCCACCAGTTGGTTAAACATTAAGATTTGCATCCAGACATTTTTAAAGCCACAAAGGATTCAAAATAAATGTATTTAAAAGTATAAAATATATTTTTAAGGTTCAAGAAACACTTAAAGGTGGAGTAAGTGTTTTTTGAACAAATGGTTCAAGCAATCCAACTCAAGGGAGATTTTGAAAATATACACTCCCTCCCTCCTTCCAAAGGCTCCGCCTCCTCCTCTTCAGCTCACCCCTCGAAACCACGCCTTCACATGATTCAGGACTACATGAACCGCAGGGAGGGAGGGAGGGGTGGGTGGGAGTGCATTGATAATTTGATGGACGTATTAGGCAGCCAATGAAAGTAATGATGATCACTATTTTGATTGGTCAGAGTTTTTCTCTGATTATACCCTCTAGACCAGACCAAAACATTTCGTTTTTTTGGCAAACATTTTATTTCAGTGGGTGCAATGGGAATGTGAATAGGTTTTCAGGCAATATTGTAAAAAGTGCTGCAAAAAAAAAACACCTACCCCACCTTTAATGTTGGTTAAATTTACAAGTATGAAAAAAAATCACGCATCAAACAACTAAATGTAAAGTGAACACTGTCCTGTGTAACGAGGTTCTCTGAGATTCTCCCTCATCTTTCTAACCAGGATGCACTTAAGCACCCGTGGTGTGACCTTCTTTACCTGACAGACATCATGGCTGACTTTGACTGTGACGTCTTCTTCCCTGAGTTTGACAGAGGACTATTTCAAGTACAGGAAAGGTGAGTTTCTAGCACGTTTCCAAGCCTCAAATGTTCAGTGTTTCCTGATTTGGAGGCTCATGCCCCACATTTGAACTCGCTGGTGTTTCAACTGTTATGAAAGAGTTACTTCCACACAAACCCCATGACAAAGCAGTTTTTGCTTTGTATTTTCAGCTCAAAGGGGTTTGCTGACCTTTCTAAATCTTTCTCAACCCTTGTTAACTTCGGTTATACAGGAATCAAGTGAGGACTCTGTATACTGTGTTCATTGAGGATAGATTGTGTTTCTGTTATTATAATTATTAACTGATTTGATGAATATTGTAAATATATCCTGTCAATTTACTTCACGATAACAGCTTTTTATGACCCCATATAATTATTTCAGATATACCTTAGCACTACCACCAAACTGCTTCATGCATGATGGTGATCAATATTAAAGGTCTATCTGTTTGTGTTCTGATGAACTCACTCAACTTTTTTTTCTTTTGTTTGCATCAGTTTTCCTGACGTCCCGAGTGAAATTCAAGAGGAAAATGGGATTAAATTCAAATGTCAAGTGTTGAAGAAAGTGACTGCTGACGACTCTCAGAAGTAAAAATTAAATAAGAAGAATAGAGGAAATTAATCAGAAAACACTAATCATGGCTTTCCTCAAGATCCATTGTTTTCTAAGAGTATTTGATGAGTAATCACCTGGATAGAGATGAAATTCAAAAACACATTTTGCTGTTGTAGTTTTGTGAATTCAAGGAAACCCAGAATGTTGTTGTGACTCTCAGTCTCTCAGCATTCCCTTCCATCAGTACATTTACATGATATTTTAAACAAAAAAACTTGAATTGTTGTGTTAGTCCATTCTAAAGAAGTTTTTTTTTCAATAAAATACATGTGAACCTATTTGTATGACTGAAATGGTACTAAAATTTTACTTCTCAAACCTAGACTAACAAACCTAGATCATGTAGTTGGAAGTTCAGCTGGTGGATGCAGCTCTGGACTCCTAAACTCAGCAACAGGGTTCACTGAGTAGCTCATGCCCCAAGTCAAAGAGTGGCAAACTTCTTTATATGCTCTGTCCAGCTGGTCTTTGCCTCTCAGACCACTGTGGTGTTTATTTTTTCTTTTTGTTTTACATCTTTTGCTTGGTTGTCAGCTTTGGTATGCTTGTCACAGGTGCCATCACAAATCATTCTATCCCCATGATGAACTGATTTCCACAGCGTCATTTCACACGACACTCATTTCCCCTTGAGCAACCCTGTAACTTCAACTAAGAAAACACGTAGAACAAGTTCTTTTTCTTCTTTGTCAAACAATGCAAGTCTGTGTATGGATTACAAAATAATTTGGAGCTCCGATTGTATCAGATAGTTCTGGATCCAAACGCAAGAGTTTTGATTCTGAAGAAATAAAAGCAGTGATGATTATTTAAGAAAAATATGAAACATCAGAGAAAAGCAAATTTGTAGTGAAACCAATAATTGAACGAGTGCATTATACAGTACTAGCACTGGTTAATGTTGCTTTGATTTAGTAATCGCAATAGCAATTACGAACCAATTGTGAATATCAATGTATTGAAAATAATTAATGACCTTCATCACACACAATGGTTTAAAAAACAAAACAAAACAAAAAACAAAAAGAAACTTCAATATGAGCTATATTTTTCAGAGTTGAAGTAGAGCAGCCACTCCCTCATTTTGCATATGATGTGTTTGTGAAAGAAATGCCATTTTCAGAACTTCTGCATTTCCATAAAATAAATTTTATTTATCCTCAAGTTCCACTACATGCATGATAATAAATGCATCTGCTAAATGACAAAATGTAAAATCTAAATTTACTAAAGACATATAAATATCTTATTGCCTTCAGCTCCCATCTTGTCCCTTTATCTATGTTAAAGCTGTACAGAAAATGTTTGTCATTGAGTGACTTAACAAATACAACCCGAACATGAAAGCTATGCTTCCATAATTCTAGAATAGTCACATTTAAGTTGTGGATAAATGTTACAGCTTGTTCTTTGTTGTTCTTAAAATATTATCCATCAAAATTATTTTTTTTTTGTGACACTTGGATTTTTTTTCAAATGGTAATTTTCAATGTGTCAATGTTGAATAAAGTTTGAATAAAGTAATCCATTGTCATCTGTGTGTATTTGACCCTCTAGATCAGTAAGAATAGGAACAAAAGGTAATTTGTCTTCCTTTTATTAAAACAAAAGTCTGCACTTAACTGTCAGTTTCAAGTGATTTAAGCAAATTTCCACATCCATCAATGCCAGGATGGATGAAACAAAGTACTATAGAGCAGCAGCTCAGTATGACTCTTCTTCATTTTCTGTTTTTGTTTGTGTCTCGACTCCCCTGTCTTTACCTTGTTTCCTGTTTTACTTTGAAGGTCTGTCTTGTCTTTGTGGTGTTTAACTTCTTTAACTGCCATAAATATTAATTATGTTGTCATTTTATGTTTATATAAAAATATTTTTATTTAACATACATTCAAACAAAAGGGAATATTTTTCTGTTCCTGGATTTTTCTGTTCCTGGTTGAGTGCAGACCTTTAATATGGTACCTCACGGACATTTTTTGAGGTAACACCGCAAAGGGAAGAAGTTGAAGAAGCCGTGTTATTTATTTATTTATTTTTTTGCTCATGATGGACTCATTCCCGCAGGGGTGCAGCCAGCGAGGTAATCAATTTTTTGTTGTGTACGTGTTTGTATGTGTGAAACCTGTCTAATTATGTGTCGTGCTTAACAGTTCGACGGTGGTTATTGTTTACGACGATGTTGAAGCAATAAATCATCTGTCTGACTGGAGTGATAGTCGAACCCGGCGTCTGCTTCGACGGACCTGCTCGTGCCCAGCAAGGAGGCGGAGACGGCTCGTCACGACGGAAAAGCAGATAAGCCGCTGTTTAACAAGAAGACACTTGTTCAGCGGTTTTCCATGAACGTCCACAAGTCGGACACACAAGTTAAGGCGCTCTGAAAAGGGACATAAGTCTGGAAAACTACAGGGGAGTGTGAAGCTTAATAACAGTGGTCATAAGTTTAATGAGCAATTAATGTCGTTCACGTTTGATGTTACGTCATTCGCTAAAAGGGTAATCCGTACATTTTGAAAGGTTTGAAATAATTCGTGAGAATTTAAGTAAGCTGATAGTTTTGAGTGATTCATTTGTTTGAAGTTCAGTATTTCCTATGCAAGTCCACTTAAGTTTTATTGTGAAGACATTTCGTTTCTGTTATCAATGGTAATATTTCAAGCTTTTAAAGCTAGTTTTAAGGGTTAATTAGAAGCAATTAGAAATTAAGTTTATTGACCTAAGTGCCTCAAGAACATCTTTAGGGCTGGGTAAGTAATTCATTTGTCAGAAGTAAAAACTGTTATTCTGAAGTAGTTTTCAAATGGCAGAACCAGAGCAGATAGATGAGCCTGATGATGTACAAGTAGTCCAGTTTTAAGAGCCTCGTAGAAGTGAAAGAGACCGCACATTAACAGAAAAGGGAAAAGAATTTTATAAGGAAAAGGCTAAAGGGCTACTTCTACGCTTTGACAGCATTTATGACCGCTGGAAAGCTCTCAGCAAGGTTGCTAAAAGGTCTGTAATAAAATAAGACCCCAGCAACATTCTAGAAGAACATATCAGCACTGTTGAAAGGGAGTTGTCGGAGCTGAATACTGTTTATGATGAATATCGGAGGATTGACAGCCCAAAACATGAGATGCGCCGCAAGATGGATAACTGTACATCTGTCACAAGGATTGTGGTTCAGAATGCTCAATTTCAAATGCAAGGAACAGAGGAGAAGATTATTTGGCCCGATGCTGGTTCTGTATTTGCATCTTGTCTGTCGGGTGGCTCACGTTCAGCCTCTAAGTACTCTAAAGCTAATTCTGTTGTCTCTAATGTATCTTTAATCAAAAGGCAAGAAGCTGCAGAGAATATGCAGTCACACAAGCTGTATTGAAGATTATGGCTGAACAAGAGATTCACCAAGAGAAACTGCAAAAAATTGAAGCCGAGGACAAGCTTAGCTGCAGACCAAGAAGCAGCTGCAGTATCTCGCTATCTACAAGCAGAAAAGGAAGACACCGAACCCAAGACAGTCCTCTGCTTATTTACATGTAAGTCCCATCCTACCACAAGCACAATGCGCCACCTAGTGACCTCAAAGTGCAATGGCAGTGTCGTAGTGTGAGTTCAAGTGAATGATGAAATGAATGAAAATAAATTAAAAATTATAATGTCTGTTTTCCTCTCATTTATCTTATCCTACTGTTTTAATTTATTTCTATTGTTTCCAACCCTCTACAAATGCACACACATTATTTTGGGGTTGATGTGGCATAGTGCTCGATAAAACAATTGTAAAATTTGATCATTGTACCCAGTGTCACTACAATGAAGCAGTGGATCAACAAAACACAGCAAACACTATGTTGAAACTTATGATAGGCATATTTATTGTAGCCATTGAAATAGGCAGAAAGTATACTTTTGGCAGTGCAAAAATTAAATTGTGTCTCAGACCATTTAGCAGCTGTAGGAATCAGTATTAGTGCAAAACTGATTCAACAGATGTTTTCAACATAAACACAGTGAGGTCTATCCATTTTTGTAACCTTAACTGAAAACAGCTAAACTCCTCCAACTGGAGACCCCATCTTCTGATGGGCAAACTTAAAAGTATTTTCAGCCTCACAAACAAGCCTAGTTAATGTTTAACAAAAATAATATTTCCTCCAGTCTGGCCATTTAGATAAATAAAACAACTAATGAAATCAATAATGGTGGATAAAGTGCTTTAGTAGTCTAAGTTACACACTTGGAACTTGACCTTGTGGAGCACCCTTGGGTGAAACACATGCCATCATCATATCAGCACTCATAAACATTGCTAGCCCTCAAACCAATGATTGTACCTCAAGAGGAGAAGTTTCTCAAACTTGTGATCTTGACAGTGTTCCTCTTTGGAGAGAGAATCAGGTTTCCAAGGCTAAAAAGCCTTTCTACTGGGGCACTGGAGGGAGTGGCTGCATTAAGTTTAAGAGAGAGTTTCTTTATCATTGGAAATTGATTCAGAGTGTCTATCCCTGTTGCTCCTGATTTGAGGTACTTGGCTACTTCAGCTTCAGCAGTGGCGTAGGTGTCCTCCTTATTCTCTGCAAAGGAAAAAAACTCATCCTCTTTGCTAGAAGCCAGGGCGCTGTGTTGTGTCAGAAGAGCTGGTACCTGGTTGATGCTGCTCTTGCTCGGGGGGAGGTTTTCGCCACTCTTCCAGCAAACTTGCCTTTGCCAGGTCCTTCCGCTCCTGGTCATGCAACCAACGAAGCTTGAATTTTGGTAGTGTCACAGCAGCGAGGACAGCATCTTCACTTCCAAGAACACCTGCAAACCTTGTTTTGACTGCCTGTAACGACATAACAAGAGTGCAAAAAACATTATTGCATGAGACAGTAGTCTTTGTTTCAAAAACAAATGCATTAAACATTAACGGCATGCTGTAGTTTTATATAGAATATTATTTGTGAATAATTGTAGGCCTAGCCTATATGTTGTATTTATTGGGATAAAAGTATCTCAAACAGTAACAGTATACACTTGTATGCTACAGATCAATCGCACATAGTCTATATACACCCATAAAATTAACAGCACAATATGAACACAAATGCAATTGAATTATTAATTTAATTAAAAATAAACACAAAAGAAAATAACATCTCTTACTTGGATAACTGCATCTGGTAGCCCAACAAGGATTTGCAGATCATTTTTCATTTCTAGAGTCTTGGTCATCAATGATTCCAGTGTGGATAGGAGTGTGCCGTAAAAACAATAGTTTTCTCCCTGAAGAATGTCCAATGCCATAGTAAGTGGTTGCATGACGGCACAGTACTCTCTGATACATTGATGTTCCTTTTCATTGGAACATTTCAGCTGTAGTTTGGAAGAGAGGGTGTTCAGCTCCACCAAAGGTATCTTAGAAATTCGCATCATAGAACGAGTTCCACCTGGTTGTGCAAAGTACTAGTAGCTTCTTTGCAATAACGTCGTCCACAATCTCAGCGGCCACTGTGGAACGACTGGCCTTGTTCCACAGCCCTGCACATTTTGTGGTGGCACTTCTGTAGATGGCTTTTGTTTCAGGTTTTGACAACAACCACTTATCCAGTGCAAGAGATGAGGTTCAATGTGTGCGACGAACATCTCTGATGCAGAGATAAAGAAATTACATCATCAACATCATCAGCACCGTTCTGCAGCACATCCCCAATGGAAACAAAAGTCACCTCATCCTCCCCATCTTCAGAGTCGTCTGACAGGTGGTGGCTGGTACACTTGAAAGGCCTTGACAAAATTGGAACCATTGTCTGTTACAGTTGCTGTGATTTTGAAGGATAGGCCATGGGATGAGTTTATGTTGTCCAGCTCACTTGCAACTGTCATACGTATGTCGACCCTTAAATCTCCTGCATGCCAGCGCTGCTTTCTCACGTTTCATGTTGTTTGGATCTATCCAATGTACGGTTACACCAAGAAAACTTTTAGTATGCACAGTCCAAATGTCTGCTGTTGTGGAGACATGTTCTAACTCATCAAATGTCTTTTTGAGCTCTGACTCCTTGTCAGCATATTCTTGGTCCAGGTAACGGGAAAACGTCTTTCTGCGTGGTGCTGGCGCAGCACCGTCTCTCCCTCGCACAGGTAGTTTGCTAACCAGTTCTCTGAAAGCATGGGACTCAACCGTTGAGATAGGTTGCATGTCTTCCACCACATACCTGGCAATCAATCTGTTTAGCTGTGTCTGGGTTATCCACTGTGCAACAGGCTTTGTAAAATCAAGCTTTCGTTGTTTGGCTGGAGTGGCTCCTCCTTTAGCGTCAGCGGAGCTAACGTTAACAGTGTTGCCTTCAGGGTCTTTTTCAACCAGCTTGGTAGATGCGTGTTATTTCTGAAGATGTTTCATCAAATTAGAATTGCTAGTCTTTGATGTGGATAAAGTTTTAGAACCTCCACATAGTTTACAGGTCACCACAATATTCCTATTGTCTTTTACCGTCACAAGGGAAAAATAATGTCCATATTTCCACGATAGAAATCCCACGCCTAGACTGTCATCAACTACCGTTGTTGTTTTCATTCCTTCACTCTCAGGTCGCTGCATCACGTGCGCTTCAGGTCCACTACGGAAACTGTAGTTCTGAGTTATGCACGTGAAGTAACGAGTAATGAGCCTGTTTAAATCGCAATAATGATAAACGTGTTACTGGTTTGGCAAAGTAATTAATTACAGTACTCGTTACTTGTTACTGCAGGAAATATTAGGGTGTGAGAAAATTAATTACAGTACTCGTTACTCATTACTGCAGGAAATATTAGGGTGTGAGAAATCAGAGAAGATGATCCAGAGCTACGGAAAGTTGAGGTTCTGAACACAAAAGCTTTGCTTGACCGTTTGTCAAAGTTTTCTGACTGGAGAAGAGCTGTGAAAGCCATTGCCTGTCTTAAACTATACGTACAGCAAAGAAAGGGTCTCAAATCTAAGACAAATGAAACCACAAACATTGAAGAAAGACAGGAACAGAGCTTTTTTCTTCTTTACTCATCAAGCATTACCACCAAAGGGTGCATCATCAAGGAAGAGGCATAACTATAAATGAATTAAGATCAAGTGGAATATGGATCATAGGCTGTAGCAGTGCAGTTGCCTCACACATCCACAAGTGCATGATGTGCAGAAAGTACAGAAGAAACACAAGATCCAAAGATGGCAGATTTGCCAGAAGACAGGATGGAAAGTACACCTCCATTTACATACTGTGGCCTAGATTGCTTCGGACCATTCTATGTGAAGGAAGCAAGAAAGGAACTCAAGAAATATGGTCTTCTTTTTGCATGTATATGTTCAAGAGCTGTACATATAGAAATGTTGGATGATCTTACCACAGATGCTTTCATCAATGCACTGCATGCATTCATTGCAATCCATGGGAATGTGAGACAGCTGAGATGTGATCAAGGCACAAACTTTGTAGGTGCAAAAGGAGAGTTTGTGAATGCAATGAATGATCTGAACCATGAACAAAAAAAGGAATATGGATGTGAGTTCCTAATGAACACCCCATCATCAAGCCATATGGGAGGTGTGCAGGAAAGACAAATAAAAACAATCAGAAGTGTTCTCACTGCAATCTTGGATGAATCTGCTAAAAGACTTGACACTGCTTCACTTCCCACCTTTCTGTATGAGGTGATGGCTATTATAAACAGCAGACCTCTGACAAACGAACACTTAAATTATCCCACAAGTGTCGAACCTTTGACTCCCAACCACATTCACATGATGAAGTCCAGCATAGTGTCTCCCCCTCCTGGTCAATTCGTAAAGCAGGATCTGTATTTGCGTAAGAGATGGCGACAGCTGCAGTTTCTGTCAAATGAGTTTTAGGTTAGGTGGAGGAAAGAATATCTCCTTAATCTTCAGCAGAGACAGATCTGGAAAACAGATAAGAGAGATACAAAGGTTAATGACATGGGTTTCATTTGTGAGGACAGTTCTCCAAAATATCAGTGGAAACTAGCAAGAGTGACAGAAGTGTATCCCAGTGCAGATGTGAAGGTTAGAAAAGTGAAACTGTTAGTCAGTGACTCAACCTTAGACAAACAAGGGAGACGTACTACTAAGCCAGTGTATCTTGATCGGCCTGTGCAAAAGATTGTTGTATTGCTTGAAGCAGAATAAGTGTTATAGTTCACTTAAAAGATGTTACGTTAAACATGTAAAGTGAAAGTGTGTATTGAAATCACAATAACTGTGATTTGGTGGGAGTTTAACTGCCATTAATATTATTTATGTTTTCATTGTATGTTTATATAATATTTTATTTAACATACATTCAAACAAGAGGGAATATTTTTCTGTTCCTGGTTGAGTGCAGACCTTTAATATGGTACCTCACGGACATTTTTTGCGGTAACAAGGCAAAGGGAAGAAGTTGAAGAAGCCATGTTTTTTTTTGCTCATGATGGACTCATTCCCTCAGGGTGCAGCCAGTGAGGTAATCTATTTTTTGTTGTGTACGTGTTTGTATGTGTGAAACCTGTCTAATTATGTGTCCTGCTTAACAGTTTGACGGTGGTTATTGTTTACAACGATGTTGAAGCAATAAATCATCTGTAACAGAAGAACTGTGGTCCGTGCTTCCCTGACTGGAGTGATACCTTCAATTCCCTTCAGTTTATTTCCCTAATTGTCTGCACCTGCCTCTCGTTTGCTCTTTGTTTATTTAGGTCTTGTCTTTACATTTCTGTTTGCTGGTTTGTCTGTTTATTTTTCCTGATGTCTCTGCCCATTACCTTTCCTTGTTCCTGCTTTGCCGTCCCACTACCTTTTGGACACTTCAGTTAAGATTGTTTTTTTTTTTTCTTTTTTTTTGTAAATAAACAACCTTTTTTGGAGTCTCCCGCATGTTGGGTCCTGACAACATGTGATTTAACCATCCTGTTTTTGTTACCTCCGCCAAGGAGGTTATGTTTTCGCTGGCGTTTGTCTGACTGTCTGTCTGTCTGTCTGTCTGTGTACAAGATAACTCAAAAAGTTATGGATGGGTTTTGATGAAATTTTCAGGAGTTGTCAAATATGTGAAAAGGAAGAACTGATTTCATTTTGGGTGTGATCCGGAAGAAATCCCGGATTCTGGATCACTTTCAAATTTTTGATAACATTGCGGTCAATAGGGCCAAAAATGTTGTTTCTCAATATCTCCGTTAATTATTGCCCAAAACTCATGAAATTTGACTCAGGGATTGACAATGGGAACCTCTATCAAATTTCAAAGGCTGATCCGGATCTGATCCTGAACGTGGATTTTATCGCAATCTGTAAATCACTTTACGGCAGAACTGTTCTGCTTGGCGGAGGTCTGCACTCTGAGTGCTTTTCTAGTTTTCCACTTAATGACACTGTTCTGGCCTTGTTAGATGGTTGTGTATAAGATATCTGATCCTCCCACTAAACATATGCAACTTTTACAAAGGCCAGACAGAATGATATTGGCCAAAACTGATTTATGCAACAGGGTAATGATCACCAAAAAATTTACAACAGAATAACTAGGCCATTGAAACACATCTTTTCTTTTTCAGTCAAAGTCCAGACCAAACAAATGATCTCAGTTATCTGAAGCAACATTACAAAGAAAAGTGACAAAATTTCTATGGAAAGACTATGGAATTTAGTTTATTCTTTCCTTTCTTCCTCTATACCCACTTCAGTCCTCTTTAGAGTCATGGGGGGCTAGTTTGCAGAAACTAAAGCTCTGCAAACCTGTAGTGCGGGCCTCAAAGAAGTGGACCAGTGAAGCAGTGGAGGATCTCCAGGCATGTTTGGACTCGACTGATGTTTTCAGGACTGCTACCAACAATCTGGATGAGTACACAGAGGCTGTGACGTCATACATCAGCTTCTGTGAAGACTGTTGTGTCCCATCACGCACCAGGGTGAGTTACAACAACGACAAACCCTGGTTCACAGCCAAACTCAGACAGCTAAGGTTGGCAAAGGAAGAGGCATTCATGAGTGGGGACAAAGACAGATTCAAAGAGGCAAAGTACAAGTTTAGCAAGGCGGTAAGAGAAGCTAAATGACTGTACTCTTGGGAAGCTTCAACACCAGTTCTCAGCTAACAACTCTGCATCTGTCTGGAAAGGGCTTAGGCAAATCACCAACTACAAGCCTAAAGCTCCCCACTCCATCAATGATCGATGCCTAGCCAATGACCTGAATGAGTTCTACTGTCGTTTTGAGAAACAAAGGGACAGTCCTGCAACCATCCCCCACAACCCCTCCCAACAGCTCCAGTGGAGATGACCTTTCCCACCTTTCCCACCCCCCTCAGTGATGACTCTTTCCATTCATGAGAGGGACGTCAACAAACTCTTTAGGAGACAGAACCCCGAAAAGCAGCTGGACCGGATTCTATCTCCCCATCCTCCCTGAAGCGCTGTGCTGATCAGCTGTCTCCAGTGTTCACAGAAATTTTTAACACCTCACTGGAGACCTGTCATGTGCCAGCCTGCTTCAAGACCTCAGCCATCATCCCTGTTCCCAAGAAGCCAAGGACCACAGGACTTAACGACTTGACCTCTGTAGTCATGAAGACCTTTGAGCGCCTTGTACTCTCACACCTCAAAGCCATCACTGACCCTCTCCTGGACCCCCTGCAGTTCACCTACAGAGCCAACAGGTCTGTAGACGACACTGTCAACTTGGCCCTCCACTTCATCCTCCAGCACCTGGACTCCTCAGGAACCTACACCAGGATCCTATTTGTGGATTTCAGCTGCTTTTAACACCATCATCCCTACTCTGCTACAGGAGAAGCTCTCCCAGTTGAGCGTGCCTGACTCCATCTGCAGGTGGATCACAGACTTCCTGTCTGACAGGAAACAGTATGTGAAGCTGGGAAAACACATCTCAAAGTCACGGACCATCAGTACTGGATCCCACCAGGGCTGTGTTCTTTCTCCTCTGCTCTTCTCCCTGTACACTAACAGCTGCACCCCCAGTCACCAGTCCATCAAGCTCCTGAAGTTTGCAGATGACACCACCCTCATCGGACTCATCTCTGATGGTGAGGAGTCCGCCTACAGGTGGGAGGTTGACCACTTGGTGACCTGGTGGTGCCAGAACAGCCTTGAGCTCAACGCTCTAAAGACAGTGGAGATGGTTGTGGATTATAGGAAGAACTCAGCCCCACCTGCCCCCATCACCCTCTGTGACTCCACTATTGACACTGTGGAGTCTTTCCACTTCCTGGGAACTGTCATCTCCCAGGACCTTAAGTGGGAGCTGAACATCAGCTCCCTCATCAAGAAAGCACAGCAGAGGATGTACTTCCTGAGGCAGCTGCAGAAATTCAGTCTGCTGAAGACAGTGATGGTGCACTTCTATACAGCCATCATTGAGTCCATCCTCACCTCCTCCATCACCATCTGGTATGCTGCTGCCACCGCCAAGGACAAGAGCAGGCTGCAGCGTGTCATTCAGTCAGCTGAGAAGGTGATTGGCTGCAATCTCCCATCTCTTCAGGACCTGTACTCCTCCAGGACCCTGAGGCGTGCAGGGAAGATTGTGGCTGATCCCTCCCACCCCGGTCACCAACTCTTTGAGTCACTCCCCTCTGGCAGGAGGCTGCGGACCATACAACCAAAACCTCATGCCACAAGAACAGTTTTTTCCCATCTGCTGTCAGCCTTATCAATAAAACCCGGAACCCCCCGACACCCCTCACTCTCCACCTCTGACTCTGACACTGCTGTCACATTGACAGAACTCAGAACGCTATGCGTTACATTAACGCTCAGTCTGGACTACCTGTTCATTTGCACATTTTCATGGCATATCACTCTTGGTCACTCTGCCCTTAATGCAAAAAACAGTTTGTGTATATATATTTATATTGCAATATTTTTAGTTTACATTGTTTGTTATATTTTTCCCTTAATTGCATGCACCATCATCGCCACAACAAATTCCTCGTATGTGTAAAATTGTACCTGGCAATAAAGTTGATTCTGATTCTGATTATTTATTGGCAAATGCAGCAACTACCAAGCTGTTGATTGTAGCCATAGTTTCTATAGTAGTCAGGAGAATAACAAAGTAATGGTTTACTGCCATGTCAGTAATGGCCTTTCTTTTTCAAACCACCTTTGATGACTGTTTTTCTTGCTACATCTGTCCTCAGACCAAAATGTTAAAATGTCTGAAATGAAAGAATAGCAGTATTGTACCTGAATGCGTTCATTGAACAAAAGTTCAAGAACTAGTTCATATTTTGTGCGAACTTGAACTGAACGTGCTGTCTTTCCCCTTGACGAGGGTTGGGTGTCAACGAGTTCATTTGGGCAATTGTGAACCACGCTCTTTCAAAGTTCACGCACGGTCAAAACTGTGCCAGGTTTCCAACGAACCCTATTTAAAATACACCACAAACGAACGTAATATGTATCTTCAGAAAGCAATCAAACATGGCAACACGGGCTGCTGCTTCTGTCACACTAACAATTGCGTCATCAAATGTTTAAAATAGCACGGAAGAAGATGAAAGCTGCAGTCGCCCAGAGCCGGAGGAGCGACTCGATTCCCGGGGGGGGCGATTGAAATATTGAAATGGGGGAAAAAAATATTTGCACCTTAAGGACATGTTTTTGTCTTATAATAAAGATGATTTGGCAGCAAGCAAGAAATTATAGTTTTACATGGGCTGTCCCTTCAGTGCTAATGTGAACCCTGGTTGGATAAAGATTCCGAATAGGACACATAGGGCCTGATCTTCCGCCTGATCTCCTAAAGCCGCTATTAAGGGATAGCGGGTAGTGGGGGAGGTGTTCCCCCGCAAAGAACGCAATTTTCCACCTCCCTAAACCCGCTATCCTACCTGCACTACTTGCTATATTATGCATGGGAGTGGTTAGGTTCCACCTGTTAAACCAATCAGTGCGTCAGTAGCCATTGCCTTTAAGAGCAGGTTGCGCTACCCGCAAACCTTTATGGAGCGTCTTTTCATCCAGATTGGAGCAGCTCTCATGCGCGACTCGTCTGGGACTCTGGTTGTAGAGCTTCCTCCTCTTCCTTCTTCCTCCTCTGCACTGATATATACATCTATCGGCAACCTGAAAATCCCAGATAGGTGGTGCGCTCCCGGTAAACACGATCAGGCAGAGCCACAGGAACGTATTCTGAGCAGGGGTGCTGGGAGTCTGAGACAGCTGTGCGTCTTATATATATATATATATATATATATATATATATATATATATATATATATATATATATATATATATATATATACATAAGCTAGAAGGTTCCTGGTTCGAACTTTGGCAGGGGCCTTTCTGTGTGGAGTTTGCATGCTCTCCCCGTGCTAGCGTAGGTTTCCTCCGGGTACTCTGGCTTCCTCCCACAGTCCAAAGTCAGGTTAATTGGTGGTTCTAAATTGCCCGTAGGAGTGAGTGAGTGTGAGTGGCTGTTTGTCTGCATGTGGCCCTGCGATGGACTGGCGACCTGTCCAGGGTGTACCCCTGCCTTTCGCCCGTAGATTGCTGGGATAGGCTCCAGCAGATCCCCGTGACCCTTCAGAGGATGAAACGGGTATAGATAATGGATGGATGGATGGACATATATATATATACATATATATATATATATATTGTCATGGCTCAGAAGAGAAAGACTCTTTTATTGGAACAAGGGGTCCAGGAACAGTCGCACTTGGATCTGATGCTGGTTCTCAGAGATCAGGTTCCGGGAAGCAGGGGCATGGAACGCAGGCAGGCTCACACAGGCAGGATTTGGGACAGGCAGACAGGAGAAGGCAGAACTGGAGATGAGAGCTAGTGATGTTACGAGAGAGCCGAAGCGTGTATCGAGAAATGGAGGGGGCGTGTCCGCGAAGCGCGTATCGAGGCTTGCTTCGTTTAGGGGAGGAGCCGAAAGCGATGACGTCCGAAGCTTCGCTGCTTGGCTGTACCACGTGACTGCTTCGGGAAGTGGTTCAGATCTTGTTGCGGGGTTTGACAGCTTTATAATACCACAGGCTCCATTCAAAATGTGGGTTTTTGTAGTTGCGGTCAGTTCAGAGTGTGGATAGAGTTTGGATAGCTTGGATACTAGAATTTGGATAGCGTGTATATAGTTAGTGGTAGTTCAGTATATAGTTTGTACATGATGGCACAAACATTTTTATGCACCCCAGCATCCTCTGTGCCATGTGAAATGGTGTTCTCCAAGGCTGGAGAGATTGTGTCTAAAAAAAAGAATCGGTTAAAACCAAAAACTGTGGAAAAATCGCTATTTCTGAATAAAAGTTACACAGGCACACAAGTTACACAAAGTTATTCAGCGCGCCCCCTTCGTAGTTCCACAAACACTTTCACTGTTCTCTGCCCAAGTAAACTCATGTGCCCTGGTAGTGCAGTGGTTAGGGCAGGTGGCCCCTGTACAGAGACTGTAAGTTTGACTCCCGGCTTGTCGACCCTTTTGACGTGTGTCTTCCCTGTTCTTATAATACTACTTTGGGAAACATTAAACAGAGATTACATTCAAACAATATTCTATTATGCACTTGATCATTTATGTAGACCAATTATTTGGTCATGCACATTTTGTTATTCACCGTCATTCGCAAGAGCCATAACTGATACATAAATTCAATGCATCACATCTTAAGATTCATCTGGCTGTGATTATAAACCTGACCAGTAGGTGGTGTCATGTGCATATGAAGCAGCAAGAAATGTACCATTTCTCGAACTAATTGGCTAATGTGACACTGCTTCACGAGGCTTCATCTCACCATCACTAATGAAAGCAGCGTTAATGTTAAGTCAGACAAGGTTGGCACAGTACAACGAGGAGTGGGCTTAATACCACATAAGGAGCATTGTCGGACTGGCGCCGAGTGGCTGAAGGTCGGGAACGGAGACAGTGGAGGGCGCCAGAGGATTACAGAGGATTACTGTATATTTATATATATATATATATTTACAGTAATCCCTCACACCTTGTATAAATCAGTATAAATCAGGCTTTACACTTGAACGTCAGGTCGTCTGCGTCACCTACGCAGACGACGCAGAGATGCCCCCCCACCCTACACCGACACTACGCAGACACTCCGGTGCACCTACCCAAAATTGTAGCTCGACGCAGACAGTGTCGCAGAGAGGAGAGAAAGGAGGCCTCTGATTGGTCAATTCTACATCCGCGTAGAAAAGAGCGCATTGAAGAAATGAGGAAGTACCCACATCTGTACGATTCTGGTTCTCCACGCTACAAAGACAGCACATATTCTAGTAATTCATGGAGGGAGGTTGCGATGAATGTGGGTCTGGATACGGCCGAGACGGTGAGGAAGTGGAAAAACGCAAGAGATAAGTTTAGTAAGTTTAGCTAGTTCGTGATTGCCCATCTTGCGTTGTGGCGTAACATAGCGGAGACCGCGTGAGTATAAATCAAAAGTGACGGCGGCATCTCTGCGACAAGCTGACGGCGACACATTGCCGTGAGAGTATACACGGCCCTTTACAGTTAATGCTGTGCAGATAATGTGGTTTCAGTTTAGATCATAATGATTTTCCTTTCTGAACAATGTGAACATTGTTTCTGATGTTCTTGTCCTCATATGTCTCTTTCTTGGAGTACTGATGATAAGTGGTCGGAAAAAGGTTTTTTATGTGAATGTCGTCAATGGTTGTGTGTGCGACTGCTGACCCTACTGACTGTCAACAGCTGACTGCTGACCCTACTGACTGTCATCAGCTGACTGCTGACCCTACTGACTGTCAACAGCTGACTGCTGACCCTACTGACTGTCATCAGCTGACTGCTGACCCTACTGACTGTCATCAGTCGACTGCTGACCCTACTGACTGTCATCAGTCGACTGCTGACCCTACTGACTGTCATCAGCTGACTGCTGACCCTACTGACTGTCATCAGCTGACTGCTGACCCTACTGACTGTCATCAGCCGACTGCTGACCCTACCATTTTGTTTTTGTACAGTGCAGACAGACAGACACTGATGCAAATCATATGGCGTTCATCCTCAGTGTTGCATAGTGTGCACCTGGAGGATTATTTGGATTTCTGTTAGTTGTTTGAAACTGATTTGGGAAAAAAATTCCTGCTCTAAATGTGGTGCCTTCAAAGATCCATGACTAATGATGGTCATGATTTTGGATTGGTCAAAGTTGTGGAACTGGTGAAGATTACAGTAAAATCTTGTTATCGTCTTTTGCAATAATCACATCCTTTGGAACTGGATCAAGTGTATTACATCTATTTAGAGTCCATGTGCCCAACAGGTGTAATTATCCCTTGCCTGAGTTTCTCCAGTCTGCACATGGATTTTTCAGATTGAGAAAGTTGTGATCGAGGTCAATCGATTGAGTGACGTTTCACACAAGATTTGCAAGCTGTAAAC
This sequence comes from Hirundichthys speculiger, assembly GCA_018398805.1. Taxonomy (NCBI): domain Eukaryota; kingdom Metazoa; phylum Chordata; class Actinopteri; order Beloniformes; family Exocoetidae; genus Hirundichthys; species Hirundichthys speculiger. The sequence continues at coordinate 1,260,301 of JAGFBZ010000482.1, forward strand.
AAAGTTGTATTCTCTTTACCTCGACACAATTGTGATGCAAGGTCCTGTTTCTGAGTGGTTTTCTGTTGTTGTTCTGCATTAATGTTCCTGTCCATCCTGATAACCAGTTCTAGTTTGGTTTCATCTTCACAGCTGAGCCTTAGACATTGGCTTGGCTGTTCCAGGGTTACTAAGAGTCACCTTTCATTTATAATTCTGCTTTGAGACGTCTTGACCCCTGGTGTTGACTCCTGGTACTGTGAAGTACACAGGTGACATTTTGTTGGCTTGTCCTGTACCTGAGCAGTGTGGGGTTGATGCATTAGATTTCTTAAACACCCTCTAGAGAAGGATCATGAGACTAGTCTGTTTAAAATGCGTTTGTGTGGCAGCAGGTGACTTTTTTTGTCCACGTCATTTATGTAGAAGCCTTTGTCTCTGAGTAGTAAATTATGTCATTTTTGATTAAAGGAACTCATGACGATGAGGACATCCATGGTTTGTTATTGGTTTATTAACTGCAATGCTATCTTTTGCCCTACAGGATGGGAGACACCAGTGGCAGCGAGCTGGTTCTCATTTTGACAGTAAACGTTTCTTCCCTCATTTTACAAAGTTGATTCATGGATCATGTGTCTAAGGGGGTGATGTTGTCACTAAATATTGGTTTGCAAAAGGTTTTGCTGGGGGAGGAGTAGGAGTGCCAGTATGCAGGAATGTGGAAAAACCTTGTATTCCCTCTTTAAATCCCATCTCCAAAGTTCACTGAAGTGCTTTCTTTGGGACCTTAAGAGAGCTGTGCGTTCAGCAACTGCCCAAAAATATTAATGAAACTGAAACAGTGTGATAAACATAAATGGGGCTGAATTCCTCCAATAATGATGAGAGACATTAATATGGCAAATAACTATGTCATATACACTTCTCAAAAAAAATTAAAGTATAGCATCAAGTCAATTAGACTTCTGGGATATTGATTTGGTCAGGTAAGTAGCAGAGGGGGTTGTTAATCAGTTTCAGCTGCTTTGGTGTTAATGAAGTTAACAACAGGTGCACTAGAGGGGCAACAACGAGACGACCATCAAAACAGGAATGGTTTTACAGGTGGAGGCCACTGACATTTTTTTCCCCTCCTCATCTTTTCTGACTCTTTTTCACCAGCTTTGCATTTGGCTAGGGTCACTGTCACTACTGTTTGCATGAGGCGAAACCTGGACCCTGGACAGTTACTCCAGGAGAGCTGGACAGGGCCGTAGAAGGTCTACAACCCATCACCAGGACCGGTATCTGCTCCTTTGTGCAAGGAGGAGCAGGAGGAGCACTGCCAGAGCCCTACAAAATGACCTCCAGCAGGCCGCTGGTGTGAATGACTCTGACCAAACAATCAGAAGCAGACTTCATGAGGGTGGCCTTAGGGCCCAACGTCCTCTAGTGGGCCCTGTGCTCACTGCCCGGCACCGTGGAGCTCGACTGACATTTGCCACAGAACACCGGAATTGGAAAGTCCGCCACTGGTGACCTGTGCTTTTCACAGATGAGAGCAGGTTCACCCTGAGCACATGTGACAGATGTGAAAGGGTCTGGAGAAGCCGTGGAGAACGTTATGCTGCCTGTAACATCGTTCAGCATGACCGGTTTGGTGGTGGGTCAGTGATGGTCTGGGGAGGCATATCCATGGAGGGACGCACAGACCTATACAGGCTAGACAACGGCACCCTGACTGCCATTAGGTATCGGGATGAAATCCTTGCACCCATTGTCAGACCCTATGCTGGTGCAGTGGGTCCTGGGTTCCTCCTGGTGCACAACAATGCCCGGCCTCATGTGGCGAGAGTATGCAGGCAGTTCCTGAAGGATGAAGGAATTGATGCCATTGATTGGCCCCCACGCTGGCCTGACCTAAATCCAATAGAGCACCTCTGGGACATTATATTTCGAATCCATCCGACGCCACCAGGTTGCACCTCAGACTGTCCAGGAGCTCAGTGATGCCCTGGTCCAGATCTGGGAGGAGATATCCCAGGACGCCATCCGTTGTCTCATTAGGAGCATGCCCCGACGTTGTCAGGCATGCATACACGCACGTGGGGGCCATACAAATTACTGAATATCATTTTGAGTTGCTGCAATGAAATTTCAGCAAAATGGACTAGCCTGCCGCATAATTTTTTCACTGTAATTTTTGGGGTGTCTTTGAATTCAAGCCCTCTGTAGGTTGATCATTTTCATTCCCATCAAATGATGTGGCATCCGATTTTTTTCCCATTTAGATCTGATGTGTTTTTTCAAAGTCTTCCTTTAATTTTTTTGAGCAGTGTATGAAATTACAACTTTCAAGTTATTGCTGCTAAAAGTGGATCTGCACAGTGTTGAATCATGGGCATCCTTATTAATGCCCATTTTTTATTTCTTTTCTTTTTGGCTTCATTTTTTTTAGATCTGCTGAGAATCAGATTATTATTATGAGCGCTGGGTGTTTAGTCATGTGATGGCTGTGCATTTCTCTTCTTGTGCAGACATATGTGCTTTTCAGGCATCTTCTGACTGGAAGACAGATGAAGATTTTGTGACCAGAAGGTGTGGATATTCGACAGCAGTATTGGCCTCGTGTCCATACCAGTTCTGATGGATTTCTTCCAGTCATGGTGGGTAGATGCCAGTAATCCATTATGCTGTTTTATTGATGGACTAAAGGTCCTTTATGTTCCTGGAGGTGCAGTCAGGATACTCACGGTGGTTGTACATGTTAAATCCTGATAGTGTAATACCATAGATTTGAAGAAGGATTATTATCTTCTTTCCATAACTGTATTCAAGAGTCAGTCGGAAAATGAGCTGTTTCCCCGTAATTCATGTTTCATTAGCACAATTTATGAGTCATGACACAAAACACTGCATAAGAAAAATCACATGCAAGTGTAAGGCTAACCCTGAAATTTCTTTTTGTGAGACTGCTTTAATAACAAACCCCTTCAGTGGCACATGACCTCGACTGCTATTTTTTTGAGTCTGAATTGAGTTTTTGTTTGGTAATATCCTATGTAATCAGTGATTATGCCCCTTTGTGAGTGAATCATGTTGTCTTATGGTCACAGGGTGGCTTTAACGTAGCAGAAAATACAGAGAAACTGTGACGTGTCCAGTCAGCTGTGTGGTGGGCGGCACCAGCTGATCACAACTCTATATGAATGTTCCCAGACAGACAGTTCCTGATACTTCTCTGCCTTCCAGTCTGTTTCGCTGCCTCTTTCAGAAGATGGAGAAGAGCCAGGTACAGAAGAAACCCATTTGCCTCGTGGCAGCAGTTTGCAACAAAATGGGGTTAGCAAAAGAAGGTTCAATGCCCTGGAATTTACCGTAAGAGAAAAACATTTATTTTTGATAACTTATTTCAGTTTTTAAATGCAAACATCTTTGAATACTGCAACACAAATTAGGCTACACATTACATGCTAAAGTAAGTGTCTTGAGGAAACATAAAAATACATTTTTGTGTGCATTTCAAACTAAACAATTCAGTCTTGATTATCTAAATGTTTAATGACATTTGAATTAATAAAGATGCTGAATAAAGGGAGAGGTGATAGCGCTGCCACCTCACAGCAAGGAGGTTCCTGCTCCTTACTGTTTCCTTTAAAAAGTATTGATTATCCTGCTGGTTCTAGTCAGGACTCGTGCAGCAGCGTTCTGGATGTACTGCAGCTGTCTTACAGTTTGTTTAGAGAGCCCAGTGAGCAGGCCGTTACAGTAGTCTAACCTGGTGGAGACGAACTCATGGATTAGTCTTTCTAAATCTGGTTTAGACACTATTCCTTTAATTCTGGCAATGTTTTTTTAGATGGTAAAAAGCTGCTGATATTATTGCTTTAATGTGGCTGTTAAAGTTCAAGTCTGAATCCAATATTACCCCTAAATTTGTTGTGCTTGGTGGAGGTCTGCGCTCTTTTTCTAGTGCTTTTTTTTATCTAGTGCTTTTCTAGTTCTTAATGATTTTTGATCCATGTGAAACAAGAAAATCTCTCGAAGAGCGCAGACCTCCACCAAGCGCAACAATTATCGAAAATTTGAAAGTGATTGAGAATCCAGGATTTCTTCCGGATCACACCCAAAATGAAACCAGTTCTTCCTTGTTACATTTCCGCCAACTTCTGAAAATTTCATCTAAATCCATCCATACCTTTTTGAGTTATCTTGAACACAGACAGACAGACAGGCAGACAGACATACAGATAAACGCTGGCAAAAACATTACCTCCTTGGCAGAGGTAATAATGATGAGCAACATGTGGCTGTGTTCTGCTTGACTAAATACTAGAAATTTGATTTTCACAGGTCTGAATTCCAGTACTTTCTGGACACCATCACAAGAGTGACGAGACCAGGTATTTCTCAACATTCACCTCATCAAAACTGTAGAGAGCTTTTTGAACCTTTTTTTTTTTCTATAACTGGGTTGTTATTTGTGCCAAGATCAAAATTACAAGATGAGATAATCGTATCTTATCCTGGCTAACCATATCCATTCACCTCGCAAAATGTGTCTCTTGTGAAATGGGTGCAATACTCCACACATTCACAGCCATTTCCACCAGTACAGTCATAGTGTTTTGGTACAGAAGTACCAAACCGATCGCAATGGGTTGGGGGAAGGATTTATGCCTATACTTAAGATACTTTATTTAATGTATACCAATTTTATTCTGTCTTTGGTAGGAAACATGAATTTGTTGGTTTGGGGAAGGCAGTACTGGCTCAACCACCCAAAAAATACGTTGCCACTGGCCAATTCTTTGCATGTGGTACTTAGTAAAACACTGAGGTGAGTGTTGTCAAACATAATCATCTGCATCAACAAGACCATCAGGGGAGCAGTAGTCATCTGAAAACTGGTGCCAGTTGACATTCATCTTTTCTGACATCTCTTCTTTTACAGCAAAGTGCCAGATCACGCTCACTTTTTGTGTCAAGACTTTGAGAGTGCTGTACGCCTGGCATCAGAGCCTCCACTCGCAGACATAATAGAAACCATCTGGATTATTGGTGGGACACAAGTCTACGTGGTAAACCATTTTGCCTACAAACCCAGAAACCAGCATAACAATTTTCACTGTCAGGACTTCCAGTTGCCTCTGGGGCATAGCTATATCCTACAGCTCCTCATTCATTCAATCTCCATACTCCTTTGTAGTTGGAGATCCTGTTATAATCTGCTGTAAAGATCAGTTTATAGATTGACAGCAGTTATTAGCAAGATCCCAGCCATTTCTGGTCAGAACAGATGCCCCTGAAAAAGGAAAAAATGGAAATTGTTATTAGATTAGATACTTTATTAATCCTTTGCAGGAAATTAAGGTGTTACAGCAGCATCAGTGCGTTTTCATTCATACATTCCACACACTTAAGTAACAGCAACCAAATATAAAAACAGATCACTAAAAAATAAAATTAAAATTAATTTTAAAAGCAAATTAAAATTAAATTAAATTAAAATTAAGATGCTGGGGTGCTAAAGTGCTGAGTAGTAAAGTGCTGGAGTATTGCACATAGGACAGTTATTGCACATTATAGAGCTTGATGGCAGCTGGAAGGAATGACTTTCTGTAGCGTTCGGTTTTGCATCGTGGTGGGATCAGCCTGCCACTGAAGATGCTCCTCCAAAACACCTCCAGGGCATGTAGTGGGTGAGTGTCATTGTTCATGATACTGTTCATTTTCCTTAGCATCCTCACTTCAGCAACCTGCTCAACAAAGTCCTGAGGTATGCCCATGGTGCTGCTCGCTTTTTTAATCAGTTTATTGAGTCTGTTTCTGTGTGAAGTGCGAGCACACACACCCCAGCACACAACACCAAAAAACAGAGCACTGGCCACAACAGTTTTCATATGTTTTCATTTCACTTCTGACATATAGTTGATACTTTATTTGCGAAATCTCAAATGAAATTGGGGCTTTAAAAAAAAACCTGCATTTACTTGTAAAAACAAAACTAAAGACAAAACAAAACAAAGATCATTCACTCATATTCACTGAGGATTATCTCGCTAGTGCAGGCAATTATTAAGGCTCCTGCTAATGTCTGAATGTGTGTGAAAATGACCTGTACAGACGCTTCATTTAACAAGCTCATCATTCTGCAGTGGTGGATGAATGGAAAAACACACTTTCTATATATTAATCTTAAAGAAACTGGCTCTCTCTTTTTTTTTTACTTTCAAGCTTGCGTTTAATGTTAAGCACATAATAAAAATTAATCCATCTATGTATTGTATGTGCAGATCATCGGGATTTTTTTTCTTTTTCTTCTTTATATCTTTATATTATATACTTTCAACAAGTTATAGTGATGGCTTGGTAGAAAAGCAGTGTCTATTAAAGACAGAGTCTTTAAGGAACAAATATGGGCAGAGAGTTCCGCTTTGTTAACAAATGTGTAGCAAAATCTATATCTATCCCCAGCAAAGAATGTGGAGAAATCTTTGAACCAAAACAAATATGACAATGGTGACCCCATACTCGTAGACACCTTAAGAAGTGTTTGCAGGAAAAAGAGACAAAATAACAACTGTCAGCCTTCATCTAAACCTCAGTACCAGAACACCTTTAAGTGTTATGAGACAGAATGGCAGCATTGCAAAGTGGTGAAAACTTTATTGTATCAACTTATTTAGAAAAGTGTTATAGTCTTGAAATGCAAGATTGATGTACATTAAACAAAGTCAGAGTAAATATTTCACCCGTAATTAACAAATTAATAATTTTTTTTATATATTGTCTGAACTTTTTCTGATTTGGGGATTGTAACCTGTATGGGTAAATGTTGCTTATTCAGATGAGGTTTCATTTTTTTTTTTTTTACCCAGTTACTTTCAGGTAATGTGCTTCTCTTACTCTCCTTTCATCTTTCATGCATCCAGGAGGGCTGAACCTTATAACTGGCGCATGTAATTATTGGTCTCACATGATTCTCAGCTTCCTCAAAATTCCACCTTTAATGACATGGAATAATGAAAGACATTGTGTTTTCTTTTTTGTTGTTGTTGTTTTTGAGAGCAGTCTTTAGAACACAAAGGTGCAGACAAGCTAAACATAGAAGAACAGACCCATACAGTTTGTTCATGAAGCTATTCTCACACCAGCTGGATGGGTGAACACACAGTTTTATTGTAAATGTGTGATTAGATGGTGTTAAATAATACATTGAGCCAAACATGAGATCTGTATAATAATTCACTCGGGACCCGTGGACTCATGTGTGTAGCAGTTTTACTCCAACCCAACAGGAAGTAGCACACTCTTTACAGGCTCTGAGAACAGTGCATTCTGGGAACAGTAGTCCTACTACTACAGGGTCATAATGAGCTGCAGCCCACCAGTTGGTTAAACATTAAGATTTGCATCCAAACATTTTTAAAGCCACAATGGATTCAAAATAAATGTTTTTAAAAAGTATAAAATATATTCTTAAGGTTCCAGAAACACTTAATGTTGGTTAAATTTTACAAGTAAAAATAAAAAGAATCACGCATCAAACAACTAAATGTAAAGTGAACACTGTCCTGTGTAATGTAATGAGGTTCTCTGAGATTCTCCCTCATCTTTCTAACCAGGATGCACTTAAGCACCCGTGGTGTGACCTTCTTTACATGACAGACATCATGGCTGACTTTGACTGTGACATCTTCTTCCCTGAGTTTGACAGAGGACTATTTCAAGTCCAGGAAAGGTGAGTTTCTAGCACATTTCCAAGCCTCAAACGTTCATTGTTTCCTGATTTGGAGACTCATGCCCCACATTTGAACTCACTGGTGTTTCAACTGTTATGAAAGTTACTTCCACACAAACCCATGACAAAGCAGTTTTTGCTTTGTATTTTCAGCCCAAAGGGGTTTGCTGACCTTTCTAAATCTTTCTCGACCCTTGTTAACTTCGGTTATAGAGGAATCAAGTGAGGACTCTGTATACTGTGTTCATTGAGGATAGATTGTGTTTCTGTTATTATAATTATTAACTGATTTGATTAATATTGTAAATATTTCCTGTCAATTTACTTCAAGATAACAGCTTTTTATTAACCCCATTCCATTATTTCAAATATGCCTTAGCACTACCACCAAACTGCCGTTCATGCATGCTGGTGATCAATATTAAAGGTCTGTTTGTGTTCTGATGAACTCACTCAACTTTTTTTTCTTTTGTTTGCATCAGTTTTCCTGACGTCCCGAGTGAAATTCAAGAGGAAAATGGGATTAAATTCAAATGTCAAGTGTTGAAGAAAGTGACTGCTGACGCCTCTTAGAAGTAAAAATTAAATAAGAAGAACAGAGGAAATTCAGACTTAATAAGAAAACACTAATTACAGCTTTCCTCAAGATCCATTGTTTTCTAAGAGTATTTGATGAGTAATCACCTGGGTAGAGATGAAATTCAAAAACACATTTTGCTGTTGTAGTTGTGTGAATTCAAGGAAACCCAGAATGTTGTTGTGACTCTCAGTCTCTCAGCATTCCCTTCCATCAGTACGTTTACATGATATTTTAAACAAAAAACTTGAATTGTTGTGTTAGTCCATTCTAAAGAAGTTTTTTTTTTTCAATAAAATACATGTGAACCTATTTGTATGACTGAAATGGTACTAAAATTTAATTTCTCAAACCTAGACTAACAAACCTAGATCATGTAGTTGGAAGTTCAGCTGGTGGATGCAGCTCTGGACTCCTAAACTCAGCAGCAGGGTTCACTGAGTAGCTCGTGCCCCAAATCAAAGAGTGGCAAACTTCTTTATATGCTCTGTCCAGCTGGTCTTTGCCTCTCAGACCACTGTGGTGTTTATTTTTTTCTTCTTTTGTTTTCTATCTTTTGCTTGGTTGTCAGCTTTGGTATGCTTGTCACAGGTGCCATCACAAATCATTCTATCCCCATGATGAACTGATTTCCACAGTGTCAATTCACACGACACTCATTTCCCCTTGAGCAACCCTGTGACTTCAACTAAGAAAACACGTAGAACAAGTTCTTTTTCTTCTTCGTCAAACAATGCAAGTCTGTGTATGGAGTACAAAATAATTTGGAGCTCTGATTGTATCAGATAGTTCTGGATCCAAATGCAAGAGTTTTGATTCTGAAGGAATAAAAGCAGTGATGATTATTTAAGAAAAATATGAAACATCAGAGAAAAGCAAATTTGTAATGAACCAACAATTAAATGAGTGCATTATACAGTACTAGCACTGGTTAATGTTGCTTTGATTTAGTAATCGCAACAGCGATTACGAACCAATTGTGAATATCAATGTATTGAAAATAATTAATGACCTTCATCACACACAACGGTTTAAAAAAAACAAAAAACAAAAGACAAAAAGAAACTTCAATATGAGCTATATTTTGCAGAGTTGAAGTAGAGCAGCCACTCCCCCATTTTGCATATGATGTGTTTGTGAAAGAAATGCCATTTTCAGAACTTTTGCATTTCCATAAAATACATTTTATTTATCCTCAAGTTCCACTAGATGCATGATAATAAATGCATCTGCTAAATGACAAAATGTAAAATCTAAATTTACTAAAGACATATAAATATCTTATTGCCTTCAGCTCCCATCTTGTCCCTTTATTTATGTTAAAGCTGTACAGAAAATGTTTGTCATTGAGTCACTTAACAGTCTGTTTCAAATACAACCCGAACATGAAAGCTATGCTTCCATTATTCTAGATAATAGTCACATTAAAGTTGTGGATAAATGTTACAGCTTGTTCTTTGTTGTTCTTGAAATTTTATCGATTAAAATAAATTTTTTTTGTGACACTTGGATTTTATTTTTTCAGTGACAAATGGTAATTTTCAATGTGTCAATGCTGAATAAAGTTTGAATAAAGTAATCCATAGTCATCTGTGTGTATTTGACCCTCTAGATCACATCAGTAAGAAAAGGAACAAAAGGTAATTTGTCTTCCTTTTATTAAAACAAATTTCCACATCCATCAATGCCAGGATGGATGAAACAAAGTACAATTGAGCAGCAGCTCAGTATGACACTAAAAATGCAAAGCTACTCTACATTTGCCTGAGCTGATCGAATGGAAACTCGAGTGTGAGTACACAGGCACAATGGGTCTAAAGGATTTTTAATTCTGACAATATGCTCAACTATAAAATGAGCAATGTGCTGTAAAGTGTGAGTTCTTTGACATGATTCATTTAGTTTTTACAAGAAAAACACAGGTGAGGTTCTAATGAGTCTCTTTATGAGCATCACTGTGTAGACTGTGGAAACTGCCTGTCCTACTATAAGAGGAATACAGTTTTATCGTATGGTAATTATATCTTTTTCTGATTTAATTTAGCAAATTATTCAGTCTAATATCCCCTTTATCTTTCTCTAAAGAGCAATAATAGTGACTGTTTATTAAGTTAAATTGCAATTTTAAAAATGCCACTAATTACGTTTGTTGATCTACCAGGATAGGTATTTCTGATAATGTTGTATTAATATTCATGATGGTTCTGTTAATAAAGTGAATCAGCATGCACAAATGCTTGACCCTTAAAGTAAATTGCAGCTATCATTCCACATTTTTAATCTCTCTTGTAGAGCGATCAAAATGTCTGCTATGAGAAGGGATTCCGATCCACACATGACAATTTTTTAAACCCTGCTACATGTGGGTGGAACTGGCGACCTGTCCAGGGTGTACCCCTGCCTTTCACACCAAGAGAAAGAGTTGTCAAAGATGTGAAAAGGAAGAACTGATTTCATTTTAGGTGTGATCCGGAAGAAATCCTGGATTCTGGATCACTTTCAAATTTTTGATAACATTGCGGTTAATAGGGCCAAAAATTTTGTTTCTCAATATCTCCGTTAATTATTGCCCAAAACTCATGAAATTTGAGTCAGGGATTGACAATGGGAACCTCTATCAAATTTCAAAGGCTGATCCGGATCTGATCCTGAATGCGAATTTTATCGCAATCTGTAAATCACTTTACGGCAGAACTGTTGTGCTTGGCGGAGGTCTGCGCTCTGAGGGCTTTTCTAGTTTTCCACTTAATGACACTGTTCTGGCCTTGTTAGATGGTTGTGTATAAGATATCTGATCCTCCCACTAAACATATGCAACTTTTACAAAGGCCAGACAGAATGATATTGGCCAAAACTGATTTATGCAACAGGGCAATGATCACCAAAAAATTTACAACAGAATAACTAGGCCATTGCAACACATCTTTTCTTTTTCAAAGTCCAGACCAAACAAATGCAAGGGAAATCTCAGTTATCTGAAGCAACATTACAAAGAAGAGTGACAAAATTTCTATGGAAAGACTATAGAATTCAGTTTATTCTTTCCTTTCTTCCCCTGTACCCACTTCAGTCCTCTTTAGAGTCATGGGGGGCTGTAAACAGTTACTTAAAATGATTGCTGATAAAGGATATTATGTAGGTACGATGCTGATTTCTACTATTGTAATGAAAACAGTTCAGGAAAAAAAGCATCTAACTCAATATTTAAACTTGATATCTCACAATTCCTAAATTCTATTCTAAATCTACATTCAACATAACTTGCTGGAAGGGAATAGCTAAGATTACATTTCATCCTATATGGGAAAGTCAGATGTTTGGCACCTCATCTCTTAGGGACCAAGCAAATTGTAAAACCTAATCATCCCTTTTTTTTACATCATCTTTTGTCTCCATCTTGCAGTGCTGACATTAACCATTCACCTTTTTGCTTTATTAGGATGTTTTTAAATAGATCATCAGTCTTATTGCTATGGTCCTCTACCTCTACCTGTGTAACCCTCTTGCTGCTCCTGCGTGAAGGACTGTTAATTTGCTATATTTCAGATGCGTATCATCAATATTTATATTATACTAGAATAACACCACGGTGAAGCATTGCTGCTGGGGGACCTTCAAAAGTGACTTGAGGTGTCCAGAACGTTTGGCAACGTTTGGTTACCTGTAGCTTGTCAGTGACAGCTACAATTCAATGTTAATGAAATTGTTCTGGACTTAAAAAGAAAGAACATTATATTACTTAAAAAAATAGGATAATTCCCAACATTGTTTATGGAAAAGTTCACTGCAGACTGCTGTTTTATTGAGGACATTAATATTATAATGATTATGTTATGACAAATTAAAAACAATTACGATAAAACATCTAGATCAGAGTCATGGGTCGTGAACTTACTTTTTCACATGTCGACTACAAAACAAGAATATATTTGATATACTTTTTTAAATAGTTAAATATTTTCTTATCAACGTGACATTCATGTCAGTTTTCCATCCATCCATCCATTATCTATGCCCGCTTACTCCTCTCTCTCTCTCTCTCTCTCTCTCTCTCTCTCTATATATATATATATATATATATATATATATATATATATATATTTTATATATATATATATATATTTTTTTTTTTTTTTTTTAAACGTATGCTCTAATGCTATCAACCTTTCAGCAGCGCATCGCCTCAATTGCTGTGTATTTGCTAAGAGGTTACAGTGAGTGTTTCAGTCTGAGTGTTGGTAATATCTTGAGTATTAAGGCTTAAAACCCCTTGAGTGAATCCCGTTCTTATGTGGTCTCACTCATAGGCGGAAATCCCGGGGGGGACACAGGGGACGTGTCCCCCCCTTCCATAAAGTTGTCCCCCCAAAAAAATAATTGTAAGCACACAAAAACAATTGAATAATAATATAGTCATGTTCAATAAAAGTACAACACAAGCGCTGCAAATTATAAACGTAAAAACCTTTTTTTTAATTGTTGAAACATTGTGACCCCCCTATTTCTCAAAGTGGTTTAGTCCACATGCTGTTTCTAACGGGCGGGGCTACCGGCAGCTCCGTATGTCCGCGAGCAAACGATCGTCTAGTACAAACTGTACTGAGTGATGTATGAAAACCAGTAAGTCATTAATCACACCGCTTGTTTAACAAACTCAAGGTTGTAACATGAAAGTGACATTTCTCTTGTTTGGTCCGAAATCAGCCTCTCTCTTTTTGTTTTTTTAATCAGCACGCCAGTAAGCAAATAGCCTAGCTTATGATGGCTATGTAGAATAGTGGTGAGGGATACAAATACAACACTACAATATAATAATACCACCTAATACCATTGTTGATTTTTCAGTTTGAACATTGAAAAACCTGTATACAGGTAGAATATGCACTGATACACAACAATGCTACAACTACTATTATTACTTTTTCTAACATTCAACAGGCTGTGGGCTCAACCCTGCAAGGCAAGTTTCCAAAGGAGCAGAGAGAGAGAGAGGGAGAGAGAGTTTTTTTTCATGTCCTCCCCCCAGGAATTACGCTCTGAAATTTTACTGTTTATTGTCCCCCCCCCCCCCCCCCCCCGGTCTCACTGTATGTTAGAATGCAGCGGGGGAAAAAAGGAAGAGAAATCCTAGAAACTACGCTGCGTCCAGCCCTAAAGTCCAATCTTTAGCAGCAGCGCGGTGGGCGGGGCCAGCTGAGATCAAAGGTATAAATGTTTACTGCCGGCACACGCAAGCTGTTCCTCTAGAAGAGAGTTTCTGAAACCGCTCCACTTCCTGCTCTGTTTTGTTACCCCTTTCTGGAGATGGAGATGGAGAAGAGCCGGGACAAAGTGCAGAAGAAGGCCATTCGCCTCATAGCAGCAGTTTGTAACAAAGGTGGGATAGGGAAAGACGGAACACTGCCCTGGAGTTTACCGTAAGAATGAAAACATTCATTTTTGGTAACTTACTTTCAGCTGCTGGACAAATTAAGCTACACTTTACATGTTTAAGTCCTTGATAGAACATTGAACTATGTTTTCTTTGAGCTGCACACAAAAATATAATTTCCGTCTTGAAAAACTAAATGTTTAATGACTGTGCATAAATTATTGAAGTTAGAATATGAACGTGGACGCGGTAAAGTTAGTTTCATTTTCGACATTCGCTCGTTTTTTTTTCTGTTTGAGCGTTAATAGCGTCATGAAAACGGCACTGATTTCATCCAGGTTGAATGTAGTTCTGAGTACCTCGCTGCTGCGCGGAGTTTAGGGACCGTCAGTGACAAAATACACTAACAAGGCTGATCAATTCAGCCCGGCAAAGTCCGGCAGCATTGCTGGACTTTTCTGGTTTCCAAAATAAAGGCTTAAAAAAAAAAAGAAAATAAAAGGATTGTATTCAATTCCAAACAATATAATTTCTTATCTGTTTATAAGATCATTTGTTATGTTTCACAATACTCCCTACTAAATAATAGGGGTTTATATTGGAGGATAGATTGGACTTTGAATTATTAAAAACATAGGTATCTACTGTACCTCATTTATTATGGTTTTATTTTGAATTAGCACAATGGGATTTGATCTCAGAGACTCCATCCCACCTCTCCTGTGTTCCGTAGGTCAGTATTCATCTTTCACAACCATTATCTTCAAGAAAAATCACACCAAGAAAATGATTTAAAAAAAACAAGTATCTACAGTAACTCATTAAGGTTTTATTTTGAAATAGCTCTAGGGGAAATGATCCCAGAGACCCCATTCCACTTCTCTTGTGTTCCTTAGGTTAGTATTCATCTTTCACAAGCATTATCTCCAAGAAAATCAGGTCATTATTATTAATAAAAACAGAAGTATCTACTGTTCCTCATTCACTGTGGTTTTATTTTGAAATAGCACAATGAGATTTGATCCCACAGACCCCATTCCACTTCTCTTATGTTCCTTTGGTCAGTATTCATCTTTCACAAGCATTATCTCGAAGAGAATTACATCAAGAAAATTATATTAAAAAAAAATAAGTATCTACTGTAACTCATTTATTAAGGTTTTATTTTAAAATAACTCTATGGGATTTAATCCCAGAGACTCCGTTCCCCTTCTTGTGTGTTTCTTAGGTCAGTATCCATCTTTCACAAGCATTATCTCCAAGAAAATCAGGTCAAGATTATTATTAAGAACAGAAGTATCTAGTATCTAGAATTATCTAGTGGAAGTATCTAAATCTGTTTTTCATAATTTGCTTGACATGATTTCGTTGGAGATTTTTTTTTTTTAAATCCAGGAACACATGAGAGGTGGAATGGCGTCTCTGGGATCAAATCCCATAGAGCTATTTCAAAATAACAGCAATGAATGAGGTACAGTAGATACTTCTGTTTTTAATAAGTTTTCACATTCATTTCATGGAGATGATGCCTGTGAAAGATGAATACTAACCAAAGAAACATATGAGAAGTGGAATGGAGTCTCTGGGATAATTTCCCCTAGAGCTATTTCAAAATAAAACCATAGTAAATGATGTACAGTAGTAGTAAGTAATAATATGACTGAGCAGCAGGGAGGGTGATGAGTGAAAATGTCTCTGTTAGTATTAGCTCTGGTTCATAGTGTCAATGACTTCTCCACTATGGACCAGAGCTAATGCTAACAGAGAGATGTTTTCACGTCTAAATCATATCATTACTTTTACTTTTAAACAGTGGTTAAATCAATCTTCTAATAAACAAAGCAAACTTACCTTGGAGCAAGTGTAGGTGTGTTTTGTAACTTTCTCCACGTTCAGTTGTGGACGGTCACATAACATCACGCATCGGAAATATAGCGAATTAACAATCCTTAACGCAGGAGCAGCAAGAGTGTCCGACCT
The DNA here is from genome assembly GCA_018398805.1 of Hirundichthys speculiger. Lineage (NCBI taxonomy): Eukaryota > Metazoa > Chordata > Actinopteri > Beloniformes > Exocoetidae > Hirundichthys > Hirundichthys speculiger. Next base: position 1,275,931 of record JAGFBZ010000482.1, read on the forward strand.
AGCAACAGTAACCAGGGAAAAGGGGGAGCTTACCGAAGGGTCAATTGATGATTTGTTGAGTGGTAAAATCATCTGACAGCATTTTAATAGTGATGTTTAAGTATTAGATTTGTAATTAACTATTTTGTAAAATGTTATTAAAATACCTGCTTGCTTTCACAGTGAAATTTAGATTTGATTAATTAATCAGTTGGTCCATAAAAGGTAGAAAACAAAGTGAGGACAAAAGATCATGGAAACTGATGTTTTAATAGAGGCAACAAGGACTATCAGAGTTTGTATGCAGAAGATAACAGTTTTATTATGTTGTAACGGTGGAAGCTGCATTAGAAGATTGTGTAGACAGTTTTATAGCTATTGTAAAACTAATATCACATATACAGGTATAGGAGGAGTTCAGTGAAAAGAGGAGCCTTAGTCTTATTCTTCATGCTTTTTGATCCATGTGAAAATAATGACGAGCAACATGTGGCTGTTTTCTATTTGACTAAATAATGGGAATTTGATTTTCACAGGTCTGAATTCCAGTACTTTCTGGACACAATCACGAGAGTGACGAGACCAGGTATTTCTTAACATTCATCTCATCAAAATTGTTGAAAGCTTTCTGAGCCATATTTTTCAGAACTGGGTTGTTATTTGATCACAATCACAAGCTGAGATTGTCATATCTTAGCCTGGCTAACCATACTGATTCACCTCGCAAAATTTGTCTCTTGTGAAATGGGTGCAATACTCCACACATTCACAGCCATTTCCACCAGTACAGTCATACAGTGTTTTGGTACAGAAGTACCAAACCGATCGCAAAGAGGCAGGATTTATGCAATAACTCCATCAGGAGCCAATATTTATATCAATATCAAAGAGAAAAAAAAAAAAAAAAAAACTAGGATGGCTGTCCAGATTATTCATACTCAGCCCTGTGATTTGTGCCATCACCAGTGGAATGACAGCTGCAATACTTAAGATACTGTATTTAATGTATACAAATTTTATTCTGCCTGTGGTAGGAAACATGAATTTGATAATTTGGGGAAGGCTGTGCTGGATCTCCCGCCCAGAGGATATGTTGCCACTGGCCAATTCTTTGCATGTGGTACTTAGTAAAACACTGAGGTGAGTGTTATCAAACATAATCATCTGCATCAACAAGACCATCAGGGGAGCAGTAGTCATCTGAAAACTGGTGCCAGGTTTTCTTTGACATTCATCTTTTTCTGACATCTCTTCTTTTACAGCAAAGTGCCAGATCACGCTCACTTTTTGTGTCAAGACTTTGAGAGTGCTGTACGCCTGGCATCAGAGCCTCCACTCGCAGACATAATAGAAACCATCTGGGTTATTGGTGGGACACAAGTCTATGAGGTAAACCATTTTGCCTACAAATCCCAGAAACCAGCTTGGTGTTCCTGAAATTGAATATGTTCAACCTGTTAACAGGTGGTATCCCACCTGGGCTACATATGCTTTTTCAAGGCATATGAGACATTTTTGAGGGGGGACTGTGGTTCCACTCTCAGGACGTCCAGCTGAAACACTTGTGAGACAGTCCAAAATAAACAAATTCAATAGTGTGATACCCCTGTGAGTAAAGTTTACATAGGGGTTGATTTTCAGTATTGTGCGTGTTTTCTCCAGGGGTCAAAAAAAAAAAAAAAAAATTTATATATATATATATATATGGTTCTGATTTTAGATATTATAGGCCATTACACTTGGAGAAATAGATGTACATGAAATTAAATGCTACATCACATGACATAAGTCATTGATCAACATTGGTAAGTTACATTTGATTACCCCTCAGCTTTTATCATGGTATCATTCAGAAAATCTTCTCTTAGAGCTTTGAGGGATGTCATGGTCAGTGGTCTCTCGTAATCCGTAATGCCGTAATGCCATAAAGATCACTCCCATTCAATGTGGATAATCTCACTAGTCGCCTCTTGGTGAATTTCAGGCTTTCTTAAGTACACTCACTGAGATTAATAGCAAGTGGCCAGACTTTCTGTAAACAGCCTCTGTGAACACCTGCTCTTGACCTCACAGTCGCACAGTCCTATCGAACTGCAACTCTTCAAAAGAGCAGGGAAATTGTTAATGTTCCTTTTAATGTCTATATGTGGCTGATAATGACCTGTACAGATGTTCCATTAAACAGACTTAAATACAGTTTGATCATCACACAAGTAAGTTGGGTGTTTGAGGTGTGCCTTAAAATACATCCACAGGTGTTCCTCCAATTAACTTAAATGCTGTCAATCAACCATCAAAAGGTTCCAAAGTCATGACATCTTAATTTCTGACTTCTAAAAGTCATAAAAAAATATGTATAAAATTGTCTCTCTCTCATTGTTCTGGCAGTAAGAAATGAGAAATAATTTTGGGAATTCTAACTGACTTAAGACAAGAAAAGTTTAGTCTGATTTAATATCAGATGGTAAGCAACAAAAGTTTGTGTCTTCGTATATAATGTAAGTAAACATCTGGTTTCAACTGAATATCTTTGGGTTCAGAGGAGAGACATCCATGTAGTTTTCAAGAAACAGTGCACAACCTCATTCTGCCCATATTACTAAAGCACAGCTGAGGAAGACCAGTATTAGACTGGCTCGTTTGCAGTCCTGACCTGACAAATTGTATGGAGAACTTTGAAACAAAAACAAATATGACAATGGTGACCCCATACTATTAGACACCTGACGAAATGTTTGCAGGAAGAATGAGACAAAATAACAACTGTCAGCCTTCATCTAAACCTCAGTACCAGAACACCTTTAAGTGTTGTGAGAGAATGGCAGCATTGCAAAGTGGTGAAAACTTTATTGTACCAACTACTTTTTGGAATGTGTTACTGTCCTGAAATTAAAAAAAAAAAAACAAAAACTGATATATATTTGAGAAGTCAGTAAATGTAATAATCCTTGCCTTTTTAAAAATTAGTATTTTCCTTACTGTCCCAACTTTTTCTGATTTGGATTACTCTGAGGAATGTACTTTTCTAACTCTCCTTCCAGCTTTCATACACTCAGTAGGGTTGGACTTGACCTTAAAATTATATTCTTAAGGTTCCAGAAACACTTAATGTTGGTTAAATTTACAAAAAAAAAAAATCACGCATCAAACAACTAAATGTAAACACTGTCCTGTGTAATGTAACGAGGTTCTCTGAGATTCTCCCTCATCTTTCTAACCAGGAAGCACTTAAGCACCCGTGGTGTGACCTTCTTTACATGACAGACATCATGGCTGACTTTGACTGTGACGTCTTCTTCCCTGAGTTTGACCGAGAACTATTTCAACTACCTGGAAAGGTGAGTTTCTAGCACGTTTCCAAGCCTCAAAGGTTCAGTGTTTCCTGATTTGGAGACTCATGCCCCACATTTGAACTCGCTGGTGTTTCAATTGATATGAAAGAGTTACTTCCACACAAACCCCATGACAAAGCAGTTTTTGCTTTGTATTTTCAGCTCAAAGGGGTTTGCTGACCTTTCTAAATCTTTCTCGACCCTTGTTAACTTCAGTTATACAGGAATCAAGTGAGGACTCTGTATACTGTGTTCATTGAAGGATAGATTGTGTTTCTGTTATTATAATTATTAACTGATTTAATGAATATTGTAAATATTTCCTGTCAATTTACTTAACGATACCAGCTTTTTATTACCCCATTTAATTATTTCAAATATACCTTAGCACTACCACCAAACTGCTTCATGCATGCTGGTGATCAATATTAAAGGTTTGTTTGCGTTCTGATGAACTCACTTAACTTTTTTTTCTTTTGTTTGCATCAGTTTTCCTGACGTCCCGAGTGAAATTCAAGAGGAAAATGGGATTAAATTCAAATTTCAAGTGTTGAAGAAAGTGACTGCTGACGCCTCTCAGAAGTAAAAATTAAATAAGAAGAACAGAGGAAATTTAGACTTAATAAGAAAACACTAATCACGGCCTTTCCTTCAAGATCCATTGTTTTCTAAGAGTATTTGATGAGTAATCACCTGGATAGAGATGAAATTCAAAAACACATTTTGCTGTTGTAGTTTTGTGAATTCAAGGAAACCCAGAATGTTGTTGTGACTCTCAGTCTCTCAGCATTCCCTTCCATCAGTACGTTTATATGATATTTTAAACCAAAAACTTTAATTGTTGTGTTAGTCCATTCTAAAGAAGCTTTTTTTTTCAGTAAAATACATGTGAACCTATTTGTATGACTGAAATGGTACTAAAATTTAATTTTTTAAACCTGGACTAATATCATGAGATATAAGATCATGCAGTTGGAAGTTCAGTTGGTAGATGCTGATTTAAAAACCTATTGTGTTATTGTGTTTAACATATTATATTTATAGTTATATTATACGATATATAATGATATATGATATAACTATATAAGATATTATCGTATAATATAGAAATGCATGCTTTGAGAATATCAGATACATTAGTTTTGTAACAGAGTATGGAGAGCTGCTGAGCTAGGACAAGTTTAATGAAATAAATATTGATCCCAACACAATAATTTTGATGCTGAAGTTTTGAAGGCAATTAGGATTATTTATGAGAAATGTAACTGAGCAACTGTGCTGGTGAGTTAGAAATGTTAGCTAACAACATTAATGTTAGTTTGCCCAGGATCCAAATGATGTGTTGATGAAAGAAAGGTCAATTTCGGACCACACCTGAAGGTCATCTATTTTTCGTGTGGCTTTCAAACACACTTTTCTTATAAGTGTGTTTATAAGAAAACACACTTATAAGAAGTGTGTCTGCACCTTGTGAATAATTTGCAAATTGCACTATATACAAATGTCCATCTTGTTTACCCAAATATGTAAATATGTATAAATATGTGTATTTATGTCTTTACACATTTATGTTTTTTGTTTAGATGTCATGATAAATTATTTAAAATATAAGTCTCATTTGTAAGTCACTCTTGATAAAAGTGTCTAAAAGCTAATTGGACTAAATGTTAAATTTAATTAAAAAAAACATGTCTTGTTGCTTTTAGCTGTCATCTGTCAGCATTGCCATCTCGTCCACCTAGTTATGTTGCAGCTACAGAGAAAAGATCTGTGAGTGATTGTGTTAGCAGCTTATTTCAAAGAAAGCCTGCAATCTGCTCATCATAATTAAATGGTCATGGAGAAATGTTACAGATTATTTTTATCCTCAAAATATATTTATCTCTGACCATCTTTTTTCTTTACTTTTTAACCATTATTTTTTGTTACACTTGGATTTGTTTTTCAGAGAAAAATAGCATGTTGAACTGTCAACTAGGAAAGAGTTGGCAATTTTTTTTCTTGTAATTCCAACTGATAAAATAATCATCGTCATGTTGTAGTTGATCCCTTTAGCCACTAGATGGTAGCATCAGTGAGAAAAAGAACTACTTAGATTTGCTTTTATCTTGCTGATTTATAATGATCAACATTCCAGATTTTATTACTAGTTTCAGAAGAAACAATGTGTTTTATTAAAAAAAAAAGTTCTAAAATCCAATATGCACACTTAAAGGTGAGTTTTATATTAAATTAATCAAATTTTGACATTAACTCCATGGTCCATGGACAGATCTGGAAGGAATAAAGATAAATGAAAACTTGTCAAACAAAGCACTTCATACAGAAGAGGAGCATGAGGAGCTGCAGCCTTCTTTTTGTGCTGAAAGTATTTAGATATGACGTAGTAATGATGAAAAAAAAAAACCTTTTTTTTCACTTTTATATTATCTTGAGAGCTTTCAGCGCGTCCTGTTGCCTTTATTTTTCTGTAAATGTGCTTTTCGGTAACTTTATGTTGTTTTAGTATAACTTTTCCTAGCATTTACCTGAGTTTGAGTAAACTACAATATTGCCAGGTCAGTGTGGAATGAGAAGAGGTCTTTGTCATGATTTGTTTAGTTATTGCAGGAAAAAGAGGTGCTAATGAGTCTTTCGGAGCCTTCACACACTGGCTCACCTACCATTAGAGAAATATTATTTTGCCATAAATTACACCTGTTATGTCCAATTATCCAGATTCAAAAGGCCTATTTCTGAATAAGGGCATGACGTAGTCTCATTGAGAACTGCACCTTTCACTATTTGGGAGCTGTCCTCACACAGCAAAGGCCGCATATATCTGATTTTCCCCTTGACATCGTTTGGCTTCTAAAATCAAAATATGTTGTTGGGAAACACTTTTGAGTGATAAATCTTACTTTTGTTTTACTGTTGGAGTAAGCTTTCCAATACAATTATCTTTCAGTCCTTGCGGTCAATCAGAGTCACCGGTTTTATTTTTGGCAAACAAATATTTCATCCTATACAAAAACACAAGTCTGTCTGATGTCACTCAAACTCACGTCTGGACAATTTCACAGTTCTCTGTAAACATTATACGTTCTGTTCAGGTGTCCCAGTAAGCTGAGATAGTGTGACAAACGTCTTTGACAGTAGAAGGAACCTGAGTGAAAGTAGTTGGTGGCATAGCTTACACACCTGGCACCTGCTTCCATTGATAACCCAGTAGTGTGTCAGCAGGTCAACAAATTGTAGATTTTAGCCTAATCGGTCGTCTGTAGTACATTTGAGCACAGTCACTCATAGTGCAGTGTCTTGTGAGGTTTATTGTGAAAACATAAAAAATCAGAGTTTTTATTACACCTTGGGGATAAGATATAGATAGAAAGGGATCTTGCTCTATACTGAGCTGGGATTTACTGTTCTGCTCACAGGAAAACAAGACTTCACTGTATCGTGTTTTATTTGCTGGCCTCTTCTGTTAGTCACTTTTTAAAATCCCATTTCTCTGTCATAGCTGAAGAGTCCACTTTATAACCTTGGGGTTATTAATGAGTTATTTTCAATGTATGTGTGTGTGTATATATATATATATATATATATATATATTATATATAAATAAAAAGGGCTGGGCACGATTGGGCAGTTAATCACGATTAACTGCATTGTATACGCAAAACCAAATAATGAATTCAAAAGCAGTGTAAAATGCACTTTTATTGAAATGTACTGCTGCCATATGAACTAAAGTGCCATAACATTTGTTGTTCAAACACTTTTAACATCAGTACTTGTCAGTAACACATATTTAGTGTAAATCTAATCTTAAAAAATGTAAAATAAAGTAAAGCTTATTGCCACTGCCAGGGCATTAAGGTCATCCTGTTTTTATAAAAAAAAAAACAAAAAAACCCCGAAACCTTTAACGGGGAGTTCAACTGTTACAAATCCTCCGTCTGGGAGAACTTTAAAATAAAAATGTCCAGGTTAAAGTTCAGTAACTTTACCAATCCGTGTATCATTTATTCTTTCCATTTTCAATTGTCAATCAAAAATTAAAAAAAAAAAAAGTGACACTTTATTATGTTTTTCATTTTTTTAATCTAACATAGAACATAGATACAACTTAATATGAAATAATCACTCTAAACTTTAATGCGACTCAGAACGGACCATAGAGTGCTCTGGCAAAATAATCTATATTTCTTAGTTTATATGATGTGTTTCGAAGGGGTTTTGTGGTTTTCAAACATCTTTGCCATTGTATTCAGTAGACAACATGATCCATTTCACACAGTAATCAGAAAACATTATCTTTGCTGTGGTGTTGTAGAAGCCACAACAGAGGTGGATGAAAACAGAAGTTGGCGTCACTTTCAAATGTCTTTGGCTTCTTGCCTCCTTGAAAGCTACGTGATGTTTGCGCTAGATGTTTTCTGATGACCGTGTGAAATGGATTATGTTGTCTATTTAATTCAATGCCAAGATGCTTGAAATCCACGCCAACTTCTGTTTTTGTCCACCTTCTCTTTTTTTTCCAACTTCTGTTGTGGCTTTTTTTGTTGTGTTATGGCTTTTGCAGTTGCCTGAGACATGTCGACCACCATACAAGTCTCCACTGGATGCATCCTTGATAAAATACGAGGCACAAGAACATGTGGGGATTTCGTTTAATTTTCCTCCTGCAGCATCTAAAGAGGTTTGAGATGCAGGATAGTTAAGAGAAAATCAGTGACAGAAAACAAAATGTATGATTTATCCAGGAGAGTTAAAATTGAGATGAGAAAACATGGAAATTCCAGTTTATGGTGCCAATGCAAATAATCCAAATAAAGCAGAACGACTCAAAACATGATATCATATGTGCTTTTAAGGCTGAAAATGCATGGCTGACAAAACACAGATTTGGAATTGCTGTAACTTTATAATTTTGTACTGAACACAGATGTGATTTTTTTTTTTTCTTTGAAGTTGCCATAGTGGAAGTTGGAAATAGATTATTTTCCACCTAAATTAACTGCTTTCTATGCATTCAATTCCACGGCTTAACTCAAACCAAGGTTATTATAGTTTTGAAATTTTCTTTAGTTTTTCTTTTTATTTAGTTTTCCAGTTTGCTTTTTTATTTCAGTTTAGTTTTAGTTAGTTCAACAAGTAATTTAGTAGTTTTAGTTTAGTTTTTATTTTGAGGAATTGACTAGTTTCAGTTTAGTTTTTATTTAGTTTTAGTCTTAGTTTTAGTTTTTCTTCTTCTTGCAGTATGCAGGAGTTTATACACCTTTTCGACTTGAAAATTGTGGACATGCGCCCCCTAGTGGCCCCGCCATAACTGGAGGGTGCGGTGCTCCATCAAGTAACCCAAACACAGCAGCGTGGAGCATCTGTTACGGATAACGCAGACATGTCTTGGATTGATGATGTTAGGCAGTGGCCTCCAGTTACAGATGAAGGTAGTTTATCGCTGTTTTTAATGATTGGTTATGGAAATAGCATGATCTATTCCCATAATCAAACACTAAAAACTGTGGAACGCTGCAACGCTGGCTATAACTAACGTCAACAAGCCATAAAGATTATGCTACTGTAACGTTAACGCTAGCGGTAAATTAGGCTATGTGTTAATGTTATATTTAATTTATTTTATCATTCTCCTAAGTCATTCATTCATTCATTTATAGTCTTGTGCTAGTGCCGAGGGCTACAGTAGCCTCATACTGCTGTTCTTTCGGCCAGAATCGTCCGGGACTCTCAGCGAGACTATGAGTAGTACGAGACTGAATGTTAACGAAAACTTACCCGGCTGTATTCATTTGGAACAAAGTCCTTTCTGTTGATATTTTTCACCCACGTCTTCCTAACTTCTTGTTCTGCAAACAAGGCAGTCTTCGTGCATACTTTCTTCTTCCATTGTTGAATTTTCACGCCATTGTTGGCACAGTTTATGACGGAACATTATTCCCACTCGACCGACTCGACATTATAAAAATATATATTTGTAGAAAGAGAAAAACACTGGTTAATCTGCGAGCCGGTGAAAGTGTCGCTCTGTAGCACCCTCCAGTAATGGCGGACGGGGTACTTCCGGGGGGCTGGCCCGAAAAGGTCTATATCCGCTATGCTGCCCCCTCTCTGGAGGGAGGATATCATAGCGGCTGCTGCAGGACAGGCAGTAATCTCTATGGCAGTAATCGAGGGAGAAAACGAAACAACAACGAAAACGAAGCTGAATTTATCTACAATTCAGTTTAGTTTTAGTTAGTTTTACATCCTTCATTGTAGTTTTTATTTAGTTTTCGTTTTTTTTTTAATTGTAGTTTTTATTTTTATTTCAGTTAACTGAAATATTTTTTCATTGCTAGTTTTAGTTTTAGTCTTAGTTTTCGTTAACTATAATAACCCTGACTCAAACTGACAACAAATCAGGAAATAAGGCCATGTGTGCTTCTGCCTCAGCAGGAAATCATAGCTTCTAATTGCAGATGTCATCTGTTTCAGCTGAGATGTGACCCATAAAAGCATTGTGTTAAACGTGGCTAGTATCAACCTATGGCTTGTTTTAAATGAAAAAGGATAATTTATAGTCTTTCATATTAGCCTCTCTGGCTTGTCTGTGTAATTCAGTACAGACATGTGACTTGCACTGATACACCTGAGGCTAGCCTCATTTGTGTCCCCTTTATTCATCCTAGTAAACTCCTTGCATTTATTACTTTGTATTGGTAAAAGACAGACTGTAACCTTGTAATATGATGACCTAAGAAAATACAAGTGAAAATTAGAAACCTTCAGCATGTCAGCTGCAGTGTACTTGAGGTAATGTTGTGGCCCCTCAGGGTTTCCATGTTGTGAATGGTTAGAAAAATGAACTCGAGCCAGGCATCCATCTGCTGAGCACAAATTCATTACCAGATGCACACGCTTCTGCATTATCTGCCCATTGGCTATCGCTATGACTACAGAACCATGGTGAGTGATGCTGACGGCAGCAGATGGGAAGTGAAAGTTGTTAACGTACAATCCTACAATCTGTACACGTGCTTCTTCTGTCTTTGTCGTGACCCCCATTGCGGAAGTGAGGGCAAAAGCCGTGGCTTCATTAGCTGTGATGTTTGCTCCCATTAACAGCTGCTCTTTAAGTTTCAAGGGCTTCTGGTGGCTTTGAAACATTACAACACATTTGAAACCAGACAGGGAGCACTTTCCCACGCCCTGTTGTTGTAAACTAGTTGCAGTGTGATTGCAAATTAATTTTAGTGTTGGTATTCAATAAAATGAGCACTCACCTAAAAGCAGGACTCTTTCAGTCATATTTGATCTCCACTTGAAACCTTTAATGAACAAAGCCTTGCATAAAGATTGGTTTTGCGTAAAATAACTATAATTCAACTGTTCTACAAATGAAGACAGCAGCCATGACTGCAAAGACTATGAATAAACTACCCCAGATCCAAATCAAAGAACATCCTTTTCATTCCTCTCTGCTTTTTTTTTTTTTTTTATCTCATCACTTTGACTCGTTTGAATTCATTTGAAGTGATAATGAAGTGACATTTTGTTGTGAAATATAACTCATGATAAAGTGTCTCCATCTGTGGAATAACAATAAAATTCTGGGCCGCATTTCTTCCCTGAGGGGAACAGTTGTGCTGTGCCAAGAACACTGTGTGAAAATGAGACCCTGGCTGTAAATAAAATGGTTTGAAAAGCTTTGTTCATCCTCAGTTATACTCAATAATGCATCTGATAGACGACACAGCATGTCTGTCATTATGTTAAGTCGAAGAGTTTTATGTGAAGTTATTGTAATGAGGGAACTTATAAATAAGCTGCAATACATTTTCTTTTTATTGGGACAACATCTCTTGTAATTAATTAATTAATACATTAAGACATGTATTTGTCTTTTTGATAAATGAAAGAAGTCATTACCTTACCTTCATCTGATATTAATTTACACTTGCAACAGAAAGTACACTGCTTTTACCTGTGAAACACTGTCGGAGTCAAATGAGGAAGAGTGAATGGTCAGCCAGGACCAATTAAATAAAAAATATGAATATAATTGTATGTAATTATAGTAGCTATTTATAGTAGCTAATTATGGCTATGTCCTGGGACCTCCCTGCACTTCACATTCAAAAGGTGAATGCCCACGGCAGGCAGAGTAGCAGAGACCCCCAAGTTCAGAACAGAGCAGCACCACTGTCAGACATGACAGTGATTAATGCAGACGTGGTTTGAGATGGAGCTGGGCTGGAGGTGGGTTTAAAAGCAGCTAGCAGAGAAAGCAGGAGAAAGTAGTTTTATTAGAACTCCTTGTGTGAGGTCTGCCAGTTCAGTGTTAAAGGAGATAGTTGATCAATCAGGTGAAGTACTGGGGTGTGTCTGCATGAACGGACGAAATGTTCAACTCGTGGTGTGGTTACATTTTAAACTGGTTTGTGAAATGAAAAGCATCCTTTCTATTTTGCATTTTGTGCCAAAGCAAACCCAACCTGGTTAACTGAAAAAAAAAAACAAAACACATGACTCATGAGTAGATTATTAACTGGATTTTGATTAGTTTGCTTCCCACAACACTAGAGATTTTGGCAGCAGTAGGAAAGGAACATACAGATCCACAGTTTTGCCCCCTGGGCTGAGTATGAACCCACTGTTTTAGCACATGAGAAGAAACAGTATTAAAGGCCAAAATCTTTACAAAGGTTAAGCATTACATTGTAAAAGTGCCTTCGGGAGACCCTCCGTTCGAAATTTAAGGCATATTCACAAACACACTGAAAAGTTTCAGCTGTTATTAAGTGATTATAGAATACATGCTGGACATGAGTGCACCATTAGACTTAACACACTTAAAGTAATTCTGATACAGACATCAAATAAATATAATTTATGCTTGAACTAGTCCAACAGCCCTTGTCATTCATCTCCTTTTAAAGGGGCAACAGGGTTAAAGAGTGGTCTCTCTCTATGCAGTTGTAGTTTCCCAAAACTTACTTCAAAGTCCTTCTTGGTGCCATTCAGGACATCTAGACTACCTGTCCTTATATCATAACCACGTGCCTTCAGTCGCTGGATGCGATAACTCACAATCTGAGTGGTCAGTTCGAGGACTGTTGGAGCCTCTGTGATTTGGGATATGTTGATCCCAGCGCTGAGGAGGCCCTTAAAGCGTTCAGCCAGAGTAGATTCTGGGTAGTAAAGCAGAGCCGGACACCTGAGGATGAAGTCCCGCAGCTCTGCCTCAGAGCAGCCCATAACGTCCTGGGAGAACATCAGGGTCTGACACATGCTGTCTGGGTTCAGCTCAGTGACAAACCCCCTTAGTTTGGAGAGAAGGCGGAGGAGCTCTGCCGTGGTGAAGCCCCTGTCTCTCAGGAACATCAGGTTCTGCCTGAGTACCTCTGGAGGCTTGAGAAGGACAAATGGGTTCTGACTCAGCAGCTTCTGAAGCCAGATCTTCATATTGGCCTCCTCTCCTCCAAGATCCTGGTAGGCCTTCTGGAGGGTGCGAACCATCAGCTGGTTCTGCTCTACTGGCCGGCTGAAGCTCTGTGGAGCGCTGGCCATCAGTTTGGTGATGATTCTTTTGTTGAGGTTTAGGCTCTGGAAGTAAGTGATGTTGTCCCCGCTGGTTGTCATGGTGACTAGAAGGGGTAAAGAAGGAGGCTGGGAATTTCTCAATGACACCAACCAGGTCTTTCTCATTAGGACACACAGACATCCACAGCTCCCTCTGAGTCTGCATGTACTCTGGATTACAAAGAACAGCCTGAGGATGAATAGATAAGATTCGAGCAATGATGGGACCAGAGGCCCCCATGTCCTTTAGCAGCCCAGCTACCTCCTGAGTGTAAGCTGGGCTCTGACAAAGCACCCAGCCGTTAAGTTGTCGAACCTTCTGAATATCCACAGAGAGATCATAAAGAGCCTCTACAGTCTGCTGGTTCTCAGTAGAGCTGAGCGTTGCACATGGCCTGAGTTTTAAAGGGAGAACTGTCATATGTTGGCACTGGAGGCACAGAGATCTTGAAATCAAGCGCAACATTGATGCAGTCATCACCTGAGGAGAAGAAGATATTGCAAAATAAAAGATTTATCCTCTGAAGCAGGAAGAGAACACAAAATATGTATAACATCACACAACAACAGTCATAAGTCTGGCAATCATGAGTCTGACAACACACACAGATCTGATACATGACTAATAGTGGAATGTAACTAAACTATGTTTACTCAGAAACCGGTTTGTTTTCAAGCACAGATTTAAGGTTCTTGAGCTTTAGTTGAGTTTTACCTTTAAACCTCTGCTTTACTGTAGGTCAGGGAATAAATGTGCTTTACTTTTTAAATAACAGAGTTCATAACAATCATACTGCAAGAAAAACATATCTTTAAATGTGATTTTGATTTTTTTCAACAGAATGATCAAGTATACCTTTATTGGCTGATTAAATTCTCATTCGGCCCCTTCTTTTTGCATGATAGAATGATTTCCATTATAGAATCATGGCTGTCTTTAATACAGCACTGCCTGAGGGCCTGAGGATCATAGGAATCCATATTGATTTTTGGACTTGTCCCATACACATAGAGATTTCTCCAGGTTATCAGAATCTTATGACGACATTGTGTGCCATAGATGATGACATATTCAAAGTCTTCACAATTTTATGCTGAGGATAGTGATTCTGAAATCACTTAATGGTAACAATTTGTTAAGTGTTTTTTTTTTTGTTTGTTTTTTACATATTGATGAACCTCTTCTCATATTTACTTATAAGACTCTACCTCTCTTTTTACACCCAATCATGCCACGGATCTGTTGTCAGTTAACCTAATTGGTTGCAAGATGTTCCTCCAGGCCTTGTCTTTTAGTATCACTTATTTCTCCAGCCTTTTGATGCCTGGGTCCCAGCTTTTTTTGTTTTAACTTTCATTTATGTAGTTGTTTTTTTTTTTTTTTTTTTTTTTAGACGTGCTGCTTCCATTCAATTTAAAATAAAGTAATATTTTTCATGAAACAACATGCATGCATTTGATACAGTACAGTAAAAAGGTCTTAGGTAAGTTTTAATGAGATGCATATTTTATTTTCCAGTCTCTTTAAGACACAAACAGAAAATAGAAACCTAGCCTTCTTAAACCAAGATGGAGAAAAATTCTAACTAATGTAATTGCAAACATTTGTATGTGACAGCCTCCCTAAAAAGAGTTAAATCTGCTTGGTTCTGAGGGAGGCTTTGAGAATAAGCAACACAATGTTACTTGTGAAACTCTGTGTTTTTTTTTTGTGGATGTATTATCAGTATACTTTCTGTTTGTAATTTAATAAGTATTATAGTGGAGCTCAAAGGGGATATTGACACAAATTGCACCTTTTTTAAGCAATACTCAGAAAACTGTTTACTTTTTTTTGTTAACCACGAATCAAAGTTTGTAGTAAATATGAACGTTACTAAATCTTTGATAAAACACTAGTAATAGCTTACAAATTGTTATGCAGTACTGCATGCATTTGTGTTTCTTAAGCATTTGTGTGGAGCAACTGTAACAGAAAGCATTTTCCCCTCAGGGATCAATAAAGTAATTCTGATACTGGTTGTGATTTATCTGGGCTTGGAACTTACACTATTCTACCTGTTTGTGATCCCTTAGTGACTGAGTTTCTTCAGTGAAGCAGTGAGAGGTTCAGTGTTCTTCCAAGGACACTCCAGTAAGTGATGAGCAACACAAACAACACAACAAAAACACTATGCATAAAACATTTCTGTCACCCCCCCCCCCCCCCCCCCCCCACACACACACACACACACACACTCACACACTCACACACACTGTAAACTCAGCCTGTATTAAGACATCAACTCAATCAATCAATCAATCAAACTTTATTTATATAGCACTTTTCATACAAATAGAATTTCAACTCAAAGTGCCCTTTCGTGTTATTCCAAAAGACAGTTTAAAGAAGTAGTGGTCTCCTTAAAGGCATTTTGTAGAAAGAACTTTCAGCTATGACTCAGATGCTTTGTGCTTGGGTGGTAAACGTCAGTCATTTCAGCCTTGCTTTCATAACACGTAGTGCTTGAAATGATACAATTGCTATTCTAACCAGATCACAGGTTTGAATCGTGGTAAATCATGAGCCACGGCTGACGAATAATAACTAGGAACAGCTACTTGTACTATGAAAACATTTTACTGCTACAAAGAATTTACGAAAATCAAGATTTCAAAATAAAAGCCTCATAGTATTCACCTCAGTGTTTTCATTTGTAGAGTGATGCTTGGTATTTAGCATTAAAGCTAACAGCTACGAGAAGCGGCAGCAGTCCCACTAAACTACTGCTGGTAGATGACGTGATTTATCGGCGGGATAAAACATAGTAACTGAAACCTGTCTTTGGACAGAGGTGTGTAAACTGGTGCACATTTTTAGCAAGTATATACAAACATGAATTACCTTTAGTAGCGGTCAGAGGATGTGACGTTTTGTTATGAAACTGATTTCTTCTACGGTTTGTCTGCGCCGGACTGCGACACCTAGAGGCAACGACAGGTACATCAAGAAGTACAACCCGAAAATGGAAACGTGACTCCGAAATAGAAAACACACAAATTGTACGGACAGACTAAAGGTGAGTCGATGTAAATGTCCATCATTTAAGTTTGCACCGCTGCCATATCTCTCTCCATTTCAAAGCTTTGCTCGTTTATTTCCACCCATATGTCTTGTAATCAAATAATTTAGGCAAAAATCTGTATCTCAAATAGCAGTTGGTGAGCCTTCAAACCCTAGAGCAGAAGGGGCCCTGATGAGTGTAATCAGCGTCAGGCTGAATTGGACTGAACACACAGAGTTTTTCACAGTTGGTGCTTAATCATGAGGCTTGATCACCAGCTCTGCAAGCTGTTCCCTCAGCAGCACAGGAGCTGCTGCTGTTGAGTGAGTATCTGGGTTTATTATAGTTTATGTACAAGTAAACAGATTTTTTCCCTCAAAGTAAATAGCTTGGTAATTTTCTTTTTCTTTTTTTTTTTCAATTTTAATACCCTGCATGTTGATGAGAGCGATATGGTCATCCTAGCCTTTGATGTCAATAATTTCTCACTCAGACAGATGGCACGCACACACAAATGCAAAAAGATAAGATCATTGAACAAGTCAGAAGACTTCAAAGTTGTTTCCCAAGAGTTTGGTGGGAAACAACTCTTTTTTTGAAAGTGGAATCAAAACAACATACCTGCAGAGTAAACAGCGTCATTCCCACTTGCAGTCAACCCGTTAATGGTTTCCATACAACTGAAAGTTTGTGCAATGCTTTCTTAGACTGTTCTCAGCAGGATTTAGGAACATAATTAGGAACAGTAATTTTTCAAAATTCAGGCCAAAATGAAATAACAGACATTAATTTAATGGAGCTGAGTCTATGGATCTCTGTCGAGCTGCTCTGACAAATGAGTGTCTGGTGTCTGACTTGTCTAGATGATTTTAATGTTTATTTTAACACTTAAGACAGCAAATGGTGCATAGGAATAGTAACCAAGGCACAGCAGTATCAACAAATATGGAGAACAATAGCAGCAACAGAAGCAAAATGGAAGGAAGCTTTTGCTTTCCATCCTCTCTGTCAGCACCTTTTACACACAGGCTACTCTGCCGTTTCACCAGCTCTCCATCCATCCATCCATCCATCCATCCATTATCTATGCCCGTTTAATCCTCTGCAGGGTCACGGGGATCTGCTGGAGCCTATCCCAGCTCTCTTCGGGCTAAAGGCAGGGGTACACCCTGGACAGGTCTCACCAGCTCTCCTTATGGGAAATTATGTTTTCCCACAATCTGGGAACCAGTAGCCATATTTGACAACAAATATAGCTGCTGTGTTCTTCTATGCTTAAAATCTATAGAGTATCGTGTCAACACATTTACAGTAGACACGGATGTGTTGTGTGATCAGATAATAGATCACATATCAATTAAAGTGATTGCTTGATAAAGGCTAAATATAAAATGTGCAACAAGAAACAACCCTGTAATGATCAGTATTCTATATCGGTATTATATACACAAACCCAGTTGAAACAAAAGTGATGCTGTGTAAAATGTTAATTAAAAACAGAATGCAATGATTTGTAAATTTCACAAACACGGATTTTATTCATAATAAAACACAGAAAACACATTAAATGTTGAGAGTGAGACATTTTTATCATTTCAAAAAAAATACCATCCAATTTTGAAGGCAGTACTTCATTAAAAACAAGCATTATTCTGAAATGGAAATCTCTGCATGAGCTCAGGAGCACTTCTGGAAATCCCTGTCTAAGAACAACACCCACTATGCTATCCAGAAATTCAGGTTATAGCTTGGAAAGGAGCCATTTGTGAATATGATCCAGAAATGGACTGAGGCAAAGTCTTGTGAACAGATAAATCAATGTAGATGTATTTTTTATACTCTATTGTGAATAAAACATTGGTTCATGAGATTTGCATATCATTTACTCTGTGTTTGTTAACATATTACAAAGTGTCCCACCTTTTAGGAACTGGGGTAGTACACAGTAAACTCTGGCTGGTGACTTAGTTTTACAGCAGCAGCAGCGGGTGAAGAAATTGCTTTTTATATAAAAGTAATTAAGAAAACTGACAAAACAAAGTAGCAGAAAAAGAACATAAAATACTTTTGACGAATATTATATTAGACTGTTGAAAGTAAATATGTGTGTTGATGTAATTGTACATTGATTTAGTAGTTTTTTAAGTACTTATTTTTTTTAAAGGGGAAGAGCACATTGATTCTCTGTGGAGTCAAATGCCCCTTTTAAAAACAATTATGTGCATATGAAGGCAACACATGTCAGTTCATGCTGGCGCTTTATCAGCAGGAGCCATTTTAATGCAGCAGCTTTATCCTGTGAATCATATTTCTCACTTCTTAAAGTATATGGATCTGATCCTGCAGATAAAAGGCTTTGAAGGGGTGCTTTTGTTGTCTCAGAGCAACAAAAGAAATAATATGCTGGCAGCTCCCAAGAAACAGATGCATTACCTGCTACTAATCATTTGTTACATCTAGATTTAGTTCAGATTAGCCACCGCACTCAAAACTATGACAGTAAAGAAAACATTCACTGCATGCAATTGCAAGTGAGCGATTCAGTTTACTTGCACGAAATTCCCTTAAGAGATCGCTCGCATATAAACACTGCTTCTAACTGCTTCGGACTGTTTTGTGATAGTCGTTCACACCCTGTGGAAAGTGAAAGCTTGTCCTACTGCAAATCATCATTGTTAATGCACAACCTGAAGCATATCTGTTAGTTAAGCGTTAATGGATGACTTGACAAGTCTTGTCATCACAAAATAATTACGTTCATGCAGTTCAACCTGCTCCTGTCAGTCCAACTTGACATGCGTGCATCGGTGTGTATTGGGATGGAAATATTTATGTTGGTGTGTGTGCTCCTTTCACTGAGTTTCTGCTCGACTGAGTGTGTGGTTTCTTGAAACTATGTGAAAGAGGAAGAAGGTGATAGCAGACGGAGGCGGAACCAGAGACTAAAATTAAGGTGGTTACATTAAAGAGGCTTACTGTACGCAAACTTTCTAGTCTGACCTGGAAGAGACGGACAACATGAGCTGCATCAGGTTTACAGAATTTCTGCTTTTCCTTGTCCTCCTCAATGAAGTCTGCAGCAAGGAGCCAGACATCGTGATAAAGGCAGAGGGCAATAACGTCGTGATGGGATACTGTTTCGGAGTGGATTATATTGTTCTTTATAGATCTGCTCCTGAGGGACATACGCTGCTTGGCAATTCCTCAAACAAGAACCCAACAAACACACCTTCTACAGATCTACAGGGCCGGATCAAAGTGAAAGAAGATGCACACCTGCTCGGGCTGCAGATCAGTGACCTCACAGGGCTGGACTCTGGAATCTATAGGTGGGAATGCTGGCAAGACCAGGTGCTAGTCAGTTATCGTACTGAGCGGGTACGTGTGTGCAGATTAGAGGTTTCATCTGAGCAGATCATTGTCAATGAGGATGGTGGAGCTGAGCTTCTGTGCAACAGCACTTCCATTGGGTTGAAAGGAACCTCTGTGCACTGGTACCAAGAAACGTATCCATCTTATACCCCCACACTCTTTCTGGATAGCAGCGTTTCACTGAAGCCTTTGTTGGAAGAATTACAAGGTGCTGTGCGAGCCAGAAACAGCGGATCGGTGCTCGAGCTTGATAAAACTGCGTTAAAGAATAACCCACATTTTTACTGTCTTGTGATCAAAGGTGAGAATTGCCTCAGTTTCCAAAACATGTACCCAGAAGACCAGAGTGAAACCAGGGACATTTTTACCTCTCGAGGTGAGGCAGTGGTCCTGAACTGCCCTGCTGATGGCAATCAGCAGCAGTGGGACACACCACTGGGGGAGTTCAATAGCAGAATGAGGAACAATCAAATGTACATATCAACTGGTCATAACTCAGAGGACTTCTCCTTGATTATTCCTGTCATTGCTGATGAGCACAGTGGAAAGTATTCATGCATTTCCCCTTCAGTTGAGATCGAGTACTCTTTGCTGCTTTGCCCCAAAAACCAATCACAGGTAAAAGTGGCTTACAAAGGGAGTAACGTTTCACTGGAATGTATCTTTGTCCCCAGTGAATCCCAAAAAGTGCAGTGGCAACGCCATGTACAGTCGGGACACTATGAAGCAGTCATTGACACAGAGAGCCAAAGTAGTCCCATCCCAGACCATCTGTTTGGAAAAGTGTCTCTATCTGATAGCGGACGCTTGCTGACAATCTCTGCAGTGGACATGAAAGATGCAGGGGTGTACAGCTGTGTTGTTTTGAAAAGCTCTGGCTTCCTGTACTATGGTGATGATTATGATGATTATAATGATACAAGTATGGCTGATGATGAATATACTGCTGAAGAATTCTTTGATGAGACAGAGAGGTGCATCTTCAAACAGGACATTATTTTAAACATTACAGCCAAAAAAATTACCAGATTTGGGACTTTTCCAGTGACTCACACCCCAGCTGAGCAAGAGAAAGCACCTAACGTTACTGCATTTGCGTTAGGAGCCGGAGTGGTGGGGCTTTTACTGGCTGTTGCCGTAGTTGCATTGATAGTAAGAAGAAGGAACGCACAAGTTTCAAAAGCAAAACGAAAAGAAACTTTGGACATACAAATGGGTGTGGATCCAGGCTGTACAGACAGGTTGACTTCTAATGATGATGATGCTTGACAGCATAAATCATATGTCTGCGAGGACTTTTACATATGTCCATCTGGTCTATAAACCATAGCTGTAATAGTTTCTATCCACTTGAAACAGTTGTGCTCATACTTTTGATTTCCGTTTTGTTTTTCTTTCTCACTTTCTAGTGTTGACAATGGATTTTATATAGCTGGATTAAGTATACATATATATTACTTCTTTAAAAATCCTCTTTCCTCTTGTAACTGAATGTCTAAGAATCTTTTTAGGATCACATAAGTTTCTAAAAAGATAAAAATGTTAACAATCGTCCTGTGCCTATACTACTAAACACGCATTCCTCTGTCCTAAACAAGTTACAAGCACTTTACAAAAATATGACTCCGTGTTCAGCAGGTGGCATGACTCTGTGTTACATCTGTGATGTGATAACAAATGATGACTAAAAACCAGTCAGACAACTTGTCTGTCAACAGGTTGGGGTGGCACTGATCAGGTGGACAGCAACTGTCAGAAAATACCTGATGATTCAATGCTAAAGAATCCAAACAGCAAGATGCTGTTGTTGTTTTTTTGTTGTTTTTGTTTTACTTTTTCCACTGTAATACTTTCACAGTAATGTATATTACAGTAGTAAGTATAACTTCAGATGGTTGTGTTAAATTTATCAACATGGACTGGAATAGTGTGTGAGTATAAACAGATTTTTTGTCACTAAGTCTTGATGTGTTGTCATTACCTCTATGTAAAATGTTGGCAGACACTGGCCTGTTTACAAGCAGACATAAAGCAACATTACTATTCACTGGAAGACATGCTTCTCATCTGATATTAGACCACAACCCACATATTAAACACATGCGGGTCTAATCTGGGCTGCTTTGGGAATGTATGGCTCAGCTTCCAGCATTGGCAGGCCCCATGTGGGCTAAATGTATCCAAAGGTTCATGAAAAGGCTCAAACTTTAGGCCAAAATGAAGAACTGGGTCACATCTGGTGGACATGTTGCTGAGTTTAGGCAGCTACACTTACCTTGAGTCAATGCCATCAGTCAAAGTCAAATGTGGGCCAAAGAAAAAAAACAGATATTGGCAAAGTTCACGTCAAACATTCTTTGCTATCTGGGAAATCTAAATTCTTGCTCCTTTTAGCTTTATTTTGTTTATCAGAAAAAAAATTAATATGGGAAACATGGGTCTTGAGCAGTTAATTACATTAGGTAGCTTACATAGAGCCGGCTTTTAGAGCTTTGCTTTTATTTACTGAAGGCAGCTGCTGCTGGAAAAGAGAATAATAAAAGTGGGTGAACAGAAGCAATAAACCATCAGGCAGTAAAAATCCTAACAATAGCTTTGCTTCATTTGTCCAAGATGGAAAATTCTGGAAAGATATTTAAAAAGCATGCTGGCTTAAGCCATATTAAACCACTTCCTGTGAAGAAAACAAAAGCCTAATAATGATTCTCCATGTTTTTATCACTCTACCTTTGAGCTTTGATCATCTGCTGGACTGTTTATAAAACTCTTATCATTGCTTTAATGAGAAAATCTTTTTGCGAGAAAGGCTTTACTGAAGGAATGACTGACTCTGACTGTCAAGATGACTATGGTTTATTTTTGTTATTGCAGCAATAGATTAACAAACAACCCAAATATATTATACACAGAAAGAAATGTAAAGAAAATATTGTACTTCTCAAGAAGTTTGAATAACTTACGTATCAGTTCATAAATGATTTGTTCTGCTGTTTTTTCACCAAAAATATCGACCTGGGGAGGATGTTGAGCACGACAACATTGAATCAATATTTGCTGTGTCTCCTAACCAAGTTTACTAGTGCATCACTCCAGATGGAGCATTAGAATTGATCCACTATTTTATTGTTCATAGTATGAGATAGACTCTAAGAGACAAGCTATATTATTACATTAAGTGGTAATACGTTATCAACTCTCTGACTGTATTCTTTGTGATTTATTTGTGTATTTTATTCTACTTGATATTGCACAGTAGGATGTGCAGTTTTATCAGAACATGTTCGGCTGCAACAGTAATGTTGTGTCATATTCAGGAAACTGAGAGTCCTTAGTTAAAAGCACCCATGAATTTGAAGAAATATTTTCAAACAGGGGTATGGACAATTGTTCATCATTATCAGTAGACGATACCTCGATCAACTGTAAGAACTTCCGCAATGAAATAACAAGTTTTTTGTTTTATTTGTACTTTCAGATCTTCATTATCTAATCAATCAGTACAATGCTGAAAATTAATATGCAGTGGTGGCAAGGCTGTAAGCCCCAGGCTCATCTGTAGCAAGGTCTATGAATAACTTTTGCTCTCCTTCTTGCTCCGTGACAGTAACAGCGAGCCTGGGTCTCCTCTTGTTAGCTAACCACACTTCACATCAGTAGTGTATGAGGCTCAGACGCCTCAGTCAGACTGTGAAAACCTATAAAAAATGTGGATCACGTAAGTGTGGAAAGAGAGATTTGATCATTTATTTATCATGCTGTTGTTTAAGTAACATATTTACAGATTTCAATTGGACTCCAACATGACTGTCACAACTCAGTGTCAGCAAAGTAAATCTTCACAGCTGCTGTCTGTCTGGTTTATAGCTTCTTCAGTAAATTTATCCATCAAGTTTTCATCAGCTCAGGCTTCCACAGTGAATCTTGTCTTTGTAACAAAATTAGTATGGATGAGAACATCTTTTCATCTTATCAAAAACTAATATATTTCAGTCACTGAAATAGGAGTGATTTCAGTGTTAATTTCGGCATAGTCAAACCTCACTGGATTAAAAAAAAAAAAAAATCGATTCCAGTGAAGTGGATGCCTACCTTTCTAAGCAAGTAAATGTTTTCCCACAAGTCATCATGTTCTCATTAGCTTGATTTGTTCATCTGACCCATGTGGTTGTGGTTCTTACAAAAGTAATTTCATAATATATTCACGCAGGGTAACCCTGAACAAGATGCAGCAGGTATAGAAACTGGATGGCTAAGTAGATAAAAGTCCTGAAAGATGCATTTTTTTTTTCCTATTCACCTTTAAGGATCACTTTCCAGCTCCATCCACTTGTCCAAATATTATCTTTTATTTTTCACAGGAATAGAAACATGAGGAAGTCCATGCCTTTTTTTTTATAGGTTGAATTGTGTGCTTTGTGATGGACTGGCTCAGATCTCTCTCAATCCCTGGAAAATCCCTTTCCTCAGTCTTCACCTCTGTCTTTTGAATATAAAAACCTCTTGAATCTGCATAAGCCTCAGGTCTGCCTTCTGGGTTCAAATCTTCAGCCATGACAGGAGCAATATGATAAAATTGTGCCAACCTTTTCAGCATTATTCCACTGAGGTTTGGATACCATACAGGTTTCCTGCTTTAAATAAATTGTTTCATATTTTTGTTCAGTAATATAAGGTAATGCAAAGAGCGTGAAGCAGCTCTGGTGCTTTCTTAAACCTTTGCATGTTGAAAACTGGGGATTCAGCAGCATTTTCAGCTGCCAGATTCTATTCCCACACATTTAACCTCATAGAGCCGTGATAACTATGTTCCCACAGTGGTGCCAGTAAATTCAAATAGGAAATATGGTTTCTGTTAGGAAATATTTTTTCAACTGGAGTCAAATTTTAAATCTAATTCTATTGTTTTTCTTAATTTGATGACACCAACACCTTAGAGCAGTGGTCCCCAACCCCCGGTCATTTGGTGCCGAGCCGCAGAGAAAAAATAAATAACTTCCATTATTACCATTTGATTTATTATCCGAGTCTAAATTATATTTTATTTTGAAAAATGACCAGATTCTCTCCATTACACCTGTCTATGTCTTACTCTCGACACATGACAAGACTTTCAGACCTGTGTCTCAGTCACGTGATACGTTTAAACCCCCAAGCTGCCAAAATGAGTAAAAAACAAACGTCTTCGGAAAGTGTCTTTGCACGGAGAGGATGTTACAGATGTTCTGTTGTTACGAGGACGCTTCTAATAAAGTTGCACATGAATACAGAGCAGATTTACATTTAATATAAAATATAGAAAATACCACAGTTTTTGTGCTGGTCGTATCATTTTGTTTTGTTGTATTTGTCTGTGACACATTGTACAGACCGGTCCGTAAAAATAATGCCTGACATTAAACCGGTCCGTGGCGCAAAAAAATGCTGAGGGCCACTGCAATGAACACATTGACTTTCTAGAACTTAGTGTACCATATTCCACACTGTCAGTTACATTTCTTTTATTATCGTTTACATAAAAATAAATATTTCTATTTTAATTTTGGTATTTCACTTTCTCAGTGCACTCTGCTGGCATTGGCTCAAGACCACTTATTTAAAATGCTTAAACAAAATACGATATGTGCATTCAAACAAAGCAAGTTTATGAATGGCATCATATTATGACAGATTACTTTTTATTTAACCAGAAAAAAAAATAATAATATGAGGAATATGCATCTTTTGACTACAGCCAATTATTTTCGTTTTTGAACGATAATCTTTCTCATGAATACTTCAAGGACAAAGTAAGCTGCTGGCAGATGGAAAACTGCTTTAGTTTGTTTCTACTTGATGTGCAGAGTAATCCGATGAGTCAACACGAAAACAAATGGAAACACAAGCATGGCGGGTCTTCCGTATTTGCTAATTTGCTCTACATACGCCCCTTCACAGGGTTCACTGAGGGAGACACAGATGTAGAAGAGGAGCAGCTGCTTTGGTGCTCTCAGGTGTAATTAAAAAAAGGCTCGGTCACACAGAACGTCCCCAGGAGGCCCGAAACAGCGCAGAGGTTTCTTCACACCTCAGAGAACAGCAAGATCCAGCAGCAGGCTTCCTTGGGCTTGTTACAGTCAGAGACTGTAAATATATCAGCTTAATTGCCACAGCATCTCTCGGACCATCTGTGTGTGTGGGAGGGCGTGCTAGAGCAGCGGGCGCATGTCTGTCTCAGTGTGTGGAGCCTTTGTGTTTGAGTTTAAGTAAACTGAGCCATTGCAGAGACAGAGCAGGAATAAAGTTAGAAAATTAAACAACGAAAAACAGGCTGGAAATTGTGTTTAGACAAGCTGTTGCTCAGAGTCTCTTCTGTTCACTTGGGCTTATTCAACTTCTGCAGAACACTCCAAGATGTGACTAGATTACGAATACCGAGGTTTCTGTCTTACACACCCACACGTGCACACTGCAGCAATCAAAATCACAGCCGGTGGATGTTGGAGAGATTCCCTCTCGTTTCCCTCCACCGCGTCGGCTGCCTCCGACACGCCCGTCCCTCGTGGGGCGGCTCTGTTTCCCGATCAGCGGGCCTTGTTCAGTAGAATCAGCACGTCTGCTCGGTGCTCCCCTGTGACTGCAGGGCTGAGCCTGCTGAGGCCCGATCTGCTGTAATTTGCCAGGCCCATTACTCCCGCAAATGTGATGGCTGCAAGCCCTGTGAGAGTGAAACAGTTGGTGGGATAAAGAGATGGAGAGGACAAGAGAAAGCGAGCAGAGTACCTCACTGTTGCTGGTGTCTGAGAGTGTGGGATTGTTTGTGCTAATGGAACCAATTATGCACCAGAGAGCACTGCTGATGGGCTGGTTTTAGAGCAAAACTGCTGGGGTGATGGTCGCAGTGAGGGACCTCTGGATCCAAAACTACCAAAAATAAATAAATAAAAATAAAGAAATAAAGGGGGAAAAAAAGTTGTCTAGGATAGGAAAAGATGGGCCACTTGGGACTTCACTTTCCTAACAGCAGCCTCTGTTATCCAGACATGTGTCTGGTTGGATCGTAGCCATTCAGGAATTTATTTACGTTATTTTCAGAGCAGCTATCCAAGCAAGACTCGGAGCAATCAAATGCTTTCAATAAAACTGACTTCCTCTGTAAGTCTCAGAGGATTTCAGTAGATTTGATTTGAAGTCTATCATCAAAACTAGAGGGAGTGAGGTTTAGTTGCTGTGATGCTCACTGTCTACCCGACTCTAAAACTCAACCTCCTGTGTGATAGAAGTATTGGAGTGCAGGAGACATCTCAAATTATTATTCTGCTTTTCATTTTCTCAAGTAGCTGTGCTCTTTGTATAATGTTTAAAGGCAGAATATTTATTTATCTACCCATTTCTCTATCACATAAGGAAAGATAAGAAAAAAACAAACAAACAAAAAAACCCAGTTAAAAAAAACCGCTTGGTTGGACTAGACAGTTCTTCGTTGCTTAAACAGCTTTTAAAGCTCATGAGATGCACAAAAGTCTTAACAAGTGGCAGTCTTTGCTCAGAAGTATATTTATTGCACATATGGTTCAACAACAAAACAGTACAACCAATTGTTTCAATCCTGTGCAGATAATGTTAGATTAAAGCTAAAATAAAAAAAAAAATGTTGGAGTTTAGAAGACAATAAAGTAGAAATTAGATCATTTAAATTCAAGAGATCTCTCATTCAAAAGCAATCACACAGTTGTGTGTTGTGAACTCTAGCCGGCACAGCCAAGCCTTTGATGCACAGATGGTGTGTGTTAACGTTCTCGTTCCACCTCCTGCTTCCTCTGGTGTAATCTCTCTGTCTCTCCCATCTCTCATGTCTCACATTCTTCCTACCTCTCATCATCCTGCGTATCACTCTGCAGTAATCTCTCATTCTGCCCTCGGTGAAGTACCTTGACTCTTGAGTTTAACAGATGAAGCCATGCTAAATTGGATTGGTTCAGTGACCAAAACAAATGAGAGACAATTGATGTGAGCTGGGTCTGTTCCACAAATGTCAGGACAGCAACAATTAAACCAGCTCAGGCTGTAAAGTTTGATTTGTATGATCATTATTGCATGCAGTTGTGACCTCCCATTAACAGACGAGAGATAATATCCAAAGTTTCCTTTAGATGTAGTGGGAAAAAAAAACAAGAAATCCCAAGCATTTTTCTTCTAAGTGTTTAAAATGCTTCATAAATAATTAGAGAAAAAACATACATTATTTAATGGATTTTACAATCAAAGGCCTGACACACTGTGTCTCCAGTGTTGAATAATTGGGGTAAACTGAGATTTTGCACACAACGCTCATTTTTTTCTTTGATTTTATTTTTTTTAAAGAGATATTCTTTTTAATAAATCAATTCAAAAGAGAGGAATGTCTGCAGAACATCTTATGTTCCAGTAGATTTTTTTTTAAATTTTTTTGTCGAGATTGGACTCTTTCAATTATGTCAGCAGTGTTAGCAGTTGATGTGCCACTGTGACGTCTGCTAGCTTTTATCAGCTGTCTTGCTCTGGATGAATGAGTGCTGGATGCTTGAAACCCCTTTTTTATGTAGATTATAAAAATTACATATGAATCTTCAGTTCTCTGTATCACAGAAGAAACAACATTGTCCTTTATTTATTTGTACGTCCAACATTGAATACCAGAAAGTAAACAGGCTGCACACAAATAAGACTTCAGGACATGTTTTACTAGTGTAGGTTTCAACAGTTTATTCCAGTCCTGTCAACAAACACAGTAATGCTTTGGCCTGGAACCCTCCAGCAGTTCATAGTTTGTACTGAAAGAGCAAGAAAACTTTAATGCAGTCAATATCCTTGAAAAAAAATATACCTATATGGCCTTAGGAAGGCAAACATCATGTGACCTTTGGGGCCAATCACCTGCTAGTTACTATGTATAAATAACAAGACCTCTGTTTTCTTTCACGCTCCAATGAAGGTCAGCAGGCAGCAACATTTACATGTTGACATGGATGGAATAAATTGGTGAAATCAAGTTTAGTCAACCTTGTGCTAAAGCTCTATGTGTGCTTCCCATTTACCTTTGGGTATTCATCATTAGAATTAGAAGACTTTGGTTTATTACCACAGACTTACTTGGAAAATGCATCCTTTTAAGTGCTTTAGGGGCCAATATTGTGTTTGACAGTTAAATATGAAGTTTACTTACATAAACAGTTAAACAGCTCTAGCCAAACTAATATAAAGCTAATGACAGTATATCATATTTAACATTAAAAAATCATATATCACAGCTTTTCAGTTGGCTATGTTGAAATTTCTGCTACCAAGTTCAGCGGTTGTCATGCCTCAGTTTTTCACGCATTTACAGCAGCATGCTGTCTGGAACAATTAGTAAGCTTTTCCTGAGTGCTCTGACAGAGAGACAACCAGATGGCCTGACTGCACAAGGTCAGTGAATATTAAATCAGTTTATCTGTGGCTTCATTAACCTGTTCAGACATTACAGCCAAACTTTTGGTCTCTGGATACAACAAGTACAATACAGCATGCAGACTGACGGGAAAATAATAAACAACTGAGTGAAATAAATGTACAAAGAAACATTAGGCATGAAGAGACATTGAATACTACATTAATGAATAATTAGGAAGACACTCTTTTCAATAAATCCTTGAAACAAATGAAGCTGAAAGGTCTAAGGTACAAAAACAGTGTGATAAAATAGATTTCAGAAATGGGAATTTAAATACATTATCTTGAATACATCAGATATGCAACACTGACAGATTTAGTAATAAAAAATAAATACTGCTGTGACCTTAATGCAGTATTGGATGAGCTTAGTATCCATGTAAATAGGAGAATTATTTAAGATTAAATCTTCAGGAATCACAAAGATGTCCCAGCCAGTAAACACCTCAGTCTCCAGGTTTGAATTCTGCCCTTTTCATCTTCTCAGTGGCTGCTGTGATTCACCGTGAAGGACCACTGATCAGCATAATCATTTTAATGCATCAGCAGTCCTGAGATGCTGCACATTCACCATTTATAGTTTTGTGTGTGTGTTGAGGGTGTGATATTACGCTGATCCACCCGCTCACATTTCCATGAGATCACTGAATTTGTTTTCCAATGAAGAAAGCATGAACTCAATGCTTTAAAATATTCCCACATGTAATTCAGCATCCATAAAAACATCATAGGCGTACTCTTCTGTGCTACAAATGTTCACTTTAACACAGTGAGATGGTAGAGAGCAAAAGCTCATTTTCAGACAAAGGAGGATAAAAAGTTAGAAAAAATAATAGTTTAAGAAAAGGAGGGTGTGAAGATCCACCTTCCTCAGGTCTGATGTTGCTCACAGTCAGGCTAGTATGCTATTATGTCAGCATGAACAGAACTCTATGCAGCTTCAAGGAAGCACTAAACATGGTCACTAACTACACCTTTTTGCATTTACAGTATAAATGAGGTCTTGAACATTTTGCATAATGTATGGACCTTTTGCTCGGAAAGTTTTAAATAATGAACTTAATGTATAAATCAGAGGTGTGAACTATTTGTTCTAATTTCTGCCAATCAATGAATTGTGTAAATGACTTGTTTACATATTTCAGTGAATTTCAAGACTTTGAATAAGACATCATCATCATTAACTGCCCTGTGTTTACATTTATGGTGCTGTCCCCCTCATGGTGTTTCTTAATCAGAATTAGACAGCCAGCCAGGAGTCAGGATG
The DNA here is from genome assembly GCA_018398805.1 of Hirundichthys speculiger. NCBI lineage: Eukaryota > Metazoa > Chordata > Actinopteri > Beloniformes > Exocoetidae > Hirundichthys > Hirundichthys speculiger. Next base: position 1,305,936 of record JAGFBZ010000482.1, read on the forward strand.
TAGCTTCTCACTTCAATTTTAATGTAATCTCTTCTGGAACATGCCGTTATGGTAAGGAGTAAAACTGAAACTACAGAAACATACATCTAGTTACAAACAATAAATGTACAAACACATGTAAATGGCTTATGTTACTAAATGCCACATATAAAACTCAAAATACACTAATTGTAAACAAAATTCTACTGAAGCATAATGTGTATGTATATATATATATATATATACATATATATAACTTCTGACTTTGTATGGAACAGTACTACCTGGATCTGAAAAATGAACAATGCACTCGACTAGAGGAACTGATGCAGGTCCTAAAGGCTTTTGAGCAAGCCACAGTTTTTCTTAGTGGACAGTCTTATGTTACAGGCTCTGTTCTTCCCCCGTTGCTCCTGAAGGGTCTCCTGAAGTCCACCTAAAAGAAAACATTTGAGTCTGTTACTGTGACTTCAATGTATAAATACCTGAAAGTACAGGTATGAATAAAGGCTCTTGCACTTGACATCAAAAGGGAGTAGCAGTCATGGCTACAACAGGCAACAGGCAGGAGGCCTCAGCCAGTCTTCTACCAAAGATGAACTCCAGATCTGCGTTGGTCACTTTGTTAAGCACAAATTCTGCTGGAAAAGTAGTTACAAAAAAAAATGAGGAAGCCTGACTGCTGATCATGTTACCATGTTAACATTTATTCACTACAATACTTGACTACATCTTGAATTAAACACACACACACAGAGGTTGCTCACACATAGGCTAAAAGGAAAAGGAAAAGGTGAGTGGTAGAGATTTAAGTGTATTACTTTACACTAAGTTGTTATTATTTTCATGTTTCAAAAGTTACACTTTTTGCATTTATTAGGCTATGTGTTCTGAGCAGGGGTGTTAAATCTATTATAAAGCTATTTCTACTTATGCCGGCTTGTTCACAAACGAGACGAGAGTTCTTTCACTGATGTTTAGTGGTTGTATTCTTGAAACTTGCATATTCCACAATTACATCGTAGAACTGAGAAAAACACAAAAACAATGTACAAACATTACTAACTTGCTTAATATCATACAAACATACAATTACGAAACATAGAACAACATACCACTTTGGCCTGCATGCGGACAAACCGGTGAACTTTGACGATAATTATCTTGAATTGGCTTACTTAACTTCACGGCCGCTATATTAAACGTTTTCCGAAGACCTTCGGCACCGGAAGTGACGTTCGGGACCGGAAGTGACGTCACCGTCATCTCCAACCAAGCCCATCAAGCTTACTCTTTCAACCTTGCTACAATATTAATTATTATTTCCTAATTCCTCCAATTGATTCTATTAAGATATGAAAAAAATAGAAAATAAAACACTTCGAACAAAGTGTAACTCTAACATTTTCTATGTGGCATGAACAGCACCACAGCTACACCTAGTGGCGACAAAAAAATACTGCAAGTGCAGTTACACTCCCACCATCATACTGCTACTACAGCAGGTGTGATCTTAAGTATAAACAACAAACAATAAACTTAACAAATGCTAGTACATAAACATTACTCTTCAGTCCTTATTCTGCTTCAAGTAGAAGTATAGTCTTATGTATAGGTCTCTCTAAAACTGTCCTCACGGAACGTGTTCCTTTACTGTCTTTAGCAGAGTCACTGACGAGAAGCTTGACCTTTCTGACTCTGCCGTCAGCTCCTGGTGTTACTTCTACTACTTTGGCGAGCTTCCACTGGTTTCTTGGAACACAGTCCTCTTGTAGTAGAACAATATCATTTATCCTTGCATTCCTGCAGGTTTTATTCCATTTGTTTCTCTGCTGAAGGTTCAACAGGTACTCCTTTCTCCATCTTGTCCAGAATACATTCGCCAAGTACTGTACTCTTTTCCATCGTTTCTGCAGGTACAGATCTTCCTTAACAAACTGTCCAGGTGGTGGTAAGATCATTGCTGATTTCATGGTCAAAATATGGTTTGGCGTCAGTGGCTCTGGCCCCACAGGGTCGTTGATGCACTCCACAGTCAATGGTCGACTATTAACTATTGCCATGGCTTCATACATGAATGTTCTCAACGATGAAGTGTCTAGTCTTGAAGCGGACTGGTCGAGAATAGATCTTAGGACATTTTTAGTTGTGCGGATCTGTCTCTCCCAGACACCTCCCATATGACTAGAAGCAGGTGGGTTAAAAATGAAACTTATACCCAGCTCTTTGACTTTCTCTTGAGTTGTTAGCGTGAAAAGCTCATTTTTTGCACCAACGAAATTAGTGCCTTGATCACAATGCAACTGACTGACGTTGCCACGTATTGCGATGAAACAACGGAGCGCATTGAGAAAACAGTCTGTACTGAGGTCATCCAGAACTTCCGTGTGAATAGCTCTCGAGCACATGCAAGTGAATAAGAGTCCATATCTTTTTACTTCCTTCCTCCCTTCTTTCACACAGAATGGTCCGAAGCAGTCCATTCCGCTATATGTGAATGGAGGGGTGGCTTCAAGTCTTTCTGATGGCAGATCGCCCATCCTTTGATCTTGATTACCTTTCCTGTATTTTCTGCATTTAACGCAGTTGAATATGAACGATGACACTTCTGTACTGCAGCCAATAATCCATATGCCGTTGGCACGTATTTCATTGACTGTCATCCCTCGACCTTGGTGATGTATCTTCTCATGGAAATGCTTGATGAGTAGGCGAGACACATGATGCTTCTTTGGGAGGATGGCTGGATGTTTAACGTTGGGATGGAGTGATGCCTTTGTAAGTCTTCCTCCCACCCTCAGAATATTGTGGTTGTCAAGGAATGGGCTTAACTGGTGTATCTTAGAGTGAGATGCCGTGATTTCTGTCTTTTCTTTGAGAGATTTAATTTCTTTGCTGAATGATTCACTTTGGATTGTGCATATTATGAACTCTTCTGCATCTTTCCTTTCTTCCAGTGTAGTACTTTCCTTGGACACGCCCTTTGAGTTTTTTGCATGCTTTACACGTCGCCTTAATCTTGCTATTGCTTTAACGACTCTTGTCCAATCTGAGAACTTTTCCAGTCGTTCTGAGAAAGATTTCTCTTCCTTTGCTGTGACTGTAAAAACTTGTGTGACCTTGAGTTCTGGATCTTTGGTGCTGATTTCTTTCACTTTGACATCTTCTTTTGGTAGTTCCCTTTGCCAAAGGAAGCTGGGTCCTGTGAACCAGTTGGACTCCAACAGTTCCTTTGTCATCACTCCACGCGATGCATGATCAGCAGGATTTTGTTGGGAGGTAATGTATCCCCACTGTCTTGGTTCTGTATTTGACCTGATTCTTTGTATTCTGTTAGCAACAAATACATGGAATCGTTTTGCGTCGTTGCTAATATAACCCAGGACTACTTTGGAATCAGTCCAGTAGTACTCTTGAATGTCTTGAAGTTCTAGCTCTCTTTTGAGAAAGCTAGCAGTTCTGGTAGCTACTACAGCAGCCGAAAGCTCTAATCTTGGGATGGTCATCACTTTAGTAGGAGCGACTCTAGCTTTCCCCATCACAAGAGTGCACTGAACCTCTCCAGACTTGGTCACAGTTCTTAAGTATGAGCACATGCCATAACCATCTACGCTGGCATCAGAGAAACTGTGCAACTCATACTGCCGATCCTTGTTGAATGTTAATGGGACGTAACAACGTGGTATCTTTATGGCAGACAGGTTCTGGAGGTCTAGGAGCCAAGCCTCCCATTGCGGCTTGAGATCTTCTGGGAGCGGCTCATCCCAACCCAGCTTTTCCTGGCACATTCTTTGGAGGATTCTTTTGCCTACTAGAATGAATGGAGAAACAAATCCAAGTGGGTCAAATATTGAGGCTACTGTGGAGAGCACTCCTCTTCTAGTGAAGGGGTTGTTTTTTACAACGACTCTGAAGCGAAACGTGTCTGAGGTAACACACCATTGAACCCCTAAGGCTCTTTCCATCTTTGGCTCTCCAAGCGCTAGATCCAGGTCAGTTGCACTAGCTGCACATTCTTCCTTTGGGATAGTAGCAATTACTACTTGACTGTTGCTGATAAACTTGTGTAAGTGCAGATTTCCAGTTCTGCAGAGTTCTCTGGCTTCCTTCACAAGCTGAACAGCTTCTTGGTCTGAGTCCACACTTGTCAATCCATCATCCACATAAAAGTTGCGTTGTATGAACTTCACAGTGGCTGGACTAAACTTACTCTTCCCTTGAGCAGCTAAATGCTTTAATCCAAAGTTTGCGCATCCAGGAGAGGATGCTGCACCAAATAAGTGTACTTTCATACGAAACACTGATGGTGGTTGATCCAGGTTACCACTCTCCCACCATAGGAATCTGAGATAATCCTGGTCTTCTGGAGCAACATGAAATTGATGAAACATGCGCTCTACGTCACACATGATGGCTACATGTCCTTTCCTGAAACGACACAGGACTCCAACAAGTGTATTTGTGAGATCCGGGCCTGACAGGAGGTGCTCATTTAAAGAGGTGTTCTGAAACTTGGCTGAGCAATCAAAGACAACACGAATCTTATGAGGCTTTTGAGGATGGTAAATCCCATGGTGAGGAATATACCATGCTGGTTGATTATTCAGTTCAGCCTCTGGCACTTTCTCAGCATCACCTCTCTTTATGATGTCTTGCATGAATGCCACATAATCATTGAAATAGCGTTCATCCTTTTCTGAGACGCCTTTCCAAACACCTAAGCCTGTGTTCTGCACAAGGTTTGTTGTTTGGCAGTTCAGGTTTTGCTTGCTTAAAAGGTAGTGGCATTTCAAGGTGGCCATTTTGCTTTTGTTTTATGCCTCCTTTTACTTTAGTCAGAAACACTAGATCTTCTTGTGACACTTGCTCTTCTTCAACACTTCTTTCAACAAAATCCATTTCCAGCATTTTAATGATTCCATCTGGAGTGATCACTTCTTTAACCTTGTTTCTGCGTACAAAGTGAACTTCATTTTTGAGTTCGTGAGTGGGTTCCACAGATGGCAGGACTTGTTTAATAATAATGCGATGACTTACTCCTATTTCATCTTCATAGTCACTGTCAGTGTCACTGTAGCCAATGATGCTCCAACCAAGGAGGGATTTTTGTGCAAATGGCTGGTCTCTTTCACCACTAACCACCTCCAAAGGTAGTAAAGCTTGAGGACAATTATATCCAATTAGTAATCCGACTTCACAGTCCAGTTCAGGAGCCATTTCCTCTGATAGATGTTTCAGATGGGACCATTTCTCTGCCGTCCTTCTTGTAGGAATATGTGATCTATTGGCAGGAATATAGTTTCTGGTATATGTTGTTGGCAACTTGATTCTGACTTCAGAGTTCAGGCCTCTTACTTGTAGGTCCTTTAACTTGTGACTTGACACAATCTTTGTTTTGGAGGTTATAGTGGAAATCTTGAGTTGGACTGGCTCAGATTTGGAGTTTAGTGACTCAGCTGTGTCTCTTAAGATGAAAGTAGTGTCACTTTGAGTGTCAAGCAAAGCATACACAAGCCTTTCATTCTCTGGTTCATTCATAGTCGATACATAGACTGGTATGACTGAGGAAGTACAACCTTTTGACCTTTGTTGTACGACTCTGTTGGACGTAGCTTGCTTGGATTCTTGCTCTTGTGTGTCAGACATCCTTTCTGTTTCCTGATTAGTCTTTGTTCGTTGTTGACTATTCTTTGATCTTTTTTCTTTATCACTCTTCTCTCTGTCTTGATGAAGACAACTTGGATGAGACTTCTGACATTTGTCGCACACACTCCTGGAAGTACAGTTCTTGGAGATATGACCGTACTTGAGGCAGCCAAAGCACAGTTTTTCAGACTGCACAAACTTAACTCTTTCTTCGACCGACTTTTCCATTAACTTTCGACATTTATGTAATGCATGACCGGATTTCTTACAAAACAAACATACTGAGATTGACTTTTCATTAGAGCTTGTACTGAGAGTTTTTGCATTTAGAGCAGTGTTCCTTCTTGATTTGTCTTTGTACAGATACTTGTTGTCTAGTTCAGTTGGCTTTATTGCTTGCAATGAGGTGATCGGGTTGCATGCAATTCTTGCTTCCTTATTCAGAAATTTCACAAAATGGCTGAAATCAGGAAACGTTTTGTGTTCATCTTGGAACTCTGTAACTCTTCTGTTCCAACGTGCACTGAGCCAGTCTGGCAGTTTTGCTGCTATTCTCTGATTTTCCACGCAGTCATTTAAAACCTGTAATCCTTGAACATAAGGGATGGCTGATTCAACACTGCTTAGGAAGTCAGCAAACTCACGTAATTCTTTACTGTCCTTGGCAGTAACTTTAGGCCATGACTGAATTTTGTCACGATAAGACTTGGCTATGACAAAGGGATTTCCAAATCTATCGTCTAGCATTTCCCAAGCAGCACAATATGCCGTATCTGTTCCAGCTAGAAAGTGACCTTCAATAGCCTTCTTGGCTGAACCTCCAACATATTTTCTTAAGAAGAAAAGCTTTTCTTGGATTGGCAGATTTTTGCGGTCAACTAAAGCTCCAAAGGACAGCTTCCAATCGTTATACTGCAGTGGGTCACCTGTGAAGACTACTGGTTCTGGGATTGGGATTCTGTTGGCTGTGATTGCTTCAGCGAGAGTTTTAACGAGATCAATGGAGGCTGCTTCATTAGCAGTTAGAAGTGTGGTTTGCTGTGCAGATTGCTGGCTTGTAGGAGCTTTAACTTGAGAAGGGATGAATGGTTTAGAGTGCACATTTGGAAATCTTGATTGTGGGAGAGAACTAACTTGGTTTACTTGTGAATGAACAACAGGAAGGCTTTCTTCATCCTGGCTGGTTAGGCTTTCAGCATAGACATTTAATCTTGCTTGTGCTGCATTGCGTTTTTGCAGTTCTTTCAATAGTTCCACTTCCTTTTTCTTCTCCTCTAACTTTGTCTTTATCGTGGTGCTTTCTGTTAGAAATTGAGCTCTTTTCTTTGCATCCTCAACTTCAAGTTCTCTAATTTCTTCCTCACGTTGATGTTGCGTTTTCATTATTTTAATTACCTCTTCAGTAGCTGCTACCTCAGCTGCAGCTTCTTGCCTTTGTTGTTGTGTGACAAGAGATGACTGGTGAGACATCCCAGACATGGACTTTGATTTGTACGTGATCACAGAGCTGATGCTGGATGAACTGCTTTCAAACACCGACTGTGAATCTGGCCAGGGTATACTGTCTGGATCACCATTTTCTTCCAAAAGACACTTAGCCTTTGTTCTGGCGGCGTCGCTGATGGCACAGCACACATCACATTTTCTCCTTATTTCCAAATCAGGGTTTTCAATCTTTCTGATCTCATCATAAGTGTTGCAGATGTCTGTTGTAATATTGTCTATGACACTCACAGCTTCTGGTATCAAGTCAATATCCTTATTTTTAACCATCTTGTTAAAGGAGTTTATGTGGTATTTCCACTTCTTGTATATTCGCTGGAAATCTTTGGTCAAATCATTTAACCTTGCCTCTTGTAAAGATTTCCCTTTTTCAGTAAGAATGCGTGTGCGCTGACTTCTGCGTAAGCTTTCTAACTGGATGGGATCTGTAGATACTGAGGGCTGTGGAATTCCTTCTCCATGTGCCTGCTCTTCTGTATCCTGGACTTCCTTTTCATCATCTTGTACATTAAGCTCTGCACTACTTTCAACGGGCTGTAGTGTACTCTTACTTTCATCTGCCATGGTAACTTGTTATTCCCTTTTAGAAGTTACTTCTATTTTGAATACCAATGTTCATTTGAATAGCATGCAGTTGAGGGTTTAACAATAATAGTGATGATGCTGCTTCCAAGACAAAAACTTCAGCCCTTGCTTATTTAGTTTCCACTTGTTAGCTTGGTTCTTTATGCATGCAATGCATTCATCCAAAAACATGATACTTCCCTTTGCAGATGTGAAGCAACTCTTGCTAGCAGCTTTGTTCCTGACAGTCTTATTAACTTCTTCTTGGCAGTGAAGTGTTCTACTATGCCGGCTTGTTCACAAACGAGACGAGAGTTCTTTCACTGATGTTTAGTGGTTGTATTCTTGAAACTTGCATATTCCACAATTACATCGTAGAACTGATAAAAACACAAAAACAATGTACAAACATTACTAACTTGCTTAATATCATACAAACATACAATTACGAAACATAGAACAACATACCACTTTGGCCTGCATGCGGACAAACCGGTGAACTTTGACGATAATTATCTTGATTGGCTTACTTAACTTCACGGCCGCTATATTAAACGTTTTCCGAAGACCTTCGGCACCGGAAGTGACGTTCGGGACCGGAAGTGACGTCACCGTCATCTCCAACCAAGCCCATCAAGCTTACTCTTTCAACCTTGCTACAATATTAATTATTATTTCCTAATTCCTCCAATTGATTCTATTAAGATATGAAAAAATAGAAAATAAAACACTTCGAACAAAGTGTAACTCTAACATTTTCTATGTGGCATGAACAGCACCACAGCTACACCTAGTGGCGACAAAAAAATACTGCAAGTGCAGTTACACTACTTCTAATTAAAAAGCCCTACTCTTTTTCTGTTACTCTTACTGTGAAAATTTATTTTTTGTATTCCCCTGAATGAATGTATAATTTTATTGGAATCAGATAGTTAGTTAGTTTGCACAATTCAAGTTAAATATTGAAATGAGATTTAAAAAAAAAAAGAATGGTTTTTGATAAATTTAATGTGTAAATGTGTAAATTGCTATATAAATCAAGTAAAGGGAAAATAATAGATAATCAAAAAAAATCATCTAGGTAATCGAAAAAATAGTCCTTAGATTAATCGATGAATCAAAAAAATAATTGCTGGGATGAATCATTTTTAAAAAATTATTATTTTTCTCAGCCCTAGTGGATAGGACCACATAGAAGTGCCTTTCTACAAACTTTCATGTGTTTGCACCATTTTTTCTCCAACCTCTATGTCAGAACATCTAAGTCCTTAGATGGCATTGGAAGAGGGAAGGGCTGTTGCCAAACCATGGAGCTTCATCGATACTCAATGATCTCTTTTGTTGCATCATTATCCCTTAACCATGAGAACCTAAGGAAGTTGAGGTGGTCCTCTCTGACAAGAAAGCAGTGGAACATTTTTTGGATGTTGCCATGATTGCCACTTGTTCCTTCTGGAAACAGATGAGGACAGCCAAACAGGCTGTTGTTCAGATCAGGGCCCATCAACAGCACATTGGTAAGGGAGATGCCACCTTCCTGTGATCTGGAATCGAACACCACTCTGATTTGGTAGGCTTTTGAGGCCAGTAGATACTAAATGTTGGCAGGTATGAACAATCCTCATCTTCCATCAGAGAAGAGAGCTGGCTCAGCGTGGTTGTCTTCAAAGACCTTCTCCATAAACTGTGTTGTTTCATCACAGGTTTCTTGTTAGGGATTCAACACAGTGAGGTAAGATGAGTGAATGCTTGCTTGTGGTTGTTTGGGAGTTGTCTCCATGGCACCCTGAAGAGTAATGGAACAACCCAGTTAATCATACTTTTTAAAAAGACAGCATCTTCAATGGATCGGGCAGACTTGTTGTCATTTTCAGTTGTTTGGAACACACTGTGACCAAGGTGACGCTCTGCAAGTCTCTGCAGGTTTGATTTGTGTGTGTTGATTTAACTATCCTGTTGCTGCCCGCTGTGACATGCCCTCTCTTTCAGGTCCGTGAAGCTGTTGCAGGGTGTTAGGTAAGAAGGGCATCTATTCTCAAACAACAACTTGGCGGTCTTATGGGCATTCTGAAGACATACTTCACCAATGAAGTCTCAGCCTAAATTCAGTCTCTGAGAAAAGGGGCCATTGTGAAGCCCAATAACCTGCTGTCTCACCTTATGCACTATTACAATTTATCTCCCAATTAAAAGAAGAATTTGGACGTTTAAGTCAAGCTCTGGGATTTGACTTGAAAGAATTCCAGATGAAGAAAAAGAGCTACCTTTGGAGATGGTATTCTGATCAGTCCCATCCTTAAACTTGAAGCCTTGAGATATCAAATTCTCCTGTAGGGCGTGTGGAAGTTTCTCTATTAAGGGACTGATACCACGTTCAGTATTCAAGAAGGCCAACCCAGATAGGTATCCATCCTCCTTTGCAAACTGAAACTGCATAAGGAGGTCTCCATGCTCCCTAAGTTTGACATGGTCCTTGTTGGGGATCCTAGGGAACATATCCAGCTTTTTGAAGATGGCATTTTCAATTACCTCAGGTGAAGCATAACACTTATTCAGTCAATCCCACGCTTTTCTCAGTGCTGCTTCAGGATTACTGATGTGTGCCTGATGAATTCTCTTGACATGGCAGGATTCGTTTCCTAGCCTCTTAGTCAAGAGGTCAAATTCTTCACTTGCCTAAAGGCCAAGACCTCTGATGAAAATGAAATGAAATGAAAAATACTTTATTAATACCAGAAGGGAAATTCAACAATTGATTGATGCTACTGAGGAAGGAAGACTGGCATGCCTTAAAGCTCTCAGGTCTGTTTTCTTACTGGTTGAGCTCTGTAATCATTAGCTCCTGACAAGCTAAGTACTTAACGAAGCCTGTCATTACTGGGGTCTGCACTGGATCAGCTGATGTGGTGTGGTGACAAGGAGTATAAGATTGTGCTGAATGATTCATATTTTGGATTCATAGATTGCTGTGTGGTCTCTTTTCTTTCTTGTAGGCTCCATGGGAATGAGAAGGTGCCTTTACGGACGTCAAATAGAATGATGGTTGGCTACTTTGGCCAGTTTGACAGGTGTCTGAGCGGAGGCATGAGACTGAAACTCCTCAAATGCAGTTCCCAATGTAACTAGGCTGTTGCTGGGTTGGATGGGTGAAGGTGCAAGGAGATCATAACATGAGCCCAGATGCAACACATTCTGTTGATTTACATATTTTCTTGTGTAATCCTTAGTTTCTCTCCTTAATGATATCATAGTGCCCTTGCTGCGAGATGCTCTAACTTGCTCTTCGGCTGACCTCTGCTTGTGCCATGGCAGCCACGGCCTCTCTCTGTAGAGCCAAAGCTCCCAGTTCCACATCCAGTCTTGCTTTTTCCAGCAGCGCCTGCACATCTTCCGCTTTCTTTCTCGCCTCTCTCTTGGCCAGCTCTAATTTTAACTTGACCTCTCACTCTGCAAATGATGCACATATGCATGCTGCCTCTGCTTTTGCACGGGCCTTTGCTCCAGCACTGACTGACATTGTGACAATGCAGATGTACAGTTGCTGCTTGAACTGATCTGACAAATTCTATCATTCTCTTTGGCTGTGTCCATGATGCAGTTTTCACGGTGTTGATCGGTTGCAGTGGCTGACGTTGCACCAGTTGGTTATAATAATCAACATGAAAGTCGGGATGTAGCTTCTCACTCCAATTTTAATGTAGACTCTTGCGGAACATGTTGTTATGGTAAGGAGTAAAACTGAAACAACAGAAACATACATCTAGTTCCAAACAATAAATGTACAAACATATGTTAATGACTTATGTTTCTAAATACCACATATAAAGCCCAAAATACAATAAATGTAAACAATATCCTACTGAAACATAATATGCATTGAAATTTTGACATGGTATGAACACATTTCAACCAGTATCAACACTGGTCTAACGCAAACATAAACATCTTACTGAAAACAAGTGTTCTTTAATTCTGAAAGACAACCTTGTAAACAACACAGTATTATTCACAGGCAATACTAATGAAGAAGCAAATCAATATTTGCAACAGATGTTTGAAGACAGTGTTGATATGCTGAGATCTCCTGTGTGACTGAACATGACTTCTTACTTCCTGCTTCCTGGTCCTAATGTTGCAACACCATATTTCACCAGAGGGCCATGCCAAAGAACTAAAGATATTAGGACAACTGCCTGCAGAACAGAACATTTAGGTTGGTTACAAAACAACGACCATAATAAAAAAGACAATCAGATCAGGGGCTCATTTCAGAGAGCGGGTTATGTTCGAAACTAAGTATGTTCAACCTGAACTCAGGGAAACTCTGTTTTTTTTTTTTTTTGGTTACTTAAACCAGAGAAAGAGGGTTCAGTTGAGCCAGTTTCAGAAAGTCTGTTAACTCAGTAACTAACTCTGAACTAAACCTCATCAGGAGCAGGTTTACTTCAACATACTCTGATTTTCTTTCTGTCTCCTTTCCTTCATGAAGTTGAAATTAGTTCAGTTTCAGCAGATAATTGATCATATTTTGGAGACATTTGAATGATGATGTCACAGTTGTGATAGGAAAATATATTGAGGATCTAAACAGTTTACTGTAGTCAAGCCAGCCATCACTATTTGTGATACCTGATTTATTTTTTTCAAAAAACCTTTCATTTTTCTGCAGTTACATAACTTATATAGCCTACATGATCTCACTCTTCCATGTGCAAACAATTATCACCCATTATATGCCCATACTTCACATATGGGCATATAATGGGTTCATAATGGGCATAAAATACCTTGGGTTATTTTATTCCATTAGCTGTGATTTATTTGCTAATGTCATTTTTCTTAATAACAACGGGGATGCTGAACATAGACTATTAGAAAGTGAATGGCAGAGTTCTGAGAAAAGTGGCCTGGCTTTATAAGCGCCGCTACACTCTTCTTTCTTTTTCTTCTTTCTTTCTTTTCTCTTTCTCATGAGCCACAAACGTTGGAGTTATCAAAGAAGGATTTATGGTAACCTCCATGATTGTTGTTGACATAATTGATTATTCAAAAGAACTTTTTATTAGTATCCTTCCTCCACTTCTGTAAGTCAAGACATTTCTTTAAGGGTTACCAAAGTGATTGGATGTATTGACTGCACTCATTTTCCCACTGAATGATTTTTTTAATGTTGGTAAAGGTTTTTATATTTCATCGGTGACTTCAAAGATTTTTCCTCTTTATTTTTATTTAATTTATTTATTTCTTACTAAGTATTTAAGTTATAAATTCACTTACTCTGCTATTTATTCCACATCCATTGTCTTTTCCTTCGCAGCTTTATGGCTGCTGTTTTACATTTCTGCAGAAAGTCACATGACTGATGAAAAATAGGAGGAGGCCCTCTGTTTACTTTCATTTGTAGTTTCTCTTTTGTCTGTGAGAATACAATTCAAAAGGATTGAAAGGATTATCAATATTGCAATTTTATGGTTGCTTTATTATGAATACAAAGATACAACTGCTACCAACTGATCTTGACCACATGCTCTGTTTGAGGTATCGATGTACCCTCTGTATCCATAGATGCCTGTGACCCCGTGACATTTCTTCTTTTTGTCAGTGACAAAGTACTTTTTTTTTTTATTTTTCGGCACTAGTGGCCTTTATTGACAGTGAAGACAGACAGGAAAGGGGGCAGAGAGAGAATGGGGAAGGCATGCAGAGTCTAACCCACCTGCCCTAACCATTGCGCCACCAGGCAGGTGACGTATTTTTGACAGTGGTTTCTTTGTTGTATCATCATATTCATAATGAAAAGTAAAAACAGTAAAATTGTGCTTTGTGTTCATAATCTTTTACAGTTGTAACTATCTTAATTGTATTCTTAATTGTATTCGAAATAGAAATTAAATGTTTTATAAATTATTTTACTCATATTGAGAATTAATTAGGGCTGGGCAAGTTAACGTGTTATTATTGTATTAACTCATGAATTTATTAATGCCGACATTTATTTTATCGCGCATGTTGCTGACATGCTTTTGTTTTGAAAAGTCTGTTACTGGCTGCTGCGGAACTGGAAAAGAATTGGCAGGTAAATGTGGAAAAGCTAAAACGGACATGGAAAGCGGTAAAAATCTGTGTACTTTACAATTCAGGTAGCAAATCAGGTACCAATATTAACAATTCTGTCTGAAAAAAAAAAGTCTGTACTGCAAGAAAACTTTTAAATCCCTTTGTTCAAGACAATCGCATCATTCTTCCATTTTACATCAGATCTGCTCCATGTGTTCACTGTCGTGCTGTTCTCTAGCTGGTTACTTCAGTGCGGCTCCATCTAGTGGCACAGATGAGTAATGACAACAGAAAGTCCAGTCCTTGATTATAAAACGACCCCCATTTTTTAAGAATATGACTTCTAGATTAAAATACCGTCCTATATTTGCTTTGATTATTCTAATGTTACATCAGTGTACCGTGGGAATGCCATCCATAAGAAAGAATATTAAGAATTTAAATGTTTACCTTTAGTTAAGTGTATACTAGTAATTTTCTTTAAATTTAATTTAAAGCAGTAAAACATTTTTTCTTTTTATGAGATTATGTGAGACAAAATCTTCACTCTAAATAACTCCCAGTAATCTGAGCCTGAAACTAAAGGGTAACTGTAAATCAGCACAAAGTTATTCTGGAAGATCAACTTTGTCCTGTGTTTAAATGTTTTTATTCTCACTGGAGAAATCTCCTCCAGGAGGATAATGTCCACATCTGTAGGCTTACTGATTACTTTGATGATAAGACAATTATTTGAACCAAATGCTGTGGAACTGGTTAGGGAGCTCTGGTCACCATAATAATCTAAACACCAAACAAGGAAATTAATTAATCTGTTCATTATCCATGTCAGCTTCAATCCTGTTCATGGTAAGAAAAAGTCTGTAACCTTTCCAAGCTGTCACTGGACAATAGATGGAGCAAACAAAGCAATAAATTTTATTAATTATTCGTGTCCCATGTCTCTGCTAGAACTTCCTGAGACTCATGGAATCAATGTTACGTTTCTTTGAAGCTGTTCTTGGACCACCTTGCTGCGAAACCTTTTCCACTTTCTTCTCTGCCTTTTGTAAAAATGCCTTGTGTGTAAAACTCTGCCTTTAAGTGATAAAGAAAAAAAGGTATGCTTGCATGGTGTTATTACTCTTTAGGTGACTTTCTGAAAAGTTCTCAGATGTTCCCAGCACAATACTTAGGAGAAACTGAGAAAGCCTGATGGTGCGTTGGTGGTTTGCTGAATTGAATTTATTTAATTTATTTGTCTCTTCTGGCACACAAGTGGATAAAATGAGATTTCTTTTCACTTGCTTATTGCACATACAGCAAAGATGACCTGAATAAAGGGAAGGTTGTTTTAGTGCTTTAAAATTAGATGAAGAGCAGTGAATCAGTAACTTTCTTCCAATGGCAAACTTGTTATGGCTGCCTACCCTCGGGACAAGTTGACTGAAGGTGAGCTAACAGGGAGCATTTCCATCCTATGAGATACCGTCCTTTTCAATTGCAGGAAAACAAACAAAGAGTGCTCGAGTGGTGAAGCATTCTGGAAAAGGAAAAATGAAAATCTAGCTCTTTAATTGAAGTATGTGTGTAACTGAATTTGTGCTCCTTTCATGTGCAAGTTACGAACAATTGTGGGCATAGCTAAATGAGGAGGAGGTCCATGGAGGATTCAGTGCTCTCAGATAAAATCCAACTTTTTCTACAAAATCTCAGAAGCTGTGGGGGCGTTTTGGCTGCTTCGAATAAGGGAATCGATGCTGTAGGCAAGCAGAGGGAGGGATCAGAGCACCATGGAGAGGCGGACGCCTGTATCACTCGCAGTGCATTCTTGGCAGCTCGTCATTCTTTGTGACTTGTAATATGCCTGAACCCTGGAGAACTAGAATAAGCTTGCTTTTCCCTGCATGGGTAGATAACTGTCTTCCCCTCATCCCCTCATTACTGAGATATATATCAAAAAATAGATTTTTTAATTCAGTTATAGCCTTGTATTCCCTGGTTTCTGAAAAGAAAGGAAAAAGAAATGGAACAACTGCCACAAATTTTATTTCTTCTAATGTTTTGGCAGGTTGGTTGGGTGGTTAAAAAATCCAGGATGGAAAGTGATGGGCCAGTTGCCTTGTGTATATTCTAAAGTATAATAAAATATTGTTTGGGATAGTTTTCATGATAACAATGGATAATCAATTTGGTTCTAAAAAATAAACACAGTAAAGATGGATGTGTAGCCTATATACATCTGTTAGTGCAACAGACACACTATTACAATATTCATGTGTTTTCCAGATGTGTCTCAAGGCTTTGGCTAAATAAATTATTGTAGATGTTTATTAAAGAGCAATATGCAACAGAAAGTTAAGACTTTAGGGATTTGCATTTATCTATGACAGCCAAATGTGGATATCTGCACAATTGTTTATAGCTAATGTAGCCTGAAAAGGTGGAATGTTGTAGCCTGTTCTTTTCAGTTTTGTACTTGGAAAATATTCCAACAAAGCTAAATGAATGTAAGACTCATCATCTGATGTACACCAATTACTTGCTCAATCTTTCTTCAAGTGATAGTTTAGAGCAAGTGCTTAGAGCGTGGCCAAGCTATGGTGTTTAGTGTGAAATTGTATTTAACTCAACAAAGACTCTTGGCATGATGATTACAAATCATCTTGACAATGGACAGAAACTAAATGTCCCTTGATCTTACATAGGCCTAACCCAACAAACAAGAATTCAGCGTTATACAAATTATATTTTTGACTAGCAGCTAAGTGCATGTGTGTCTTAGAGTGAAGGAGAATTTATGCCTGTGCCCTGCAGTCAGAGTAGTGAAGTGGTGCAGTGGGGGCATTTTGACTAAATGTTTTGGATTTATTTGATCTCTTATCCTGGGCTCTAACCACAGAAGATTTTAAACAATTTGGTATCACTGTTGAACCAAGAAAATGTTGCAATGTGAAGGGGCTATAGATCTAGTTGTAAACCTCCCTAACTGATCACAAACTCAAGAGAAGACATTTCACATGGTCAAGCCTACTTCTGATGATACATGTCTGAAACACCTTCCCTGGAAGACATCAACAAAAAGGATCCTGACCACAGACTTTCTCAGCTGGTGGCAGGAGGTCTTGGGGTAGACCCAGGACTCACTGGAAAGAGATTATTTGTCAGTTTGAGAATGTTTGTCTGTGTCCTCTCATTAGAGCCAGAAGAGCTGACTGGAGAGAGTGTCTGGGGATCTCTGCTCTGATTGTTGCCTCCAAGATCTGATCCCCAATAAGCAGTGTGAGATAGATGGATGGGTGAATGCTAGAATCATGAAGAAGCTGCGCAGGTGGTGATAATGTACACCATCACTGGTCTAAATTTGCATGCATAGGAAATTATGCTCTTATGTCAACACAAAAACATCACATGTATACATTAAGATTAAAAACAAGCCTTTTTACAGCTTAATGTAATCCTTTTTATACGGCCCAATTGTGGTTTAGTTATAGTAAAGAAAAAAATGGAAAAACCTTTAGGTGGCATTTCATGATGTATTCAGAATGTTTTCCATATTCCCAATAGACGAGGAAGAGGTGGATAAGAACTCAAGGGTTTAAATTGACAAAAGAAGATGCAAAAAATGGAGATCCAAAAAATGGAGGCAGGGAATCCAAAAATTTAAGGAAAAAAGCCCAAGAAAAACACACTGATTAGTCATATACTGTTATGACCACCCACTTAATACTGAGCAGGTCTTCCTTGTGCTCCCAAATGAGAACTTAAAAGTCAGGCTATGAACAAAGAACATCTGAGGGTGTCCTGGAGTGCCTGGCATGAGGGTGTCAGCAGTAGATCCCTGAGGCCCTGTGGGTTGTGGGATGGGATCTCTGAATTTGGATTGCTTATGCCATCAGGTCCCATTGAATGCTTGGCAGTTTGGAGGCCAAACAGACACCTAAGACGCCGTGTTCTTTCAGTACTTTATAAATAATTTGTTGAGGGACTCATATGGCTGTAATACAGCATTTTATATATATATAAGGGCTGGGCAAATTAACGCGTCATTATCGCATTAACTCATTAATTTATCAACGCCGACATTTATTTTATCGCACGTTAACGCATGTTGCTCACATGCTTTTGTTTTGAAAAGTGTGATACTGGCTGCTGTGAAACCGGAAAACAGTAAACATAAGGAAAAGCTAAAACAGTCATGGAGAGCGGTAAAAATCCGTGAACTTTACAGTTCAGGTAGCAACTCAGGTAGCAATATTAACAATTCTGTCTAAAAAAAAAAAAAAAAAAATCTGGAATGTAACAAAACTTTCGCATCATTCCTTCATGTTACAACAGATCTGCTCCATGTGTTCACTGTCGTGCTACAGTGATCCCTTATTTTTCTTTTTCTTTTTTTTTTTAATTTTTATGTTTAAAACTTGCAAAAAAAAGTAGCAAGGCACTGCAGTGACACAAGTCAAAGGCTAAACTGTGGTCTTTCTGTTACCTTCACAGCCTCTGGTCTCTGAACTGTAGTAAATGCGTCTTGGCCAATCAGCACACAGATTCTAGAGTTCTGGGCCGTCTACGTTTCTCTGTTGCTTACAGGAAGCTGTGAGTCATCGTTTGACGTTTCGCTGGCAGCTGTGGCCTCTCGTCTGCTGCGGGGCGGATTTTTGCATAATTTCTGCGATTTTTTTCTTGATTTTTTTTATTATATTATATATTTCTGAAAAAATCCGCAAATAACTAATCCCGCGGAACTTAAACCGTGAATCGGCAAGGGATCACTGTATTCTCTTACTGGTTACTTCAGTATGGCTCCATCTAGTGGCACAGATGTGAAATGACAACAGAAAGTCTAGTCCTCGATTATAAAACAAATTCAGTTCTGTGGCCCGTTTTTTAATTTCGGATTTTTGATCCAAGTCTAAAATTGAAATATATAAAAAAAAAAAAAACAGGCATTTTTTTTTCGTTTTTTGTGTTAGATTAAAAAACAAAAAAATGTAATAAATTGTTCATATTAAAAATGCTGATTAAAAATTTTAATTGTTGCCCAGCCCTAACATATATATATATATATATATATATATATATATATATATATATATATAGAATCAAAATCAAAACCTGAGAACCAGAACCCAGAAACAAAGAAACAAAACTCAGAATCTGTAACCAAGAAGTCAAACTCTGTAAACCAGAATGCAATAATCTTTCTCAGTTACGCTTCTCTTTCTCTCACTTTCAATTCTAAAATGATTTTCTTTTTCGAAACTACAGCTAGGGGAAGCAGGACACATTGCTGGATGCTGGGGTGTAAATAAGTATTTTATTGACACCACAGACCTACTGCTGGCCTGCTGGGGAAGGTAGCTACTGTATGGAAATGTTGTTGCCATGTTAGGGTTTGTGATTGGTCTGCAAAAGGGTTTTTTACAGTGGCCAACACGTCGAACAACATGACAGCAAAAGCGACAACGCAATGAAAAAAGCCACAACGAAAGCTGAAAAAAGGGGAGGTGGACAAAAGCAGAAGTTGCTGTGGCTTTCAAACGTCTTTGGCGTTGTATTCAATAAACAACATGATCCGTTTCACACAGGCATCAGAAAACATCTAGCGCAAAAGTCACTTAGTTTTCAAGGAGGCAAGAAGCCACAGATGTTTGAAAGCGACAAAAACTTCTGTTTCGTCCACCTTCTATTTTTTTTTTCAACTTCTGTTGTGGCTTTTTTTCGTTGTATTGTGGTTTTTGCAGTTCTGAGATGTGTCGGCCACTCTAGTTTTTTTTTTTTAAATTCATTTGAATGCCAGGTTTGCCAACAGAACACTGCACTGCAACAACATGTGTAACGTTTACTCATGTTTCTTGGTGAACAAGCAAGAACAGACAAACAATGGGATAAACAGGCCTCACTTTGCATGGTCATTGCAGAGTCTAACCTTGGAGTAAATTTGCTGGGATGGCCACTCTTGAGAAGGGTCTATGCAGCTGCCTTTAATTTTTTTTACATTTATGAAAGCTTTGCTTTTATAGAGGTCCACACAATTCATCGAGGGCTGATGAGTTCAGTACATGGCTGCAACATACTTTTTTAAACCCTATGGAAGCAGAAAGTGGGGTACCTAGTATTGCCCACATGATGTATTTTTATTCACTTGCTTATTTATTGCTTTGTCTTTGTTAAATAAATAACGATACAGTGAAGAAGGTTGTGTTTTTAAAATCTGTAAAAGTTATTCATACTAAAAGAAGGAGTACTAGCTTTTTCACATGACTTTATGTTCGAAATAAAAGTTTAAAAGAAAGAGCAGACACTATCAGATACAGGGTGAGATCCTGCAGCAACATTTCACAAATCTCTCTGTGAATCTCTGTAAAGACACACTTTAGTCAGTGTCTCTATCAATCTGAAAGATCGCAAACAGAATCCAGCCACATTTCCAGGAATAATGGAGCTGTCACGCTCTATATCTGACCCCACGGTGACCCCCCCAGGAGCAATGATAAGGTGTCCATCCCTCCACAGGATAGGGAGTCAGTGGCGGGCCACATCTGATGATGGCAGTCATCCTCACTAGAATGAGAAAAAATAGAGGTCATTGTGTCATTTAAACCCCAAATGGCTGTATGTGTGTGTCTGCGTGTGCGTGCGTGTGTGTGTGAATCCCTGCAGAGAGAGTGGCAAGGAAGGATGCTGGCGGTGCTGTTGATACCCTGCTGGAGCTGATGAAGCCCGCCTCCGGGACGTGCAAGGAAATATTTCTATCTCTGTAAATTACAGGTGCAGACTGGAGCGCTCTCAGACGTGGCAGCAGTTGTAGTGATACCTCAGACTGCAGTTTACTTCCTCTTTGCCTCGCGTGCATTTCCAAGACGTAATGAAACGTAGCCAGACCATTAGATCGTAGCGTCCAGTCTGGAGTGTGAGCTCCAGAAGCCTGTCTGGTCTCCGGAGGAGGGGGGAGATGCGCGTCCTCTCTCGGTCTCTCCATCCACGGCGCGCCTCCAGCTCTGAACGCACTTTGGCTCCGGACGCGCTCCTTCCCGCCACCTGATACACATACATACATACATACATACATACACGAGCTTACTCACGCACACTTTTGCAAATGCGGCGCACAGGAGTGGAGGACTGGAGAAATACCGTTCCTGATCGAGAGCGCGTTTATGGTAAGGTTTGTTATTCTGTTTTTCTTCTTCAGCTGTGCCGTTCACGCGCAGAAATGCTGCGACTAAAAGTGAAACACGCTGCGAATGGAGATGTGAGGAGAAAGCCCCGAAATACATCGGGGGATTTGTCTGAAAGTGCGTCCAAGTTACTCATTTGCGAGTTTTTTCTTGTAATCTCATCGCTTGCCGTTCTGAAATTCGCATTGGGTATTTTAGTATTTGTGTCATGTTTTCTTCTATAAATCTAGGCTTTCCATCACATATACAAACTAGTACTATAATAAGAGTTGTCGACTTCAGCAATTATATCCCCTTATTGCGTTCATCCTTTCATTTGACCCAAACCGGACAGGTTCTTTCCCTTGTTCTCATGAAAGTATAGAACAGCTGCAGTCAGTCACCTGTAAAGGCAATAATATCTTGACCACTGACAAGATCAGATGAGTATTGATCTTTTTCTTCATTTTTCTCTCTTCTCCCTTAGTGCCTTTCCTGTGTGTTTATGTGCTGTAGGGATGATGTAGGACAGGATTCATCTTCTCTGCTGTTACAGGAGTGCCGCTGTAGCCTGGGGTCATATGCATCTTTTTCACTTCTTCTCTGCTCTCTGCCTGTGGCTCTGTCGGTGTGGCTGTGGTTAAGACTGAAAATGAGACGAGAGGAAAACTAAACGCATTGACAGACGGGAACAGAGGAAGAAAGACCAGCCCTGGGCTTTCAAAGCCTTCTGTTGTTGATGCTGTTGCTCAGCCTTTTGAGTTTTCCAGGATTGATGATCAGGCTTTGTTGGAGAAAATAAAAAAAACAAAACAGCCTCACTCAGAAGATCTGTGAACTCACTGAGGTGTCTTAATAGAAAAATCTTTGGCAGCGTCACATCTCTCAATCACCTGCATCCCAAATCCCTCGCTCCCACCCTCATCACTAAGTTCTAACCTAATTTGCTGCTTTCATTTTCCACAGAGGCAATTACCTTTCTCACACCATAACACTCGTGCCACTGGCTGTGTTATCTGAGCAGCAGCGGTGCCTGTGCTCACTGCATTTACAACTCAAATGTGCACTTCGCAGTTTAATCTTTGGTTGATCCCGTTCCCGAGGCTTTTATCCCTTGTCAGAAGTGGTATGAGGGAAACAAAGGCTGAGGCCATCTGAAGCCCACGGTCCCCTTCCAGCTGTTGACAGAGCGTCTATATTTCTGATGCGAGTCAGTCCTGATGCCAGAGGATTTAGAAGCCAGACAGACAGGAAAACTTGCAAATCAAATTGCTTGAGTCTATTGATGCATCTGTCTTCATTCTGCAGAGGGCATCAGGGTGAGGAGCAGGAGGCTCTGAGCCCTGGTCATGACTGGAAGGGAAAACAAAACCTGTCGCTGAGGAATTATATGATGTGCCTCAGCCAGTCAACTGTGCAATGTAAGTTGGATACGGATGGCAAGACAGTCAAATTGTCAGTTTCTTTTTTCTTCTTCTTTGCATCAGAGATGGTAAAAAGCTTGGTCAAAGTTTCCTCTTATCCATTCTCATTCATGCAGTTTTTATATTTCTGTTCCTGCAGCTGTGTCTTCTGACTTTCAGCAGACAGAGAAGCAGTTTTAATATTGTACTGAGACAACCAACAAACAGCACAGTGTCCTCATTCCTGTCATTCCTGTCGGCAACTACCAGTCTGAGAAACCTGCTTTCTCCCCACGATGAGTTCACTCTGTGTTCACTGTCTTTAACCGCATTCAAACAGAATGGCTCATGATGTCGGCTTCATTTCGTTTCCTCTCACCCACAGAGTAAACGTCTTTGGTTTGGCGCTGTTTGTGATTAATGGAACATCAAAAGCTCAGTGTGATACATTCCTGAGGATATGAGTCTGCCAGGGACACATAAACATCATTAATGAAGAAGTGGCAGAATAGAGAGAGAGACAGAAAGAGAGCAAGGAGAAACAGGAAGGCAAGATTTTTTTTATTTTTTTGTCAGGAATGTGATGTATATTCCCCGGTGGCTTTGATGATGATTGCCTCTGCAAAGCCACTTTGAACGATGAAGAGACAGGTTGGTGTTTGGTGCATATAGGGACGGATGGATGGTAGCACCTTTTTTCTAACTTCATTTGGAAAAATCAGATCTTTCTTTGCTCCTCCATGCCCAGTGGCAAAGAACTCAGAAGTGTACAAAGGGAACTTTTTCGCTCATGAAGACAGCTATATTTATCTGGGTTTATAGCTCTCTGTTGGGCTTAAAGGCTTAATTACCCAAAAGAAGGGGGAGCCAAAATGAAATGCAATTATGCATCAGTGTGCAGAGTGTCCTGTATAGTGGAGCTGTCGTAGACAGAAACATCACTGCCAGTCGTTCTCTGCAAAGGTCTGACCCTCTGCATCACATTTTTCTGCAGAAAGAAAAATCATGGATTTTTTCTTCTTTTTTTAAGAAGCAAATCTCAAACATTTAAAGTGTTTATTCAAAGCGATTAAGCTACTTATGTCAGAAATGCTAAAAAGGTGCTGTCTGATTTATTTCCCTGTGCAGATAACATGTTTCTTGGAGGGAATTTTAAGAACTACTGCATGTGTGTGTGTGTTTGAGACATAGTTTGACATTTTGTAAATAACCTTAAAACATAATCAGCTTAGCTCATGCCGGAAAGTTCAGTGTATATTACAGCGGAATATATGCTAATAAGCCATTTCAGTTTTTGCTGCACCAGTATGAGACTTGTGTCAACTTCTTCATCTAATCATTTTTTTATGCTGCAGCTACTTTTCCATTTAGAAAATATTAATGTTAGGGTTTTCATTCTAAAATGGCAGGGAAAATCTGGATGGGAAATGCACTTAACATGTACTTAACCTTCTATTGCTTAAGTACCCTTGAGCAATATTCCCAAATGCACCAATGAGAACTGGCTCAAAAGATCATTAGAAGAAACCCGCAGGCATAAATGTGTGGAAGCTGCGCATGCATGAAGCTGAAAAAAAGGCATCAAAATGCAATCTCATTTTGTGTGTCTCTCTCTGCCTCCCCGGCAGCCTCAGCGTGAAGGATGTAGAGCCGGAGGTGGGGGCAGGATGGAGTGCTCCTGGAAGACGGTGCTGCTGCTGGTATGTGCGTCTCTTGGGGTCCAGTACACGGCCATCCGGACCCTGAGGGACTCGCTGCCTGGACCCTGTCAGGGAGCCTACCGCTGCCAGAGCAGATACCATGGAGGTACAATTTGATGGCAAATTGAGGCTGTCCTACATACTGTACTATATCTTGAGATATGTGTGCAGCTGTTTGTGTGCTCTTGTTTAAAGTAAAGCTAATATTGATACTAAAAATGTGCAAGTATTTTTAAAGAATGGGATTGAAAGACACCAATGGACATAGACAGATTCTCAATACTGAAACTATTAGAAGAAATGTATTCATTTATTCATTCATTCATTCATTCATTCAGGGCTAACCCAGAGTGAGAAGAAAGCAAACTGTTAAATAAGAATTCCCTGTAAGTGAAGAAGGATAGAGGAATTAAATATGCATGATTCACTGTGCAATTATACTCCCATTTATCTCCATTAATCCCATCTCCTCGTGTAGATGTATCTTGGCAGCGAGAGGCTCCTGTGTACTAAAGTAACATCCTCTTTGCAATCAGATCGTCTTCAGCAGTTAGCTATTTGCACTATATTTAGAGATCTGCAATTTGATAATCCTCCTTGGAAAACACCAGCTGACAAGCACCTTACTCATGCATGTTTACCTTCTAAATTATTTAGACTTTATATTGGCTTGATTCAGTAGTTCTCCGGGATTAAAGATATATATCACTGTAATTCACTTTTATGAGCTGAAGTTATTCTCCTGAAAGAAGTGAAGTAGCTTTCCTTCTCTTCACAGATCAGTAACAATAGCAGTAATTCATACGATTAGTTATTTAAAGGTGACAGACTTTTTGTGAAAAAGTGATATGATTGAAACAGTGATGCTGAAAACACATGGCTTTTTGTTTTCTCTCCTCAAGACTCCAGATGGGCAGCCTTGTGTGATGACAGCTGGATGTCTATTGAGTCTCCTCGGAAGCACATCCTGCTGTTCGCCACGACGCGCAGTGGCTCCTCCTTCACTGGGCAGCTCCTCAACCAGCATCCTGGGATATTCTATGTGCTTTGAGCCTCTCTACCACGTCCAACAGGCCTTCACCAACTCCAGCAGCAGGATGCGTCGTACCTTGGATCGCCGGGCCCTGCTCGGAGCATACAGGGACCTTCTCCTCAACCTGTACACTTGTGACCTTCACTTCGTCGAGAATTACATTCACCCTGAACCCCAGGACCACGTCACAAGCTCCTTTTTCCGACGGAGTTCCAGTCATGCCCTGTGTTCTCCTCCTGTGTGCTTGGAAAGGATGGAGGCAGCAACCTCTGATTCACCCGATGAAACCTGGTGTCCTAAGAAGTGTGGGGCGCTGAACCTCACTCTAGCCTCCATGTCATGTCTGGCAAAAGGATATGTTGCCATAAAGACTGTGAGGATCCCTGAAGTGGCTGACCTGCGTACTCTGACAGAAGATCCACGTTTGGACTTGAAGATTATTCACCTGGTGAGAGACCCCAGAGCCATCCTTGCCTCCCGCATCATGGCGTTTTCTGATCAGTTTCGTGCTTGGAAAATCTGGAATGTGACTGGGCGCCAGCCTCGATACGTGGACCTGTCGCAGATCACCAGCACCTGTGAGGACATGGCAGCCTCTACAGAAACAGCCCTGCAGAGACCAGCATGGCTGCACGGACGCTATATGTTGGTGCGATACGAAGACTTAGCTCTAGACCCAAAGACCAAGGCAACTGAGATCTACAGGTTTCTGGGACTGGAGATAGAAGAAAGGGTGAGGGTATGGATTGCAAAGAACACCAACAGTAATGTTTCAGCTCCATCTGAGTGGAATTACAGATACTCCACCAGCAGAGACTCTAGAACGACAGCAGAGAGCTGGAGGCTTCGTCTTGGCTTTGACATTGTGAGAACAGTTCAGAAGCTGTGTAATGACACTCTGGCTTTGCTGGGATACAGGCAGGTTCACTCTGCAGCTGAACTTCGAAACTTGTCACATAGTTTAGTAGAGAAAAGGACATTTCAGCCTGTGACATGATGATTTTATTTATAATTTGAAATAACCTTCTGCTTTCTTTTATTTGTGTATTTATACTGAACTTCCTGTCAGCCGAGAAGCTGATAAAACAACTAGAACTTATTTTAATTTTGAACCATGCCTAAAGTAATTTAATGTCATTAGGATTTGTTGAACAGCACAAAAGAGTTTTTCATATGAAGAAAATCAGAACATTACTTTATTTTTAGAAAGCACTGTTTGGCTGTGATGGTCTCTGATCTCCACAATCAACAAAAACCAGTCAAAATAACTTTGGACTCCCATTCTGGTCCTTGGTGGCAAATACTTAATTTTGCTTTACCGCGCCATGTCAACATATTAGAGATCGACCGATATGGGTTTTTCAGGGCCGAATAACGATACTGATTATTAGTAGTTAGAGGAGGCCGACAACCAATATTTGGAGCCGATATTCATTTGCAGTAAAAGTGTAAAAATTGGCGTAAAAAATTGAATAAACACTGAACTTCATTGAAATGCCTAAAGCATGTTTATTGAATCATACAAATAGAAAATAATAGCTCCAGAACTCCCTGAATTTCCTACACTCAGAAACATCTGTTTCAACAAGGACCCTGTCATTCAAAACTGTGTTGCTACATTATTAATGATTAATATGACAAAGGCTACATAAAAAAGTATAAGAGTTGCTATGAGTGCAATTAAGCTCCTGACAGGACACAAACAGCCTTTCTGGCTTTAATGACCTCACACAGTATTTAAAATGTTCCACCACTTTGTTCAGATAAATCATTTCTGAATTTTACTCTCTCATCTTCCTGTTCATTTTCAGATCATGGGACCAGAAAGCTCATAGCAACGCTAGTAGTCGTGAGTTGTAGAGTTTTTCACGTGTCTTTAACTACATACTATTCTCCACATTACATACCGTGATTTCCTATTGAGCACACTTGAGTACAAGAATCCGAATATTCGGATCTCAAAATAAATACATGCAGTAGCTCTGTTTACTTCTTTGACCGACAGATCGTTTGCCTTTAACTTAAAAGCTAAATCATATGCATTCCTTCATGTGTTTTCCATGATGAGGGTGTGTGCATGAAGAACAAAATGACTGATCTGAAGAATTTAGTGTGAGTGCGTTTGATTTAATTCGAACAGTTTCATTGGTCCACTGTGACTGGTTCTGTAATTTAATTCTGACGAGGATAAACATATTAACTGTATGAAGCTGGCTCGTAGAAATCTATACATTAGCCACATCGTTGTATAAGCTGTAGGGTTCAAAGCGTGAGAAAAAGTAACGGCTTACGGTCCGGAAAGTACGGTGTATTTTCCCCATTGCTAATACATAGTCTGCAGAGCGTTTAGAGCCAGATCGATGAACTAATTTTATGGTAAAAGCTAAGAACCTTAGCGTTCCCAAAAACAAGTAAACAAGTAAAAGTGTTTTTTATGCACTCTCTCTTAATCACACACACATGCTTTTCTATCATGGACTGTTTCCATGTCGACATTATCAGCAGTCTTTTTTTAAATAATTCACAGACATGTTGGGACGTAACACGAGTTAGCAGAGCTGCCGCTATGGTTTACTCTGCTCTTACGTTATTCTGCTGCTCACTGTAACGTTAGTAGTAGTTGTGAGATACAGAGTTCTGGGATGTTTATTACAATTTCGAAAGAGCTTTCTGCATTTATCTTTGACATGTGTTTTCTGTACGGAGCTTCTCACACAAGAAAACTTTTCCTCTCACTCTCCCGTGTGTGTGAGGACAGCTTATTGTTCGGAGGCTCCGCCTCTGCCACTTAACCAATCAGAGGACGGGGTGAATAATGCAGGAGACAGCAGGCAGGAGAAAGACGCGGCTGCATCTGAGCCAAAATAACCCAGTTTTAGATTGATTTCTTCATATTGGCCGGTCGGATTAAAAAAAGGCAGATGCCGATTTATGTCAAATTTCCAAATATCGGCCGCTGATAATCGGCCCGAACAATAATCGGTCGATCTTCTATCACATATTAGAGCTAGCTTAGCGCTAGCTAAGAGCTACAGTTGACATCATGCCAGAGGTGGCTAATAGACTCAGGAATGTTAAAGACAAGAGAATAACTGAAACCAAAAAAAAAAAAAAGAGTAAATCACGTATGTAAATCTTGTGCTAAAAAGTTCAAAAGTTTTTTTTGTTTTTTGCTTTAATAATAATAATAAAACTGTCAAAGGTTTGCCCATGTAATGCTAAGAAGCACTATGATTGCAATATAGAGTTAATACAGGTATGACTGCTGTAGTAAAGACCAACTAAACTGAAACCAAGTTATGACCAAGATCTGAGAGCATTAATACCATCACATTATCTGGACTCCGGGGTAGTGAATTAACAAGTCAAAATTAGACCAAGAAAAGTTAAATGAATGTAAAATCTTCATCTGGTATAAAAACTACCAATTCAATTCAACTTAATCCAATTTTATTTGTACAGGGCGTCTATTAAAATACAGATTCTCTCTAGATGCTTTTCAGGGACCCAGAGCATGACCCCCGAGTAAATATTAACTCAAGTAATATTATTACATCCTAATTAAAGAAACAAGAGCAAGTGGGAAAAAAAAAACCCTGGAAGAAAAATCTTTAAGCCAAATAGTGGCATGGAAAAACTCCCATTTAAGAGGAAGAAACCTTGAAGCAGGACCTGATTCATAAGGGGAGACCTTATGGTAAAAGGACTGCACTATTATAGCGCTTTCCAGACACCATCATGGTGCCCCAAAGAGCTTTACAATGGCCTCTCATTCACCCATTTACACCCACACTCATACACCAGTAGGGCGGCTGCTGCCATGCAAGGCGCTGCCAGGCCCACTGGAGGCAAGTTAGGGTTCAGTGTCTTGCCCAAGGACACTTTGACATGTGGACAGTTGGAACCGGGATCAAACCACCAACCTCACTGATGTAGCTCTAGCTACATCCATCCTTTATGACCTAAAGTAAGAAAAGAGGAGGGAGATAGGACAGAGAGGATGGAGTACAGAGATAGGAGAGGCACAGATATCTTGGCAATATTTTATAGGACAAAATATATTAATAGTAATTATCCCATTAGCTGGAGAACTAATAATCCCATGTTCTTATATTATAACTGGTACATTGTTAGTATATGAACTTCAGAGCTGACTATATAAACAAATGTAGGCATTAACACTGAGTTGGGTAGAGGATCAGACTGCAGGTCAGCATATTAGTTGATATCCCAGAGACATCTATATTGATAGGTGGAGGTAAACACTGGGAATGGTCAGAGGGTGGAACTGCAGGTCAGTATGTAGCTCTGGAAACTCTGGCCTGGAAACATGTACAGAAAGAAAAAGAAACAGAAAAAGGGGGGAAGGTGGGGCACCAGTGTGTAGATTATACACACTCAACGAAATGGGTCTGCGCAGGTACTTGTCCATTTAATACTCTGGTCTCATACAAGCTTTTGTAAAGACAGAAAGTTGATTTCAAGTGCATTTTCATTTTATTACAATTTAACAAATAAAAGATAATCTGAAATCTAATTATCCAAAAATGATTGTGATATCCTCTTCTGAGTTCCACCTGTTTGGTGGCAAAGTGTTGTCTTACTGGTGCACCTTCCTGATCTGACTGAGGGGTTCTTGTGATCTCCAGTGATGATTTCTGCCCTGCAAAAATCCAAATGTCCTTGCACACGGTACAGGGTAAAATATTATCCCATGTGACCCACCTTGCCTGCAATTGACGCTTTTCAAAAGTGTAATTTGTAATTTGTAATCTTGTTGAAAATTTAGGATTTAGTAAAATATTTCGAATGAGTTTTGGTACAGAGGCAGATTAACTATCTAGCTTTCTTACTCTTCGCTAATGTTCCCTCATCCTAATTCCTGTGCTTGGAAAAGTTTTCATATGGGTCCCGGCAGTGTCTTTAAGTGTTTTTCTGCAGAACGTACTGTATATTGCTGCAGGCTTTTTTTGTTGGATGACATGGACAAAGTCTGTGTGAGTCAGAAAGACCTTTTTGTGGACTTAAACACCCTACAACTTTTTCTGCTGCACTCGTCATCTTGGATTGTGTGTCCAGTCAATTTCAGATTCAAGGTTCAATTTCACACTTATCGTCATTTTACAATCAAAATAAATACCACAAAATTTAGCATTGCTGCTCTTGTAGGGTGCTAAAAACCAGACACATGCATCACAGACATCCACAACTATACATAACCACACAGAGAATAAACATGTGTATGTGTGTATGTAATAAATATAATAATTAATAAATACCAGAATATGATAAATAATGAAAAAAGATCAGAGTGATAAAATAAATAACTGCACATCCTATTTACAGATGATCAATTAAGTCAGTTTAGGGCACTTACTGCTGTGGGTTCAAAAAAACTACATTTGATCTGTTAGTTCGGGTTTTAAGTGAGGATCCGAGGATGGTAGGGGGTTGAATAAATGGTGACCAGGTCGAGGGCTTAAGAGACCACGATTTAAGTTTCAAGAATTACAAATTTGAAATATGAAAAGTTATTGGTTATATTTGAAGAGTTAATCTTAATTAATCTTCAAAAGGTGGCTTTGACACCAGTATTGGGATCCAAGTCTGCAGCTTTCCTGTGGACACGTGCCACTATTAAAGTGGTGTATGCTTGTTGGGTATACCTATTTTCTATACAAACTACAGAAAAAATATCATGAGAGTCCAAGAGAGAATCCATGTTGATTTATGAAATTGTTCTCAAAATATTTTAAGCTGACTCTCTTATCAGCACATATACAGATAATCAGTGTGATGTTCTTCATCTGAATCTAGTAACGAGATGAAGTTTGTGGCTAGTGGAAGTACAGGATATATCTCAAACAGACCTGGCAACCTTACTTATGACCAAGACTAACTGAGTTTGACAACACTAATGAACACACTGAATAAAAACAGTGAAACCAAATGTTTGTGTGTTACTGTACAGCCCCCCCCCCTTCCCTTTTTATTATGATTTCCATCTTATAAGCAGAATTAAATTAGCAACAAAAGGCACATCAGGTACCGTTTCAGTGTAAATGACTGAAATCATAAAATCTTGAAGTGATGATCTTGGAACAAGAGGAAGAATTACAAAGAATGAAATAGAAAATGAAATCCAGGGCTTGCTTTTGAAGTATCTTCAATGCATTTTAGAAAATGTCACATATTTTTGGTGAAAAATATTTGCCCATCTTGTCTTTTACATTGTGGAGTAGCTCAGTTTTGAGGATGTCAGAAATTTTGAAATAAAGTTGTGTTTTTCCTGTAAACATTAAAGTATCGCAGTGTACTGTAACGGTGCAAATGTTATATAATGGACATTCTTGGACATTTTGTCAGTGTAATTATATTTTTTAGACCTTTTAAAATAAAAGATAAACTTACATGTAATATAAGAAAAAAATGTAATTGTGAAATCCTGTATTTGGCATTTTTTAATTTAATCCTGTGGATAAAATGGAGAAGTGCCATTTTGTTGTCTTTTATCCTGTAATCCCTCTGTATTTAGATTGTCTTCTGGCCTAATTTCAGCCCTTTCTTATGTATCTGTTGTAACAGATGTTCTTGATGCTAGAGGATGAGAAACGCATGTGTTACATTTCATTTTAGTTTGGAATCTAATAGGAAATATATTAGAATATTTCAACCTCTGTCTGTGTTATAGGATAGTCCGAGATCTGAAGGTTTCATATAAAACTGGACTTGGCGTCTAAACAGATAACACATGTGTGCCGATTTATTTACATATGTATCTGCTCCTGAGATAAATTCTGGGAGTTGTTTCTGATGACAAACTCTTGGCAAGAATCATGGAAAAAATACTCATTTTTGATTTGACTTACCTCCAAATGTAAACATTGTATTAAAAAAAAACAATGTTTGCATTCCCAAGAAGGCAGCACTTTCCTCCACTTGTAGCTGTGAGCTTTCTTGCTTATGATGATCATGAAAGCTACAGCAAGATGATGGAAAGGGTGCAATTTGTGTAGACAATAATTCTGTTCTGTGACTTTTATTAAATCAAAGGTAAAACTGTCCCTGTTACAATGTATTTATAGACTCAGTCTTCTCCATCCTTAGAGTAGCTTCACTATATCTACGGTCACGAGGGGCATTTCGGGGGCAGGCCAAAAAAAATTGATCTACAGATTCAGCTGAGGAAAAACAGGATTTAAGATGCATGGAGAAAAGAGTGACTGCCTCTCTTTGAACATAATCTGCAATGCTACACAAACTGGCCATAAAGCAGAGCTTTATGACACCCAAGGAGAGGTGCTTTATCGTTTTTTCCTTCCATACCTTGACAGACAAAGCTGCAAGTGGCCTGAGTCAGCTGTCAGCTAATTACCTGTTTCTTTTGCACTCAATACAGACAATCCTTTTCTCTCTCCTTAACTGCACTGACAAATTCAGGTCTTATCAATATTGGAAACAAATCCCAGGTAGATGTTCATTGTAGGAAACTCAAAATAGCACACCATTAATATACGCCAGTGGTTGTGATTCTCAAAGACCTGTCAGACAGCACAGTCTCCTGAGTAAAACGCTGTTTTTACTTTTCTAGGAACGTAAAAGCACTGACGCTCTCGCTCTCAGTATTTTAGACGCAGGGACATGTAAACTCAAGGTAAGGTTTTTGAATTGCTGTATTTTGTGCTAAACAATCATCTTCTCCCAGCTGTTGTTTTAGTTTAAACCTTATATAATAATGAGAACAGAAATGAAATGCCTCAGACACGACTGTGGCTGTCACAAGGCCAAAGATATTCACACTTTAACTGCAGTCCTGAAAACTTCCAGATGTTCAGGAAAGATGATATATGGAACCACACATTTGCAGCTTTTACTACAGACTTCTTCAGCCACATCCTCAGTAGATCTTCCCTCTTGAAGATCAGCAAGTGAAATAATGTGAGTAGGTTGCAAATTGTAAAGCATTCACTGTGTGTTTATGTCTCTTCGCTATTGTCTTCTTACCCTTGCATTGCTTTTAAGTCATGCCAGTATTTCAGGTGACTTCCAATACATGTGGTATTTAACACTGAAATAGTAATAAAAAGCCTCAGCATCCTAGCTCCTGTAAATTATGGAAGGACATTCCCCTGTCCCTCCTCCCTTGCATGTCCAGCTGTAAGAGTCCAGCACCAATCCCCCAATGTGAAGTGCAAATGCAAACAGAAACTCTGGGAACATTCCTGACAAAATTCCCCTGCAAATGTCATTTTTTCAAAAACAGTTTTAATGAGAAAAGAAAGGTCTCAAACGGGAGTTAAACCAGGTTTTCTTTGTGAGAGTCTGGTGATTTGACCTTCAGACAGATCATTAGAAGCATTTGGAATGTGTGTGTGCATATTTGGGGGGGGTTGCACTGGTAGAGGATGTCGGGGCGTATCACGTGACTGCTTCGGGAAGTGGACTTTGCCATGAGGTTTGAGAGCAATATAAACTCAGGCACCATTCAAAATGTGAATTTTTGATAAAGTTTCGGTTAGTTCACAGTTTGGATAGAGTTTTGGTTGTTTGGTTAGCGTTTATATAGTTTGGAGAGTTCATAGAGAGAGAGAGACTGAAGATTTGGGAGAGTGAGTAGTAAGAGGAGGGAGGCAGCTATGAAGAGGAGGATTTCCTCTTAACCCTTTGGAATACTGAGAGAGACATAAATGATTGTACCTCAGTTTATATAATCTTGCTCTTGCATTTTTGTGCACACCAGCATCTTCTGCACCCACGTGAAAGGGTGTTTTTTAAAGGCCAGGGTAGGCTGTGTAAAAAATAATAATAAAAAAAAATAAAGGAATCTCTTAAGCCCCAAAACTGTTTCACAGATTTATATCTGAATAAAAATGAATAAAATCTCCCCTGTTCTGTTGTCCACTGTCCATTATCCACCCTGCAACGTGTTCTCACCTTGCATTACCACTTGGTATTGAATTTCCTAGGAACGAATTTCATGTGAGGTCTGAACTGGGTCACAGTCATGCGTGACACACAGCTCCCAGTGCTACACTGACCAATCGTTGAAAACCAGGTGCCTTATGCGATGCAGCTCTTTGTGAGGTTTAACACAATATTCCTGATTTCATTTTTGGATAAATTCCCTTTGCTTTTTCGCCATCTGTCACTGGATTAGGGACTTCCAGACTGAGAGTTGGTCCCCACCCTCAGCATTCTTTAGCTTTCATTCTCAAAGCCTCAGTGGATTCTGGGTGTGGTGTCAAGCAGATCAACTTGGTCCTGAGCACTAAAGAGCTGATCATGGACATAAGAAAGAATAAAGCTGAACAGCATCCTCTCTTTGAGATTGGATTCAGCTTTGATTGGTTATGATTGGAAAGGGCCAGTGACTCAAAGCTCCTGGGTTTGAATGTAGATAATGACCTCTCATGGAAAACAAACATCAGAGAATACTTTGAGAAGGCACAGTAGTGTTTCTGCTTCTTGAGGACCCTGCTGGTGTCCATTAACAACTGGTCCATAGTGTGCTGAACCATTGCCTTTCTATCTGGTATGGGATAGCACTTCAGAGGGTCATATCCACTGTGGAGAAGATTATTAGATACACTCTGCCCTTCATAAAGGAAATATATGTACATGACTCACTACCTGAAAAGATCTCACAGGACTCTGGCATATTCCACCCACTCAGGAAATTATTTGTCTGTTGCCATGTATGAAGCGGAACAAGCAAGCAGAGTGAAAAACAACTTTTACAAATGAGCTATAATCGTACTTAAGCACTTAAACCCTCAACAGGAGATAGTCAGTCACTTTTTTGCAAGTCAAAATCAATTCCCAATTATTTGATCACAATTCCACAAGTCTTTTGTGTTATAATGAGCATTCTATGATATTGTGTATGTCCTGCTCACATGTCATACCATTGATGTCTCACACTGAGAATCCCATCAATATTAATATATGTTTCATATAGGTCAGTGGTCCCTAACCTTTTTTGCGCCAGTTTAATGTCAAGCAATATTTTCACAGACCGGTCTGTAAAATGTGTCACAGATAAATACAACAAAATATAATGATAAGGACAGGCATAAAAACTGTGGTATTTTCTATATATTATAATAAACATAAATCTGCTGTGTACTCAGGTGCATCTCACCAACAACAGAACATCAGTAACATTCAGTAACATGAGAGGCCATTGTAAAGTTCTTTGGGGGAACCATGATGGTGTCTAGAAAGCGCTATATAAGTGCTGTCCATTTATCATTTATTTTTTCTCTGCAGCCTGGTACCAAATGACTGGTACCGGGGTACCGGGTGTTGGGGACCACTGATATAGGTTGATATTACGCATGCTGCTGCCATAAAAAAGCATTGGTTGTGGAAACCTTCACACATGTGGTAAGATAGTAATTACACAAGAATTTCACGCTTGTATACGTTCTTGCACAGATGCAACACACTTCCTAGACAACTGTATGTAGTCACAAAACGTCCATCACTTAATTTTAGCACTGTTAGTTTTTTTGCTTTTAGCTGCTATACTGCATGATATGTTCAGTGCTATGGTAAGTTCTTACTCATATCTTGAATCTTGGAATCAAAGCTTGGACAAACCAAGGGGGTGGGAGCTTCTGTGGCCTCGGTGAAGAGAGGCATGATGGACATAGTTCACTTCATTTTTTCCACACAGATCTCCCCTACATAGTGACAGTGGAATAATGAACTATATCAGTCACACACACACACAATAAAGAATTGGTTCCAAAAGTGGTACTTTAACTCCACCCTCAAGATCCATAATCTAAACTTTTTGTGAATCTTGGCAGCCCTGCAATAAATTTGTTTGTTATCTTTCCTCACACTGTCAGGATGGCTATACAATTACATTGTACTGTGTAGTTAAAGTAAAGACATTTCTATTCACATGAAGCTGGCGTGTTCGTTTAGAATAGCTGTTGAATGTAACTGCAGTTTCAAGAAAATGTTATGACAATGACGTCATACTGTCATAAGAACTCAATGACACCTTCACTGACATGATTTAACCATTAACACTGGTTTTTTTCAATGCTTTTTCTTTGAACTGCTCTATCCATTCAAAAATTTCAAGACTTAATTCTGCCACATTTTAGCCATTTTTTGTAAGCTATAAGCAATCTATTAGATATTTTAATCTTTTTGTCATAATCTGTTTATATACTTGTGTGGTTTATATTCATTGTTAAACTTTATCCAGTATACAGATTTAAAAAAAAATCATATTGCTTCATGATACTAACAAATGAATTTAAGGTCCAAGTTTTTGCACAGTTTCCTAGTTTCTACGAGTGGCCCAGTTGCTGGAAGTTTCTGATCCACACTGTTCCCTGCTTGACATGCCACACAGAGGTGCATAGGTCAGTACAAATGTATGAACTCACACATATTCTAGGATTGTAGAAGTAGACATTTTCATTTTGAGAATAGTCTTAGAGCACACAGAGAGAGTTCATGCTGACATCTGTCACCAGCACAGCTCCTGTAAATTATGCAGGTCAACGTTGTCTCCCCTCAGTGTGCAAAAATTCCAAGCCATTGTCAGATGCTCATCTGTTTTTTTTTTTTTCCTTCTCAATGTCAGAGAAAGCTCTTGTTGCATCAGCTTGCATTTGGAGGTTGAAATGTCCATGCAGCAGGGCAGCCATGGTCTGCGTGATCGGCATGTGTATAGTTAGCAGAGAAAGAGAGAATGTCCTTGGAGTGGTCTGATATTTTTACATTGATGTTTTACTGCAGCACAATAAAGAAAAGAGCACGAAAAACTAAAAATTCAGTCCAGACAGAATCTTATAAGTAGAGTGAAGAAGTCAAATTAAGAGCCATGAAGTCAAACCGAGAGTAGACGATGCCATCAGGGATTAAAAAAAGAAATGCTTTAAAAGCATCTAAAAATAAATAAAAATAAACAAATATGTGCTAATCATTTCCTTATTAATTAAATATTGAATTTTTAAAAAGCAACTTATTCGAGCAACCGTGATGGACCAGTGACCTGTCCAGGGTGGGATATGCTCCAGCAGATCCCCGTGACCCCACATAGGGCTAAACCTGTATGGATAAAAGATGGATGGATGATTCCACCAACACCATCTGATTCCACAGATCCAGTTTCACTTGCCATTTTTGTCAAAAACAGGTGGTTATAACAGGTCATTGGCCTCACAGAGCACAGGTGCAGGCTCAACCAGCTTCCAACCTTGTTTTGATAAACATCCTCTTGACCTTCTAGCGCAACTGCTGTATCAGTATCAGTGGAGTCAGTACGATCACATCAGTCCCCTTCTGCACTATCCTAACACTCCTCTGTAATAACCAGTGTTAACCATTAGCTGGTCATTATGAGATGTGGGAGCGAAGGAGGTTGTGAGACGTCCTTGGAGTTGCTTCTCAAGCTGTAGATGTGCCATCCAGGTTCTTTATCCCATGGCTGATTCCTTGTGGTGTTTATCTGGGCAAACAGCTAGAAAGTCCACAAATTACAAGCCTTCTTGCTAGCATACTGACATATAACTGCCTGCTTTCATCAAAGTCAATGCATCTGTGTGTTCATATAAACATATACTACATGTGCTAGGTGTGCATAACTCCACAAACTGCTTTCCAAATAGGAACACACTGATTTAAGAAAGAGAGGTTCTTGAGTGCAGAACAAACAATGAACTATACTATTATAATTACCTGTGAAAAGTGCTGCTGATGGCCAGAGAAATATTACCAGGAAACAAGCATTTCAAATGTGTATCAAACGAATTGCACACTAGAACTTAAAAAACACTTTGCATATGATTCAATTTCATATATCTCAGCCCCATGAAAGCAGATAGCCACAGCAGGCAGTAATTTTCATAGTCCATCATATCTGAATGCTTTATACGAAAATCATAAGAAAATAAATTGAACACTTATGTCATTTAAGTTCAGCTTATCTTTCTCTCAAATGACATGGCCATAAAATTGCAGTAGCAGTTGCACAAACAGTATTTTTCACAGTCCTTACTGGAAGCCACAGATGTCATTTATGGAAAGATTATGGAGCATTTAAGAGAGAATAAAACCACTTTGCACCTTGGTATCTTTATTACTCCAGCCACACAGGCCCTTAGCAGGCATCAGCCCCTACGATGCTCATCATTCAAATCCACTTATTTGCCTCCATGCACACATTACAAACACACCTAAACGTGCACAAGCCCATTGCATCTCTCTTAGTTGTTCGGTTCTCAATTTTCACAGTAACTGTTTTTTTGATGCTTTTTTTTCTTTTCTTTTCTTTTTTTTCAACAAAAAAAACTTCTCTGCTTTATGTTTTCTAATGTTATAAATGTTTTGTAAAGAAAGCTGTATCTTCATGGCATCTCTCCCAAGCATTGGGAGCAGATCGGCGTAAATTCCCTCACAGATTATTTATTGTGTTTATCACTGATCCTAATAAGGGACTTTCATGGCAAACATCAAACAGCCAGCTGGCATAGTTGCATCTTGGGTTGAGCTCCATGAGTTGAATGCACCCCCCCCTTCAACCCCCATCAAACTCACCACCATCAGCCACCTCTCTCTCTCTCTCTCTCTCTCTCTCACACACACACACACACACTGCTCTGCAAAAGCACCATCAGGGAATCTCAACAACAAACATTTCATTAATAATACTTAATGAGCGTCAACATTGGGTTTTAAAAGCACCTATCGCCTATCAGTTAAAAACAGGTAGTTCACATATTAAATAATTGTCAGCAGGACCTTAAATCTTTGCAATAATTAAATGCTCAAATGATTTTGCCTTTTTTTCCTCTACTGAATGGAAAACAACATTTGATGAGAGCACATGGTGATTGCTTAATTGCTGTGAAACTACAAAGAGTCATTAGGTATTTTATAATCTGAGGCAATAGACATTAGAAATGTATAATTTTAAAAAGTCTCTATGGTTATGAAGTGTTGCTGCTATTTTGAGCCTTTTTCATGATGCACAATGAAGCAGCAGCAGAAGCTTTGTCAAGAGAGACAGAGCTCATCCAGGGGGAGAAAATGAAAAATAACACAGCCTCAAGTTTGAGGCAAGTAACAGCGGGTTTTCTCTGAGTGGGTAAATAACCGAATATTCACAGTCAGTCTGTTTGTTAAGCCATCTTTCTTAGGTCACCTTAGATCTTTTTACTATAATGCAGCAGTAACACGATAAAAAAAAAAAAAACACAAATTTGAACATCTACCCATTGAGTGCCTCACTTACATAAAAGAAACATAACCTTGTTTCTAAAAAAAATGCTGGTAAACTGTTTTAAATCTCAGTAAAGTAAAAACTGAATGTAGTGATTGGCAAATCAGTGAAGCACAATATTAATTTAAACAGAATAACACTTTAGTGTTGTAAAAATAATAAATAAATAAACGCAATAAAGTAAGTCAATGCATAATTAGATTCCTCACCAAAAGACCATTTAGTCTGATGGCGGTGATGCACCACAACATTGTTATCCAGTCATTACACTAATAAGATAAAAACATTAATTGCTCCACTCTTTGAATCAGAATAAGTTTATCTATCACAAAGATATCACATACTAGCCAAGCATAAAATTAACAGCAACAGCATTAGTCTAATGGTGCACTCCATTTGTGCTTGGAGGTGAAACTTTCTGAGTTCCAGGCTGGAAGTTTAAACTAGAATGCCCCCAAAGTCAGAATTTCAACTAGGAAAGTCAGTGAAAGGTCATCTAACCCAACTTCAGAATCCAACATCGATTGTTGCACATTAACAAAGTAAAAACACTCAGCTAATTTTACTGTTTATAACAGCTCTGTCTTATTTTATTCACATTAAGTCGGATAAGTCAGATTAATAAAGTGTTAAAAAAAACTTGACAGCCCTAAAACTACAACAATATATGAAAGGTTTAATTTCATTTTGGTATTTTCTTAACCAAAATAATACTAGTGTCAAATTCAATGAAGCAACAAACAAAAAATGTGGGACGGTCAAAAAAAGACAAATAAATAAATAAAATCTGGTTGAACATTGAACAGGTCAGTATTCTTAATTGGTGAAAAAAAAATGAAAAACATGATTAACTTTTTTTTTTGCAACTTTCCATAAGACTGTTTTTTTTTGTTTTTTTTTTTTTTTTGCAATTCACAGATAATATTCATTTTCAGACAATGATTACATTAACACTGCTGTAAAGAAAATGCAATGACAAAGTGTAAGAGATGGTGAAAATTTGCTTTTCTATGGGCCTCATTCTCTGTAGTTGTTAGCCTGGATCTCCAGAAGAACTCTTCTTTGATTCTCCAATCTGTGAGCAGATAAACTCTGCCAGATAAGTGAAATAAGTAAAATGATTTGTTGAGAAAAAAGTAATCCCTGTTACACTAACTTCGACCATGTCCATCTTTTATATAAAGTATGTTGGGATTCACAAGCTTATCTTACCTGATTAGACAATGCAAAACTAGAAAAGCACTCGGGGAGCGCAGACCTCCGCCAAGCGCAACAATTCCCCCATATATCGATTTACACCATAAATATTAGTCATACATATAGCACTGGCAATATGGGATCACTAAAAAAGTACCATATCTTCCTTTATTTTGTGATGGACATAAAAAATAAATAATATATAAAGATTTCATGCAATATTTGTTTCCAAAGTCAATATATTGAAATTAAACAACCTTAATGTTTTTATAGAGATTGCGATAAAATCCGCCTTCTGGATCAGATCTGGATCAGCCTTTGAAATTTGATAGAGGTTCCCATTGTCAATCCCTGAGTGAAATTTCATGAGTTTTGGGCAATAATTAACAGATATTGAGAAACAAATTTTTGGCCCCATTGACCACAACGTTGTCAAAAATTTGAAAGTAATCCAGAATCCAGGATTTCTTCCGGATCACACCCAAAATGAAATCAGATCTCCCTTTTCACATTTCCGACAACTCCTGAAAATGTCATCAAAATCCATCCATAACTTTTTTAATTTATCTTGAACACAGACAGACAGACAGACAGACAGCTTTTATTTCCATACATCCAAATGCACTGGGAACATTTCTATCCCAACTCAAAACTTGAAGAAAACATTTAACAAATTTGTTATTGCTTTATAGAAATTGAAAAGGAATATCAGGCTGTTCAAAAAAACAGCATTGTCTAGATTTTTCTTTACAAATGCAAACATTCACTCTATAATCTGAGAAACCAATCTTTCATATGAATCACTGAACTGAATATTCAGTTGTACAACCTTTGTTTCTGAGAACTGCTTCCCATCTGTGTTATATAGAGTCAACCAACTTCTGGTACAGGTGTTCAGGTCCAGAACAACTGGACTACATTCTACAATTCCTCTGCATTTTCATGGTTTTGACTCAGAAACAGCATTTTTGATGTCACTCCACAGGTTTTCTATAGGATCAAGGTCCAGAGATTGGGTTGGCCGCTCTATAACAATGTCTGGAAACAAGATGCTGTTGCTTCCTGGTGTGTTTAGGGCCATTGTCTTGTTGGAACACTCATTTCAAGGGCATTTCCTCTTTGGTATCAGGCAACATGACCTCTCCAAGTATTCTGATGTATTCTAACTGATCCATGATCCCTGGTATGTAATAAATAGGCCCGACACCATAGTATGAGAAACATCCCATATATCATGATACTTGCGTCACCATACTTCAGTGTCTTCAGTGTACTGTTGCTGTCTGTGTCCCCTAGACCCAAAAAGAACAATCTTGCTTCCATCAGTCCACAAAATGTTGCTCCATTTCTCTTCATGCCAGTCAGTGTGCTCTTTGGCAGTTTGTAACCTCTTCAGCATGTTGTTTTTTAAAACAATGGAACTTTGTTGAGGCTACTTGCTGATAGCTTGGCTTCACAGAGGCGTCTCACCCTGGAACAGATCCTTGACTGAGTCTTTGCCATTTTGTCTTTTCTTTGACCCATTCGAAATTGAAATAATTTTAGCTGATCCGCCTATCATTTTCTGTATATGTTTTACCCACTCCAATCAACTTTTAAATGAAAGTACACTGTTCTTTTAAATAATATCTGGAACAACACATTTTATCTAGATTTTCAGAAATGTACTATAACCAGCATGTACAACATTTGCTGCCTTGTCCTTCAGTGAAACAAAATAACTAACATCATAAAATTCCTGTTTCAGTTGTGTTTTAACAGAACATTTTATTATTTTTTTAATGAACTGTTATTGAGCTCTCAGATCTATCTGGGCCTGCTGTCTGCAAAAACCAGCAAAGTAACTTCTGAATCCTGGCCGGCACGTTGTTGTGCCACTTTGTTACATACCAACAACAAATTGAGGCTAACTCACAGAACTAGTTCAGTTTTTCATCATGGGACTAAGAAACAAAAGAAAGTATTGACAGTAGATGAGAGACAGAGAAAAATAGAGAGAGAGTAATCAAGCAAAACAAGAATAATTCTTGAGGCAGATTTTTACTTGGTAAATGGCCTAAAAAAAGAGCCAAAAAACAATGAAATGCCTGTAAGCGCACATTTGTTTCCATCTTCACAGAACCTTGTGTAAGGTTGGACACAAAGTTGGCAAGAATGCTGAAGAAATCCAGGGATGTATCACTGTCTGCCATTGTAAAAACATGTCTATTTATGCCATCACAAAATAATACATAGATGTTTATGTAAAAGTCTTATTATTTTACCTGCTCAGTTGACATCTTCAGTTTTCCTCAGGTTGTCTTTCTGCCTGCTTCCATTTACCTGTCCTGTATAAACACATTCACCTGTAGAATGGTCACTGACGTAACAACTACTGCACCCAGCATGCCAGTTGGGGGAGCTAAAAATCTCAAAATTAAAAAACTTGTTCTAGATTGCTTGAAAAAAAGGCCAACTGTTTGAACATCCGTTTTTTTTTTTAACAGAATAAAAGACCTCACTAACTGAATTTAACAAATTTGATAGTTTTTTCTTCATGGTTCATGATTTGGAATAGAATGTGCAGTGTTCCCAGTGCGCTTTACGTGTTTTAAAAACTATTATTTAGATTTTAAGTTTTACTCAAATTTTTTAACACACTGCTTTATCTTGATCACAGCTGTAACTGTACTAGGTTCACCAATCATTTGTTTTTTCATGCACAATCCGTATTTAAAAAGTAATGGGTTACTCAAGCTGTGAAACAAACAAACAAACAAAAAAAACAAGTTGAAAAATATAGATTTCAAAGGTTAAGAACTCCAATAAATGGTAAATCGATGTTGATCAATTGAGAAACATCACTGGTTTCACTGTTGCATCGGATCAAAGCACTGATTTTGTGTCTTTTTGTTTCTTCAGGATG
Source organism: Hirundichthys speculiger (assembly GCA_018398805.1). Taxonomy (NCBI): domain Eukaryota; kingdom Metazoa; phylum Chordata; class Actinopteri; order Beloniformes; family Exocoetidae; genus Hirundichthys; species Hirundichthys speculiger. The sequence continues at coordinate 1,349,310 of JAGFBZ010000482.1, forward strand.
CTTTCTGTAGATTAATTTCTGTTCTGGCAGGTTTTCTGAAGGATCTTATCTTGGACAGAATTCTTCCTCTGGAAGGTTTTTCAAAGACCCGGTCCAAATGTTTTTTCAAGAGTGCAACATTCAGATGTTTTAGATGTGGGTGTTTCTCCCTCTCTGTTCACTTCTGTCTTATTTTCACTCTGACTCCACTTTCAGGAAGACAGTGGATGTGCAAATATCTGTTGAATTTTTTTTTATTATCACTTCTCCCTTATGAAAGTCTTTTACACAGAAGGACGAAAGCATGGGAGGTGTGGGCTGCAGTATCACGCAGGCATTAAGAGGAAGGAGTGAACACAACTATATATGGCTCAGAAAGGCTTTTCAGCCCTCATCTGAGTTTCTAGGTTCCACTTTTCTCAGCCCACTCAACCCTGCAAAAGGTTTTGGGCCAAGTATAAGACATTACAGTTTCTCTTCTTTGTCTGGCCTTTTATGTAACACACTTTGTTCTGATTCATAGCCCTTCTCTGCCCCCTACCCCCCCCCCCCACCCCGCACACATTCTCCATCTACATAAAGGTATACCAATCACCCATTTTTTTACTGAATTCTCAGCTAGTTTTAATTTTCACCCTCATTTATAATTCACTAACACTGAGCACCTAACAGCAGAATCTTGTTGAATTAAAGGTCCAAGTACTGTACCTTTTTCTTTCAGTTAAATTTGAATAGTCACTGAAACAGAGTATGAGACACTCAATATCAAAATGTTGAAAAGGAAAAGACTGACGGATGTAGCCGAGGCAACGGGGATACTACAAAAACATCACGCAGGCTGTGTGCATGTGAGCACACTGAGGCAGTTGCTAGTTGAAGATGACAAAATGCAGACATTTCTTGTTGAAACCACAGGTACAATGAGAAAAATTATGTATACATGTGTGTTAACGGGGGTTCAGTATTAGTATTCAAAAATTATGACTTGCATTAGCTCCTATATTTCCCATGATACAATTCAGTACTATCTTTCACTTGAGCTTAATTGTTGGCTAAATTTCATCATTTTATAAGGTCTTCAGATTCTCAATGACATCAGAGTTATCACATCTGGATTACTGCAAAGCCACAGAGCGATGACACCATTATTGTTTTGCATTCGTTTCGTTACCAAGGAGTCGTAAGAAAGTCTACGATGGAGTCAAAATGAAAAGAAACAGCTGTTCATAGCACAATACCTTCACAAAGACATATTTTAAACTAATTTGTCACACATGGAAACATAAACACTAGACCCTTCCTGTACCTCATGGTGGGAGCCATGTTAAGCCATCTGTCCTCATTAATGTAATATAAGATATGACTTTTCCTGCTGTAATATCTAGGCAAATATTTTAGGTTTTCTCTGTAGCCTCCACCCTTCAACATGACGTAGTGTTGAATGTGAGTGTGTAGAAGTTTGAAAGTAAAATAACAATGATGTATGTAACACTCCTGCTAGATCATTTTGCTTATTTGTTCATCTAAATCTTCCCAGAAATTAACAAAAACTAACCTGGTATACCAAATCCTTATGATTGACCTATGCTGCTAAATTAAAAAAAAAAAAAAAATGTATTTATAGCAACAATGAGTTATCAAGATATACCACGAAAATGCTGAGTTATAAAAGTGAGCTTTTTTGAAGTAAATTAAACACAAATTAGTTCACGTTTACTTTAAAGGCGCCAGGCAGCGAGCCTTGTTTTTTGCTGCAAGTAACGTCCCAGAAATGTTTAAAAGTAGATACACTAATTTTAAATGTATACTTGGTGCTATAAACTGGCTGGTATCCAACCAAAGATTCGATTTAAGAAAACAGTAAATGGCCACATGCAGAGGAGGAAAGATGTTATATGATCAATCTGCAAAGAAGTTTTGCTCCAACACATTTTCAGCTGTTTTTAATCATACGTGCACTTCACATGACATTGAAGGATGTGTGATAGCCTACATGATCACAGCGGTGTAAAATAGATGGAGATCTGTTTTCACAATAAACTGAGATGCAGCTCTGTTTTATTTCTGAAAATTACATCTTAAAAAGGACTAGCCAGGACAAAGCCTAAGTTAATGTTTTGGTTTTGCCTTGTCAATGTCCTCTTCACTCCTCTGAGTTTGACAACTGTCTGACAGGCAGCTTGCTGTCTTGACAGCTCTTACTCTCAGAGACCTGCTAGCATTTTAGATTAGATTAGATTCAACTTTATTGTCATTGCACATGTCAAAGTACAGGGCAACGAAATGCAGTTAGCATCTAACCAGAAGTGCTTTTGCAGTTAAATTAATGCAATGTACAGTATACACAGATATATACACAAGTGTATATATATATATATATATATATATATATATATATATATATATATATATATATATATATGGTGGGAGGGGGGGGGGGGAGGGGGTGGGCAGAGTTCAACGGGGAAACAGCTGATGGAAAGAAGCCGTTCCTGAATCTGCTGGTTCGTGAACGGAGACTCCTGTAGTGTCTCCTAGAGGGCAGGAGGGTAAACAGTCCGTGTGCTGGGTGGGAGGAGACCTTGATGATGTTGGTTGCTCTCCTGAGACAACGCTTCCTGTGGATGGTGTCCATGGCAGGAAGTGAAGCTCTGGCGATGCGCTGGGCGGTTTTCACCACCCTCTGCAAGGCCTTCCGGTCAGCGCTGGAGCAGTTCCCGTACCAGACTGAAGAAAGGTGGTGCTTCCTCAGAGTCCTCAAGAAGAAGAGGCGCTGGTGAGCCTTCCTGACCAGGTTGGAGCAGTTTGTTGTCCAGGAGAGGTCCTCTGAAATGTGGATCCCCAGGAATTTGAAGCTGGTCACTCGTTCCACTGCCACACTGTTGATGTGGATGGGTGGATGAGTGACAGCATTCTTCCTGAAGTCCATGATGATTTGATGAGGTGGTCCACCTCTTCCCTGTAGGCCGACTCATCGTTGTTCCTGATGAGGCCAATCATGGTGGTGTCATCTGCAAACTTAGCTCTAGACTGGATTACTGTAATGCGTTGTTAGCAGGATGTCTGAAAAGCTCGCTAAATAGCCTTCAATTGATCCAGAACGCAGCAGCGAGGGTGCTGACAGGAATCCGCAAGCAAGATCACATCTCTCCCGTGTAAGCCTCCCTCCATTGGCTTCCCGTGAAATTTAGAATTGAGTTTAAAATTCTGCTTCTCGCATATAAGGCCCTTAACGGCCTAGCTCCGCACTATTTACAAGACTTGATAGCATGTTATGCTCCTAATAGAGCTCTCCGCTCTCAGAGTGCAGGATTACTCGTCGTTCCTAGAATATCTAAAAGTAGGTTTGGAGGACGGGCCTTCTGCTACCAGGCCCCTTTTTTATGGAACCAGCTACCAGTTTGGGTTAAGGAGGCTGATACTATCTCCATTTTTAAAACTAAATTGAAAACATTTCTGTTCAGTAAAGCCTACAGTTAGTCTAATCTATAGTGTGTAGGGGCTAATAGTTATAACTATAGTTGTAGTAGTAAGACTAGAGTAGCTCGTCTTAATCACAGCTTCATCATAGTTATGCTGCTATAGGCCTACGCTGCAGGGGGACACCAACATGATCTGCTGAGTGGTGTCTCCACTGCTCTTCTCCTTTTTCTTCCCTTTCTTCCTCCTCCTCCAGCTCATTTATAATTATTTGGGAGCACCCTGTTACTGAAACTGTGCTCCATTTTCTTTGCTTTCCTGTGTTTGTTGTGCTGTTTCTGCCCCCTTTTCTCTTTGTGTATTTGCAGGCCAGAGTTTCCTGGGTTTCATGCTGACTTGCAGTTCCATCCTCTGTCCATCCCGAGGTTCTCCTCCACTTGTGTTTGGGTGCCGACTGGCGTGGTGATCGGCGACCTGGTCCTCTGGCCATCTCATCCCAGTGCTGCTGCCTCCATCTGTCTATGTTTATATGGTCATTATATTTAGTCATTTGTGTCTCTCCTCTCTCTGTCCTCCATCCTCTCTCTGTCCTGTCTCCTCTCTTTTCTTTCTCTACCCGGCTGGCCTTCGGCAGGAAGGTCCCCCCATATGAGCCAGGTCCTGCTCAAGGTTTCTTCCTCTTAAAGTGGAGTTTTTCCTTGCCACTGTTTGGTATAAAGGTTTTTTTTTTCTCCCTACGTGGGAGTTTTTTTACCTGCCATTATCATTGATTGGATTTAATTATATAATCTTAGTTGATGATATTTGCTCGGGGGTCATGCTCTGGGTCTCTGTAAAGCGCCTAGAGACAATTGTCATTGTAACAGACGCTATATAAATAAAATTGAATTGAATTGAATTGAAACTTGATGATGGCGTTGGAGCCATGAACAGGTCTGCAGTCGTGAGTAAAGAGGGAGTAGAGGAAAGATGAATCTTTGAATTAGCTTAAAGATTTTAGTGAACGCCCTGTGATCCTTCGGAGGATGAAACGGGTATAGATAACGGATGGATGGATGGATTTTAGTGAACATTTAGCTGTTTAAATATCAGGACAGAACTTTTATCTTTTTAGTAAAGTTGGCTGTCTTTAGATATTATGACTGAGTCCCCATTTTTTTTTTTAATTCCTGCCCTTTGCTTTATGACCTAAGGTATACTTTAGGGTTCACGACTGAGATCCTCACCCCCATAAGTTTGTGGCTTGCACAGATAAACACATTTTGTCTACGATCCCTACTTCTGGACCAAGACAATGTAAATGCACATATATCTGGACTTGTGACGTGGGAGAGCTACATACCTACCATTTGAGCAAGAAGCGGAGGTTATAAAAGGGAGAAGAGTTTTAGACCCAGTGTGCTCTTTCTTCTTGTCTCTGTGACATTAAGAGAGGGTACCAACTTGGCCAAAAATATCTGTATGGCATCATCCTTGTTTTTGGTCTCTTCTTGACACCAGATAAAAGAGCACAAATATGTTTTCTGACCAAATAGGCAGTGTTTGGTTAATAAATCAGAAAGCAGATGAACTTGTTTTACCAAGATTTACCAAGATGAGAATGGCCACTTCTCTCTTCAACCCATAAAACATTAAAACAAAGATATGACTGAAGCCAACTGGCATCCACTCATGAAACAGCATCTGGCTTCAACCTGATTGTGGCGCAACGAACAAACTTTCCATATTCATCGAAGCTTCCCTTCTCCTAAAAGTCATAACAATTAAAGTGGTCACTGCAGATTCCTTGTCCTAGTCCCACAGGATGATCATGGAGTTTCAGTGCAGCTAGCCAACAGCGGAGCAACTGAGGCTCAGAGGAAGAACATAATAGACTGATTTACTCCAGTCCTTTGAATGGTAATACTTTTTTGAGAAGACAGGGGCACTACAAAATTATTCTCCTCATATTTTCCTTCTTTGTTCTTTGATTCTTTCCATCAATACTGACATTAAAGTTAACTAGTAACATCCAATGAAACCACTTCAGAACAGGTTCTTGAACAACCATTGCAGTGATGTCATTTTCTAGCCAAATTCCTTGGATTTCAGGTTTAATTGTGACCATAACCAACCATATCTCACCATAAACCAAGAGCAACCAAGTATACTCACAATCTTCACAGTTTCACTTATGCTTTAAAGTTATCTGATTCTCCTTTTTAAGTTTTCATTTTTTCACATGATGACAAAACTTTGTTCTGAGAAATGGTTTGGCATTCTGAGATGTATGTTTATTTCCTTCAGTGTTAAGAGGTGTGTGAGAATGATAATGTGCATGATTATAGGCACTTCTATAGGCTATTCTGACCACAAATGGTTTGCATTTTGCTTAATGAATGTTGCAGAAGATGTTTATGGGAGGTTACAGTTGAATCTCCAACCTCATTGGCACTTAGAATTCAAAGCACCATAAGAAATCCTGTGGGGAATAGTGACTGTGCACTTGTTTAACTAAGATGTAACTATTTAATCTTACGCAAGAGCACTCTGATCTGAGTCTGTTTATGGAACTCAACTGCTGAATGCTAAAAAGTGACTCGTGCTGTGAGCAGCGTGTAATATGTGATGTCATATTAATTTTACAAATGTATTTTTCCATAAGTAAAACAGCATAAAAAATCAAATTAGAATCAGATATGTTTTTTTAATCCTGTAGAAAAAAGAATGATGTTTATGAAAATAGAGTGAAAATCTACCAGTGTGCAGCTCTACTGACCTCCATTCAGTTTGGACAGTCTTGTGACTTCCCACTGGGCAACCAAGAGTCCTCAGAGTGAAAATTCTGTCTCTCCATTCAGTGATACCAGCTCACCAATGCATGACTGCATGCATTTTTTTTTTTGTAAGTTTATTTGTTTGTTTACATATCAGTTGCCAAAGTATTCTTTGTAATATCACATGACTGTTACAGTTAACATCCCTCAAGCCAGAAAACAGCTGTAATATATTAAATTCAATTTAACATATTTAATTTCTTTTTAGCACTTTTGCCTGGTTGCCAAAGGTGAAATGTGCACCTCCTCAGTGCCATTTTACAACAACTGTCAGAAATTTCTACTTTCTCTACAGTACTGACACATTCTCATTTCAATGACAGCAAGCTCTTTTAAGCTACAGTATGTTGGTCTGCATGTGACCCTTGTTCAACACTTCTCTTCTTATTCTCAGTCTTTTTTTGCTTCTCCCTCCCTTCTTTTGCTTCCAATCACACAGCCTCAGTCCCATCAGTGCCTCATGGATGACATGTCTGCTGATGCTAACAAATCATGAGCGTCCCAGCTGACAGCAAGTCCATCTATCCGTGTCAGAGTAATTGAATTTCATAAATATAATCAGAGGGGACTGTTATAAAGGGACCTGTTGTCTGGTCTCCTCTGCTCATGGTTGTGTATTATTCCATGCACAAACTGACACTGTCTGCAGCCAGATTATTAAGAGGATGCGCATGCACGATGACCACTGAACAAAGATAAATGTTAGCGTGGTATCTGATGACTAATGCACATTATCTGTTATACTATTTGTCTGGAAATCTAGTATGAAGAGGAAGTTGCCAGTTGCCATGACAAACTGACATGTAAAAATTACTGCCCCCCCTAACATTTGGTTGTAAAAGAGATGCTTAAAGACTCCGCACAATAATTTAGTATTCATCAAGTGAATGAGAGTACAGCAGACAATCTGCTGTAATTGACTGAAATAAAAGCAAAACAGAATTTTTTTTTAATCTACTGAAGAGACCAGACTCATAACCATAGCTCCATCTCATTATCAGCCAAAGCAGGTCCACTGTCTTACACCAGTGTCTGCTAATTCAGCATTATGTATGTTCTGATGAAACAGATGCCTCTCAAGAACCATATGCTCAATAGAAGGCATCTAATTAGCTGTTAAATGGGCCAAGCTTTGACCTGAGAATCACCCTCAGAGGAGTAGTTAATCCCTTCTGATGCAGTTTGAGGAATATTGATCAAAAAGCACATCAAACAACAGTCCATGAAGATGCTATTGAACAAAGTACATTGAATATGTCCATTCACACAACAAACTTACTAGACAGAGTAAAAAAAAAAAAAAAAGAAAGAAAGAAAACTATCACTGAACATGTATACCATAATATCTGAGCCAAAATCCCAAGGGAGCAGAGACACTTTCTGAGCACAGAAAAATGTTTAGCCAAATGTTTTGCAAGCATACCATTAGACAACAATGCAATTAGACATTTTCTCTCACAAAAATCTCTCCTCAGGTTTAACTATGTATGTACACTCGTTTAAAATGACAGGTTCTCTCTCTGCAATGATTTCCTGTTTCTCTCTCACTGTGAATAAAGGCCACAAGTGCCACAAAGGAAAAAAAAAAGTACTTGAGGGCTTGAATAATGTAGTCCCATTATTTGGATGATATAATTATTTTGCAAAAAACATGCACTGAACATGTTACACTCTTGCGTCTGTTCTACAGCTCTTACACGAAACAGTGGAGGCTCAGTGTAGTTCTGACACTATCAAAAAGTAGCTGGTATACAGTCCAGCACTGGCTTTACTTGAACCTGACCTACCTACAGTCATTTCAACAGATGCATCCAATTATGGATTAGGTGCTGTTCCTAATTCAGGTGCACGGCCACACAGTGTGTTGTTGCCTTTGCCTCAAGGGGATCATAGTGGCTCTTGCCCTCGTCTGGGCCGTGGGAAAATGGAGGACATACTTATTGCGACATAAGTTTGCATTACATATAGATCATCAGGCTCTAACTACACTGTTCACTTCTAAAGGGACTGATCGTGCAGGCAAGAGAATAGGGTGCTGGGCTGCACGTCTGCTGTGCTTTAAGTATGATGTAGTGTAAAGGCTGTTTGTCATGTTTGCCACCTCCTGCCATTGTCGATGGTTGCGTGGACACTGAACCAGAATTTGTTGGAATGTTGTCTACAACTATGACCGCTGCATCACCAGCAGACTTTGCATCTGCAGCTGCTTCTTGCCTGGAGCTTACTGCCCTGCAAACACAGATTATAAAAGCCTGGCCTCACTCTCTCACTACACTTCAGGAGACTGTACGTTCTTATTGTCGATTGCAAGATGAGTTCATGTGTTTCAAGCCACTCGCCTGGTTTCTTCACTCTCTCTGCGCCACAAACTGGTTGCTTTGGCGGACAAGGATAATCAAGGAATAACGTCAGGATAAAGCAGAGACTCCTTGACCTATACTGGTGGCCTGGCATGAATGATCAAGTCACACAACAAATCAAAGAATGCCAGTCATGTGACAAGACCACAAACCCTGCTGCTGCCCCACTGCAGCCTGTGCCATTTCCACCTCAACCGAGGGGAAAAGCGGGCTATTGATATAGCTAGGCCGTTCGAAAGCGCTACATGGGACTGCGAATACACAATCACACTGACAATCACAGCAAATGTCCAGAAGTGGCTTTCACTGCTACTGTTATGTCTGACAATGTGATAACCTTTCTAACATCAGTTTTTAACCCTTTTGGGAATCCCTGTAGCATAATAGATAATGGAAGTCAATTCACATCTGTCCAGTTTGCTTCATTTGTGAAGTCCAGAGAGATACAGCACACACGCACATCTGTTTATCACCCAACCGCAAAAGGTGCTATTGAGCATTTTCACCGTGTGCTTAAAAGTTGCATTCGATCTGCTGTTCTTGAGAGGAAACCCTGGAAATTGACAGTCAACGAATTCCTTCAGTTGTATCGCTCTACTCCTCATTCAACAACTGGCGTCTCTCCTTATGAATACTGATTATGAGGAAGATGCGCACTCACCTTAATGTTCTGCCACCACGTTCCGTCTCTAAGGATGAACCAGGCCTGGCTCAGAGAATATCAGATCAACAGAGTAAGATGAAGGCCAACAGGGACTTCATACGACGTGCACGCATCTCTATATTCAACAAGGGAGATAGTGTGAGCATTCAGAACTTGTGTGCATAAAGCTCACCAAAGGTTCACAGAACCAATGTGCATTCAGAGGAAAATTAGTCCTGTGATGTATCAGTTACAGAATGGAAAGAAGTGGCATGCTTTACACCTAGCCTGGTCCAGTACCCCTGCAAGGTCAATGGTACCAGACTCCTTTGTCGACTTGCCTACTGAAGAACCAGCTGCAGTTATTCAGCCAGATGTTCCGCTCCAGATGGACAGGGTTCCAGCTCGCATAAGGCGACTGCCCCGTTGGCCAGAAGATTATGTGCAATAATTTGATAATCTCCACTTAATAATTATCAGTACTCAAGAGTAGCCTATATGGCTTCTGCTCTTCAGATGTATTTGCCTTAATAGAGCAATAAAAAAAATAAAATAAAAAAATGTAATTACTTAGAAACATCAGTAAATGAAACTGACATATTGACCTGTTATTGTCTGATATTTCCAATTAGGCTGTTGATACTAGATTACTGATACCGAAAACCTTGGCAATTATTGTTATTCTTAAGTGAGAGAGGAATATGTTCTGTGACCACTTGGGGTTAGGTTATTGTTCTTGTAACTTGGACAATGGGAGAGGAGAAGAAGAGCTGTTCCAGACAAGTCCTGATGTACAGATGTGATATAGTTCCTTAATAATATAAGATCTTCTCATCATTATTCACCACCAAACATAACACCGCTAATCACTGCTCACAAGTTACTCACAAATCATGCTTAGCATTACGCATTACAGTACAGTGTAATCGTACAAACATATTATAATTACATGAGTTACATGATATTTGAAGCCAGGGCTTGCATCTGTAAGAATAATCTGTGAGATACTATAGAATTGTCACATCTCACAGATGGTTTCATCTCTATGAGATTTTTTTTTTTACCACCATGGTGGCATGATAGGGTCTGAGATGATAGCTCTCAATTATCCTTTTGAAGTTATCTTAGCCTTGTCTGATGGATCAAAGCCATCATGGCTTAAATTAATAACAGCCAAAAGAAAAACAATCCCTCAAGCACCAGGGACTTCACAGTAGTTTCATTTTAAACAATATTGCTCTACAAAGATCAAAGCAACAAATGACAGAACAGATGACCACATGGCTCCCTTTGGCAAGCATTCAGACAGACAACTGTGATACCTGCCAAAATGAAAAACCTGTCTGGAAAAGGCTTGAAGCGACTGGTTGATTCTCTCACCCTCTCATGTGCAAGTCCTGATATATTTAATTTTCAAAGCAATTGATAGTTTGTCACATCTGTTGTGCTTTGAGACATCTAGTGATGAGAGCGGCAGCATATGGCAGATTTAATTAATGTGAAGCAGCTCATTGTGTGCCTCCCACAAACAGTTCAGGCCTGGTATATCCTGAAGAACTCTTGTGTTCTTGAGATTTGCAGAGATTTTCTTCTATTGGGTTCATTTTATTAAATTAATGAGTGAGATCTCTGCCCACCTGCAGTTAAACTTTGCATGCTCCAACTCAGAGTTGCTAACTTCAGCTAAAAGTGTAATGAAGATGAAATTAAGAATTTAGTTTAAAAATCATTTGTGTGATATATATTCCACGGCTTGCAGAAAAACAGACCATCATTTGATTTGTCTGCTTGAAATTCAGTCACGGACAGCCGGCCAAGATGTAACAACTTATTTCTTGATTCCCCAGATCAGTGATTGCTTTCCAATGTGCTGCTTGTATTCTGTCTTTTTTTTTCTGTCCGGATAAGGAGAGTGCTTTTTAATGGATTTGAACACTAAATTGATGAAGGGGCATTTATTGACTTATCAGGTGAGACATTATTCAGCAGAGTCTTTGAAACAGCTCCTGGCTGTTATAGGATTAAAAAAAAAAAAGTCTCACTTCAAATGGAAAAAAGTGATGAACCACAGATGCAAGTAGATATATATATATATATATATATATATATATATATATATATATCTATATATAACTATGAAACTAGCAACTGAGTCTATAAATAAATTGGGGAACAGGCTTTCTGAGGTAATTGCACCAAGAGGCATTGCCTTTCCAGAAGTACCTCCATCTTTCAGTCTACGTCCCCATTAATTCGAGATATGACCTTGCTATGTTTTGTTTAAATTGAAATGATATTCATGTTCTTTTTATCTGGTGCCAAGAAGAGATCAAAAACAAAGATTAATACAAGCTTTAATATGCCATATTATTATTATAATATTTATTATGCAGAATCTTTTTGGGCGAGTTGGTACACTGTTCTTAACACCATGCTGACAACAATGCATGTCAGAGTGTTTCATTCCTCTAACTTTATAACCACAGAGAGGAGGGGTCTTGCATTGCCCTCAGCATTTCCTCTTCTTGTCTGTTCAGTCCAGATGGTAGGTATGTAGCTTTCACACCTCAGAGTTCTAGATACAGCATATGTGTGTTTACATTGTCTTGGTCCAGGAGTAATGACCGTAAACAAAATGTGTTTATCTGTGCAAGCCACAAAAGTTTTGGATGGTCGGGGTTCCAGTCGTAAACACTAAATTCCACCTCTTAGGTCATAAAAACCTAAGACAGCAAGAATTTAAAGATAACAAAACTGGGGGCTCAGTCATAAAACTAAAGACAGCAGGCAGACAATTAAGTTCTGTCCTGAGATTTAAACAACTAAATATGAACTTAACTCTTGAAGCTAATTCTAAATACTAACAAAATTATTATACATTATTATTCATTCAAGAATTATGCATCAGGATACTTCATCACAGTTTTTGTGTTAATAATTAATAATTAATACCACATGTATTTGAACATACACACAATATTAATGATCAAGTCCAAGGTTTCAAATTAATAGTGTCCCCACAAACTCCCCCAGCCTGATGAGTATGAGCTAAGGGGCTTCATCACACTTCCTACTTTGATGAAACCAAAAAGTGAATTTAATTTGAGTTTAATGAATGACTGGTTTTTTTTTGCACCACACCAGGTAAAATTATAAAAGAAAAACAAATCTGTGTATAGGTGTAATTAATGCATTTATGTAATTAGGAGTGTGGTCATTTGACGAAGAGTGGGCATAGCCTATGGCTAGCTTTTAACGCTTTAGCTACTTTGCACTGTCTTCACTCCTGATATGTGAGTAAAGACCTAAGAGTGCTTGGTCAGTCATATTTTAAAGAGAATATGTTTCATTGTGCTATTTATTGTACAAACAGAGTGAAGTGGCTGGCTGCAAGGTATCCTGCTGGTCCCACTACAGACATCTGCCAGGAGCTCTGCAGCTCTTCCACTGTGGCTCAACTGAAGGAGCCATTATTTTAGGACCCTTCCAAGCCAAGGTCCACTGGGACCAGCAGTCACTTAACCTGCAACTTGCAGACCTACAGCAGCAGGCGAAGCCAGCTAAGCTAAAAATAGAACTTGCAATGAATCAAGTTAGAATGCTCCAGCCAGCTTAGAGATACGCTCATTCCACCCATTTACAGTATGGCGCTGCGTACCATGAGGCTTCAAAAGCACTCTTCATGAAACCTGTGGGTGACATCAAAGGAGTGTTGTCCAATTCTTCTTATGCAGTCAATAGTAGTGCCATCAGTTTAAACTAGGGCTGTCAGTCGAATAAATTTTTTAAATCGTGATTAATCGAAAGATTTTCATAGTTAACTCGTGAATAATCGCACATTAAACGCATTCTTTAAATGTTCTGTTTATCCATCCATCCATCCATCATCTATACCCATTTTGTCCTATACAGAGTCACGGGGATCAGCTTAATTTTTTTAAAGGCTTTAGTTTGAAAACCAGGAAGTCTACCAATGATGCCGTACTTTTTGGGGACTCAATTCATCATGCTTCTTTGTGTATTTTGTCGGGGCTGCCGCTTGACCGCAGTAATTTGCTTTTCTCAGATGTGAAACTAACTTTACCATGCCTTGTGGTGGTAACTCAGTTCACAGCAACAACAAATACAGATAACCTTTTTCTTGTCAAAAGACCCATCTGGCAGCACCTTAAGGCTTAACTTGCAGTTCATAAGACCCTTTTCTGTCGTCATGTCTGTCCCACACATTGACTGTAAATACACTTATTGGCTGAGGGTCATATTTACAGAAACGTGTGTGCGTTAATTTCTCACGTAAGAAAATAGTGGCCTTAAACAGAATTTGCGTTAACGCGTTATTAACGCGTTACTAACGCGTTACTAACGCCTTACTAAAGCGTTACTAATGTGTTATCAATGCATTAACATTGACCTAGTTTAAACCTTTTTTTTTCTTTGTCACTTTCCTCAGCCACTGAGTGTATGTGTATAATGACAGCATAAAACCTTACAATGATGTGTATAATGACGTGTATAATGATGTGTATAATGACAGCAACTGGAGCAGATTCATACACCGGATTTCAAGTGAATACTAATAGTAACAGTGATTGCTTTTGCTTTAACAAGAGTTTTATTGTAGACACACAGTGACAGCTGCTCAGTCCTTATTGCTCCAGACATAGAGAAGATAGATGAATTGATGGATGTTTATAATAAGAATATATAAGTACCATATTTTATGGAAAAATTATTTACGTTAAATCAGAGAAACTAAACTAAAAGAATAGAGTTGATGAAGTGACAACAAAGCAAAGCCAATATCATTACTCACCTTCTGACAATGTGACAGCTATCTTTAACCACATAATCTGATATGCAACATCCAAGAATGATAAAGTCAGCTCACCCTGTGGAAATGAAAGAAAGCAACATTGATTTGGGGCTCAACACAGCTCTTTGTCATTATCGACTGACCATGCTCTCAGAAAAAAAAAAAAAAAAGAAAAACCTGGCAAACTACTTTTTCTGGAAAAAGAAACAAAACTGGACAATGCAGCTGTTAAAAGCTGGCACACTGAGCTAATTCTGCTACTTGCATTAATGGTCAAGCACCTCGTTATTGACAAGACCTGATAAGACCTTATGCTCCTAATAGAGCTTTTCACTCTCAGTGCAGGTTTACTTGAAGTTTCGGGAATATCCAAAAGAAAATTTGGAGGTAGAGCCTTTCGCTATCAAGCACCCTTACAATGGAACCAGCTACTAGTTTGGGTTCAGGATGCTGACACCACCTCCACCTTTAAAACTAAACTTAAAACATTTCTGTTAAGTAAAGGCTATAGTAAGTCTAAACCAGGGGTGGGCAATCCAAGTCCTCGAGGGCCCCTGTCCTGCATGCCCTAGATGTTTCCCTGCTTTAGCACACCTGATTCAAATGAATGAGTCGTTACCGGTCTTGTGTAGACCTGGATGACAAGCTGATGGTAATCCATTCATTAGAGTCAGGTGTGTTGTGGCAGAAAAACATCTAAAACATGCAAGAGAGCGGCCCTCGACGACTGGGATTGCCCACTCCTGGTCAAAACAATAGTGTGTTAGTGCCAATAGTCATAGCTGCACTTATAGGAATGGCTGAAGCCAAGACTAGAGGAGGCTGGTCTTAAACAACGCCTCGTCATAGCTATGCTGCTATAGGCCTTCGCTGCAGGGGAATGCCAACATGATCTGCTGAGTGGTGTCCTCACTCATTTTCTCTCTCTTCCTTTCCTTTTTTTTCCTTCAGCTGTATCCATAATTAATTAGGACCACCTCATAAATATATTTGTGGTTCATTGTTCCTGTAGTTTTTTTTGTGTGTTGTCCTGCAACCCCCTTTTTCTTTTTGTACATGTTTGCAGGCCAGAGTTTCCAGAGCTACATACTAATCTGCAGTCCCACCCTCTGACCATCCCAGCAATTACCTCCACCTGTCTATATAGATGTTTCTGGGATAACAAGTAACATGATGATCTCTGAGCCTCTGATCACCTCAGTATTGCTGGCTGCATCTGTTTATATAGTCATCTCTGTAGTTCATGTACTAACAATGTACCAGTCATAATATAAGCACATGGAATTATTAGTTCTCCAGCTAATGGATAATTACTATTAACATATTTTGTCTGATATAATATTGCCAAGATATATGTGCCTTTCCTCTTTTGTTCTATCTGCCTCCTCTTTTCTTCCTTTACCTGGCTGGCATTCGCCAGGAAATTTCCCCCTTATGAACAAGGTCCTTGCTCAAAGTTTTGTCCTCTTAAAGTGGAGATTTTCCTTGCCACTGTTTGGTTTAAAGGTTTTTACCTCCTGCTACTGGAGTTTTTTTACTTGCCATTGTTGCTTTAATTAGTATTTATTAATATTACTTTAGGGTCTCCAAAAAGTTTAGAGACGGTTTGTGTCATTAGAGTATATGAATAAAGTGGAATTGAATTAATTTGAATGAATTTACAGAGGAATATCAGACATTACTAATTTGGTTCAGGTACTTATTGTCAGATTTATTTTTACTTTCAAATTATGACACACACACACACACAGCCTTGTCTATATTACATTGTAGGTACACAAGATGTGGACTTCCAATGTGGGGACCACCCTCTCTGAAGGTTGTACAACTCTGGAATAAATCAAGCAGTAGGGGAGCCAGCAGACAGACACTTATATCACTTCAAATTGTCAATCAGACAAAGTAAAGTCTCTCACCTGACCAGAGACGTCCTGGGGACTTGTCTGGTTTTTAATAACTAATGGGGTCCTCAAATACACACATCGGATTTTTCTATCTTCCTAAGGATCATTTTAACACACCATCAGGTTTCACTTACTTTGTGGAGTCTACCGTCACAGACAATATTTTTTAACTTCTTGACAGCAACATGATCAAATAAACCTAGTGTTGACAGTATCACAGCTTTGGTTTGCATTATCACTGTACACAAGTCATGAGTGTCAGAACTTTTTTTGCAAAAAGGCAAAAAGTTAAACTGCAAAGATATCTGAACTTCAGTCAGCTGCCACCAACAGCCAACTTCTTGTGGTCTTGGTTATAAATGAACTTAAATAAACCAACAAACAGTAAGCATTGCCAACTAGTTTGAAACTACATTCTCTTCTTCAGAGTGGAGATGTGCTTCTTCACATAAAATTTAATTGCAAGCCAATTTCTGTCCCTAAGGATTGTTTTCTGTGTGTTAAGGCACTTATCACAGTAAATCTTCCAGGAACATGGCATGGTGTGATGAATGCCATCATCTGCCTTTCCACGGGAGCGATTTCCTCTTTCTTCCACAGCTTTCTCTTCAAAGGTTGTCGTCCTGTACATAAACACACAAAAAAAGTAGCTCTCATTATAATTACTTCACATTTTTAAACAGCAATTTAAATTGGAACACACACTTTACCTTTGAACCCTTTCAGAGGTTTATTAGCTGTGGCCTATGGAGGTGTCACAGTATTGACTGATAGGGTCACAACTGGCCCTACTGTCTCACTGTCCTCTGTTATGTGGTTGCATTCTCTGACATTTCTGTGACTTGCATTTTGGCATGTCATGCCAAAATGTAATCTAAATGAATCTTACAGTTAAAGTAGACATTTGTGTCTAAAGATTAACTCATGGCCAGAGGTCAAAAGCATTCACAATTATTACCCAAATGGAAGTATAAATACAATGTAGGGGCTTCTCACTCAATTTATTGATAATTCAGTGATACCAGGGGTGCCACCTTCTTTTTATTAAAAAAAGAAGGAAAAATTAGTACATTGTCTGGTGAGACTTTTCACTACGGGGGTTCTTGTTACCACGTATTGGCTGGGAAAAATTAATCGTCAGAGTCGCCAACAAGTTTTAACAACATTTATTTAAACACAGTCAGGAAACACAAACATATAAGGCAGTCATATCATATATAGATCGAAAAATAGCAGTGCATCACTTGTGAATTGGAACTCTGTGACTGGCTGGAACGCACAGAAGTAGTTTACGACAGCGGAAGAGGAAGGTGAGAGAGGGAAAGTCAAAACAGACAGTGACGTCTATATTTTACTGGCTAAAAGAATGTCTTTATCGTGAACTGGGAGAGGCTTCTAAACCACTAAACAAATAAAGGAAAATAAAACAAAGGTCTAGACCTAACTAACTGCTGAATAATGATCGCTAGGCCGGGTCAGCTACGATAGATGCTAGAATTCTCAAACCGGAGACACAGAATCTCGCCCCATTCACCTTACCAGACTACGGACTCTGCTCGTGCGTCGGTCGGGATCGACTTCAACGGTTAGCGGTGGGCGGGGAGTTTTCCCGTCTCTCGCTCTCTCGTCTGGTGGTTGGGTCCGGTTCAGTGCCCCGAACAGTGCCGACCATGGTTGCTGAATCGTACCAGGGAGGTCTCTGATGACTGGCAATTAGCTGGGAAAAGTTCGATGCAGCAACGAACTTTCAGCTCTCGGCCCGAAAAAGACTGGTGGCCTCAATACTTTCTGGAGAAAATTATTGCGCCTAAAAAGAAAAGTTAAAGCTGCAGAAATTGGCTGAGTTACTGAGAAAAAGTTCGGAACGCGGGGAAAATGGACTGCATAGCGTCGAAATTACGAAGTACTTTCAGACGCTCGCCCGCTGCCGTAAAAGTTCCAAAAGCATTCAAAAATTGAGTTGGAAATCAGCAGAAAAAAAAGGTCTGATCACCAAATGAGTTAGATAGTAACTGCTCTTGGTAAAACAAAAATAACTATCAGGCATTGCCTTGGAAATGCCAGACAAATAAAAAAGGGTTGGCCGACAAAACTTACACAGGGAACAAAACACGAAAACAGCGTACAACAAAGTAAAACGAAAAGCAAAGTTAAAAGTGATCTAAGTCAAAGTAAGAGAGAAGTTGGCTAAAGAAAAGAGCAAAAAAGAGAGAGAACAAAGGACAGTCTGTGGGTTTTATACCTCTGAATATTCATATTGTTCTTAGTTAAAATGAAGGGGCTGACCCACCGAGCGGATCCGCGCGGCGAATCTCCGCCTTAGTGAATTCCAGGGTATGTTTTAGGTGGCCAGATATGGGCTGGTGTAGTTGTCTTGTGGTTAAACAATACAATTCACATCATATATACACATTTTTGTTAGGTTTGACAATGGTATGACACAAGTAACTCCACATACAGGCCACTTATCAGAAACAAAAGTGGTTAGAAAAATTCTTTTATCAAAGCCTCATCATAGTTCGCTGCCATTAGTCCGTTGGTACTCATCTTGGGCCGGCAGGGGGTACCCTTGTTCCATGAATTCCCCCCCATGGGGCTGGATGTTTTTTCTCACACAGATAAAAAGCTCCTCTGGGGATTAGCAAGTGGCCGTAAACCAGATAGTGGTCACTTTAGTGTCTGCATTTAAATTCCATTGGGGAAATTTACACCTCCTGATCTCAGTTCCTGGGGAATTAACATCCAATGCTGTGTCAAATGTGATTTACACCAGTGAAGTTTCTCTTTTCAGAAGAAAGGAAACCATTGTTCAAAAAGGCAAACACCGGCCTCAGAGGAAAACCAGGCCACTCAGTTTACTCCGCACCTCTGGTTTTGCGGCGTTGTTTAATCTCCTCTGTCTCTGGGTGTGAAGCGATTTATAGACCTGGGAAAGGAGAACGTTAATGGATAAGCCACCATCTGTCGGCTGTGGGAAGAAACGTGAATTCCTCAGTAGAAGGGGGTGTTTGGGTGAGCTTGGGGTCACAGCCGGGGTCCAGGACACCGAGAAGTGTAGTCAAAAGCGGGGAAAAGACAGGGGTCCCTACAACAAAAAAAAAAGTCATGTTAGTATCAGTCAATGTGCATGGTATTACTTACACAATGTGGTCCCCACAAATGCACACACTTGACAAGTGTGTAACATAGCAGCTATAGTAAATGACTGGACGGTCCCCACTGAGTCAGGAAAACCCAGCTGTGCTTGGCAACATATTTGGTTTAGTATAGATTAGTGCCATCCTGATGCGCTGGTACAACTTGGCTATGACTGATGTCACATGTATGTAGCCTACTGTAGCACTACAGCAACGTTTACAACTGAAAACAAGAGAATATTAATGATAAAAGAGTTGAACAGAGGTGTGGCCAATGACTGATGTGAATTTTAGAGTGCAAACTTAGCCTGTGTTACATGCTATATCATTCATAGTGTTTTGTGTTGAGTTAATGCATGAAAAAGTCATGTCAGTATCAGTCAATGTATAGAGTATTTCTTATCTAACGTGGTCCCCACAAATGCACACACTTGACAAGTGTGTAACATAGCAGTCATAGTAAATGACTGGACGGTCCCCACTGAGTCAGGAAAACCCAACTGTGCTTGGCTACATATTTGACATCAGGATGGCACTAATCTAGACTAAACTAAACATATTTTTGCACTGGTACAACTTGGCAATGACTGATGTCATATGTATCTAGCCTGCTGCAGCGACATTTACAACTGAAAACAAGGGAAAATTAATGATAAAAGAGTTGAACAGAGGTGTGGCCAATGCCTGATGTGAGTTGTAGAGTGCAAACTTAGCCTGTGTTGCAGGCTATATCATAAATAGTGTTTGTTTTTTTTTTCCACATGACAGTCTAGGGTTGTTCACTCCACCCATTTGCCCATTTTTTAATAAACCAGGGGTGGGCACAGGTAGTTCCTGCCACCATACCATCCTCGATAAAATGAGCTATAAAGCTATTCTTTAGAAACTTGTTGGTGACATCACCCATGTCTCCAGCTGCTGCCATTCATCTGTCCTCACGTGTCACACCCTGTGTCTAGTTTCTCCATGCCTTCTCCTGTGTTTAAACTCCCCTTCCCCATCTAGAATGCATCTAGAATGTGGCTTACCTCCATCCATCCATCCATCCATTATCTATGCCCACTTAATCCTATGTAGGGCCACAAGGATCTGCTGGAGCCTATCTGTAAGCCAACTTAAGGAATTGCGTACGCTACAACTTCAAGAGTTACTCTTTGGAGTCAATGCATGTGGTTGTTCCTTTTTTTTTCAATATCACAGCTTTTCTGATTGCACAGTCTTAAACAAGAGAAATTACTTTCTCTCTGGGAAATTACTTAAACAAAAGTAAAACATACCTGTTATTAGGTTAAAGCTGTTATGGAGACAAGAAACACCCAGAGATTCTTGTATTTTATTAGGACATTAAAATTTAGCTAACCTTGAGCTGCAGGTTGAACAATAGGTTCAAATAATGGGGTCAATGCCAATAAAGAGATCACATGACTAATACATCAAAGTGGTTTAATTTTGGGTTAAACTCTAACCTTCAGCTAAACTAGCAACAGTTGGCCCACTATGTATTGCCTGACTGTTCTGTGATTCCTTTGCCTGGATTTTGTTCTACTGCTAGACTTAACCCTGCTTCTGGTTTCTGTTTTGCTTTTTGTCTTGGACACTTTTCAAAACTATTCTTTGAATTTAGAGTGGGCCTTTAGCATTTTTAGCTGCCACCTGGTTTGGGGGCAGGTAGGATAATGTTCAGTTGGTTGTAATTTGCTTTCATGCTGGTAGATGCCACCTTGTCCTTTCTACACACTGGATCTCTCTCCTTCAGAGAGATAGACATAAAATCTAAATACACAAGTATCTTCTTTTTGTTTAGTTGACTGCATTATTCCTCTGATGACAAAACAAAGGTTGAAAAGTTATAAAACTTCAAATAATTAAGCATGAGTATTATCAGCACCTTTTTTTTTTTTGGGGGGGGGGGGGGGGGGGGGGGGGGGTACTTTCTTTTTTTTTTTTTTTTTAACAACAGCCAAGCAGCCATCTCAGTAAACTCAGGGTCATGAATAACATGATTATGTGGAATCCACAACCACAGGCAGGCTGCAACTTTGCTGGAGGAGGAGCCATGCTGTTTACCTCCAATTAGAGCCACCCAGCTGCTTCAGCCACCTGCTGGTCTGCTGAGTTGCAGCCGTTCCTGTCATTATAGCAAACTGCGAGCCCTGAAGCCTGTATGACAAAGATATAGCTCACAACAGTGGTAATTGTCCCTGTCTGTCACTAATATTACCAGTTTGCTTCTCTTGGATTGCAATAAGGCATAGGCTTTTTGGGGGAACTTTATGACTGAGCAAACATAAGACACTTCAAAGATGCTTTCCACCTCTATATTGATATGTTGCCATGCTACCACACTGATGCATCTCTTTTCTCAGAGTGAAGAGCTCTTCCCTTTCATGGTTTGCTGGGTTTTATATAGGGGAAATTCTGTTTATGTTTGCCATTTTCTTTGTTTCGATGAAGGTGCTTGCCCATGCCTGTTTATACTCATTGTCACATTCAAACTGGTCCACGTGAGGGAGGAGACAGGCTTGTGCTTATGCATATGCGCTCAGATTTCAACTTTTATTGCAACGTACTAAGAGAAACTACTTGAATTCATGCACATTTGCATGTTTCATACATTAGAATTTTTTTTTGTTTTTTTTTTTGCATGTTTAAGTATGAAATCCATGCAAATCTTTTCATGGATTACCTACGGTTCTTTAAATCCAGCCTTTCCACATCCATATGTATAGCTTTCTCTTTTTAAAACTGTCTGCATTAATGATGTGACTCATATTTTTACTCTGTTCCACCACCTGCTGATCTGTGGATGAGTACATAAATATTTACCATATTTACATGTAGTTAAAAGTTAACAGGTGCTAAATGTTTTTTTTATTACATTTGGATCAGGAGTAGTTTATCCATATATAGGCTTGCAGGTGAAGCAGTGTGCATTTTTCAATCACAAAGTCTGGGCACATAAGAAGTAGCTGCTTGTACATGACATGCAGACACATAGCAGTATCTGAACTGGTATTTGAAAATTTGCAGAAACAAACTATAAAAGTAGTACTCAAACTGGAAAAAATATTTAATCCTCCATCATTTTAAAGGGGACTACTAAAGTGTTACCTTGCTAACTTCTTCAAATCTTCCCCAGGGCCTGTGACATGTCCACATACTTGGATTCACAACTTTACACCACCCGTCACCACTGTTTTGGGGAGAGTCAACCCTGCTTTTTTTCAGCAACTTCACATTTCCTATGCTCAGCTAACCTTAGCTCCTCTCATTCAATATTTAAAGTCACAAATATGAAAATTATATTATTTATTAATCTAACTGAACAAGAAGAATAAATGTGTCAAAATATTCACATAGGCCAATGTTAAAGCACCCTAAGCTAACTTAAAGCACTTACTCTGCCTTGTGAGAAAAATAGCCATTAATAATGCATTAATGTAGCTTAAGAAGGATGTCAAGAAAAGAAAAAGAAGAAAAGTGTGGCTCCATCAATCTTTGTCTGTTTCTGAGCCTTGGGAAGATGTCACTTTATTAAAACAGCTTACATGTACAGACACAGTACATTAAAACAATTCATAGTCGAAGAGTAAAAAGGTTCACAAAGCTTACTTGTTCAACCTTGGATCATTCACTTTTTAAATCCTCACCAATCCATCATCCTTCTTATGCATACTTCTAAATTACATAACTATTACATTTCTGACCTACTTTTTATTTTATAGACTTAGAGACTTTTAATTGCCGTTGTAGATAAATGATAATTACAGCAATACATTCATTCATATTTCTAATCACAGGTCCTGTACTGAGTGGGTTACTAATAAAAAAAGGCAAAAAAAGTAAATAATGCAACACGTCTGAGTCAAATCTGAACAACTACTACTACTGCCACTAGGACTGATCTAACAAATATTATCAATGACTTGTGATAACTTCAAAGGACGCAGTAGAAAGGTGAGCACATCAGAGTGGCAATCAGCGCAATAATTAAGGACACACATGAGTGGCTTGTGTGATGGAAAATACAAATCAGCAAACAAACAAATGCAAAGATCACCAAGTTACAAAGGCAAATAACGTTACTAAACTTTTATTCATTTTTTATTTCATGTCAGCTTGGAAATTAAGTTGCAACTTTCTTTTTGTAATGTCAGATTTCTATCAGTTTTTTTTTTTTTTTATTAAAGACTTTACCTGGAGTTTTCTTTATCCATCCACCCATCCATCCATGTTTTTCCACTTATTTGAGAGTATTTCTGCGTGTCAGGTTGAGTATTAAAAAGACTCAGCAGAGATCCCCAGACTCTATGGAGTGGAGACTGAAGCTTTGATAAGAAAGGTGAGAGATGAAATCTCCCCAGCGAGTCCTGGATCTGTCGTGAGCCCTCATTCCATTGGAATATGTCAGAAACACCTCCCCTGGAAGGCATTTAGCAGCCATTATGACCACATGCTCAAACCATCTCAACTGGCTCCTTTTGATGTGGATGAACAGAAACTCTGCTCTTACTATCTTTAGTGCATTTGGGTGATCTAACGGTAACAAAAATGTGTCTGTGTTCTAAATAACTCCATTACATAACATAAAAGGGAAGACCAATAACAACTCTTTAAAATGTTTTACTGGCAGGGAAAAAACATTTGTCCTTGATCTCTAAGAAACTAGATAAATGTATCATCATTCATTTGAAATCGACTACAGAATCAACCAAATGCTGAATTATCTGATTACCTCAGAATGGACACTAAACACCCCAAATTACCAACCATTACCTGAGGTTAATTTTGCAGCCATTTGAGTTTGGTTTGATGAATCCTTTAATGGCTGTTGTAGAGTCAGGCTGACCTTAGTTAGGGGTCACAACAAAAGTTTCAATCCCAGCATATCATCTTTTATGATAATTCTATTGTTTAAAGTGCTTGATGGAAATTAGTCTGTTGTCACTGCTCTGTTTATCACTAAAGAATGTGTATGAATGCAAATGAAGACAGTGCTAATGAAAGAAGATGCATAAATATATTGCCACATACACTCATGCCAGTCACAGGTTGTTTGATTTTTGTGCAGTTTTATTTCTACTCAAAGTATGCTGCCTAAAGCACCTGCCTGAGCATTGGAGGAAGTGGAGATAATGTATCACCACTATTCAATTAGGTGGAGCATTTTTCTAACCTGCATGATGTACTTTTGGAAATAATGTTATCATGGCACAGTCCCCATAATCTGGTGACTATATTTATTGAGCTATATTCTTTATTTTCTTTCTTTCTTTCTTTCTTTTGCAACTAACAAAATCAAATGACAAGAACAAAGGACCCATCTGTACCCATGTTTGATTTGGTTTGTGTTGTTTAAAAAATACTAATTGTGCATATTATTTTACCAGTAATCGAGTGAGTTTCCAGTGAGGCAGCTATTCAACATTAAAACAAGACACTTGACCACGGACGAAATTGCAAAGTGGATTTAATCTCCATTATATACAGCATAGATGGTCAGTTGTTCAGCCAATGACAATGAGCAAACCAGATGCAATTACTCTTAAACATTGTTTCAATAACCACGAAAGCCTTGAGCTAGTTTCTCCAGACAGCTACGTGTCTGGTGACGATATTTCACATTCCAGAGGAATGTGAAAAAAATAAGATCCGATTGCGATGAGAAAATCAAATTAGAATTTATTAGAGAAAAGAAACAAACAAAAAAAAAAACTTATGTAGCATAAGGAGAGCTGTCAGTCAGCATTCCACAGAATACTGAATGAGGACTCTGTCTTTACAAAGAGGGCGTTCTCTTTTATACCAAGACAAAGAGATGCTGATTCCTCTACAGGTTTGCATACAGAGTTGATCACAGCAGGTGGTGGGGAAGGCAAAGGGACATTTGTCTTAAATGAGAGTGATAATTGAATTTAGGGACATGATATAGTTCCTTGATCAAGAGGTTAGATGCGTGATGATAATTGAATTTAGGAATGTTTATTCAGAATCACAGCTGACCACCGTGCTTGTCTTTTGTCAGACATTTGGTCTGTTGATTATGATGTGTATTGGTCTTGTTAAGAAAGACAAGTTTCCTTTAAACCAGCGGCGGAGCATCAGGGGGGACTGGGGGGGCGGTACTCCCCCGGCCCGGGCCCTGGGGGGCCCGGTGAAAGAGGAAGAAACTGGCCCTTCCCTAAGTATCGATTACACTTTGCACATCCGTGGATTCAACAATCTCTGCGCGGAATATGTCACGCTTCGTCTGAGGTAATATATAGGTTGCTCCAGCCAGAATGAATCATGGTTGGTCAAAAAATTTAAGACTGACTTTGGTCATGTAGGTTTATTCAACACAGTGAATTAAATGTTGTGCTGCATGGCTGGCTTCATGTTCACTCTCACAGTTAACTTTACAATGTGCAAAGTTACAAGATCTCCAAATGTATTTTGGGTAAAATCGTCATCAACAGCCGTCCATCAGCGTCATCATCAGTCACTTGTCAACAGAGTCAACGCGGTGGAGGCTAGCTGGATCAAAGACTAATGTAATTATGAGTGGCAGTTCATATAAACATAAAAGTGGAGTGACAAAACGCAAAGAAAAGGAAAAAAGAGCGCAGGATAAAATGAAACTTAAAAAGTTGGACACGTATTTTGTTCGTCCCAATCCTGGAGATGAAGCTGTCATTGTTGGCAACGAGTCAAGCCCGCAAAATGTGGCAGCGCGGTCAGAGAGCCAGATTCACAGGTACAAATTCTCACAATCACCGACACTGAAAACAATATGTGAGTTAGTATTAAACTGCTAATGTGGTTGTTAATGGAGTAGCCCGGCCACCTAACGTTATTATTAGGGGCCAGGTAGCCTAACGTTATTATTAGGGACCAGGTAGCCTAACGTTATTAGGGGCCAGGTAGCCTAACGTTATTATTAGGGGCCAGGTAGCCTAATGTTTTTGTTCTCATGGTTTGATAGACTTCATGTCGGTTTTGTCGGGTTACGTCAGCAAGCACAAGATGATGAGCTCGTCGTGTACCCTTTCAATAGTGGTGAGTACTTCTGCTATTTTATATTGAATCTATATTTGTACGTGAACGTGTGGGCCGCTGTGCCAATTTTACAAAACGTAAGCAATGTGTCAAAAATGTAGTAATGCTTGTAAGCCCCGCTGTTGCGGGCATACTATGTTGTAAAACGATGTAATCACAGGGCCCGGTCATGTGCCCCGCCCCCGGCCCAGCAGTGACATGTTCCGCTACTGCTTTAAACATATTATTAAAGACAAATAAAATGAACAAAATTACAAGATGACTAAAGCAAATAAAACTTTCCTCCACAGACAGCAAAAGACCCTTGGAGGCTAGCTACTCTACAGTACAGCCAAAAAACTCAATTGTGGGAAAAAAGACCACTATTCTTATCTAATCGGAAGATTGAATAACCAGTACTCAGTTTCCAGAAGCACCTGCAGGTGCTCATTGGTTTTAGCACCATGTGATGCAAATATGGAATCTCTAAGGAAAATAAAAGGAAGAACACAAAATCAAAATAAAACATGGAGCAAACACTATCAAAAACATAGAATCGACCAGGAGCCAGAGGGCAGCCAGGCCTCAACCTAATCCATGCAGGGACTAAATTTCATATGGAAACCACATGATATGTTAACATGATCACAGCAGGCCTCACCTACAACAGACAGACGCCCCCCCGCGCCCAGCACGAAGCTGGACTAAGACCAAGTGATTTTGCAGGCCCACATCGCGCAGGGCCTCAACTTTAACTGAGAACGTCCAAAATACTCCCAGATAACATTGTGGATAATTTCCATATTAACACGATGGCAGGACACCGGATCATAAATACCCACACATGGAAGAAGCATAGCCAAATAGCACGTGTCACACTGACCCGAGGTTAAGACTGATAAGCGTGTTTATTACAGACGACGCCGTAAGCACCCAACCCCCGCACATGGCTTTTCTAGTGACACAGAATACACTGCCCACATTTCTGACTCCTGAAAATTTCATCAAAATCCATCCGTAACTTTTTGAGTTATCTTGTACACAGACAGACAGACAGATAAACGCCAGCAAAAACATTACCTCCTTGGCGGAGGTAAAAATGAAAATAAAAGTGTGAGTGATTGGCAAATGACTCAAATTAAATGAATTCAGAAAATACAACAAAGGTCAAAAGCTAATTATTACTAATTAATTTCGGAAAACCAACAGGGCATAAGCTGCACCACCACTGCATTTTGAATCTACCTTTTTGGCCACCTGACATCAGTGAAACTTTAAGGTTCCCAAAAATATGCTAATTTGAAGTCTATTTATCCTGACAAAGTACTGCAATTACTGAGTCTGATGTAGTTTGATGTTGACCATCTGTCAAAAAAATAAACATTACTGTAGTTGATGTTCACCAGAGATGTTGGAGATCTTCGTGGCGACGAAAATGTGGCTTTGAGGCTCCTTTTTCCTCTCTCCCTCTCTCGATTGCCATGCTGTCTGAGTGTCAAGGGTACAAAAAAGGCTGCTCTGAGGCCAACTTTTAAATGCATGAAAGTATTTATTACAAGTAAAAGGAAGCACACAACAGACTCCTGCAGCAGTCTGGGATTTCCTGAGCCAATGATAGGAAAGTCCCCGAACAAAGAGGGGTTTGGTTACATAGGCTGGTCAAGCTGGATCTGTCTCCTACAGATGCAACCAGTTAAACATCCTTTGACAGATTTACATATAGAATAGCTAGTGTATCTCTATAACCTAAACAATACACTGACAGAGTACGTACAGGGAATTTTCACCTACCAACATCGACCCAAATTCCTAGGACAGAAAAGGAATGAACTCGTTGACTCTAAGAACATGATCAGAACTTATGATAAAGACCATATCATCAGACACTACATTACTTAAACTCTTTACTTTATTTTTTAAATTAGTAAAAAGATGCACTGGGAACCTCTCCCTACAACAGTGTGTGATCCGTATCTGCTTTTAAAAGTCCATTATTGTCCCTGTCCTCCTGAGGAAAGCTCACTGCAGCAGTCCCAGTGACTACAGGTCCAAAGCCCTCACATCTGTGGTGATGAAATGTTTTGAGAGGCTGTTCAAAACCTTCATCACCAACACGCTGCCCCCTCCAGACTGGCCTCTGAACAATATGACCTGGACTCCTTCCAGCTTCCAGACCAGCAGACCTCAAGTGGTTTGGCTGGGTCACCATACCTTATCCCCTCTCAACCTCAACATTGGATCCTCCCGGGGCTATGTTCTTATCCTTCTGCTGTACTCGTTGTATACCCAGGACTTCGAAGCCATTTCTGATTCCATTAACATCATAAAGTTTGCTGATGACACTGCAGTTGCAGGTCTGATTTCCCACAATGATGAGACAGCCTACAGGCAGGAAGATCTCCCACTTGGAGGACTGGTGCTAGGAGAACCACTTCCTGTTGAACATCAGCAAAACAGAGGAACTGATAATGGACAGTAGAAAGCAGCAGATGGACTTCCATCCATTTCTCATCACTTGCTCTGAGGTGGAAAAAGTAGACACTTTCAAATACCTGGGAATGACCATCACACAGGACCTGTCTTGGACTGACCACATAAACACCACATTGAAGAAAGCTAGACAGCATCACAGGGAGACCGTAAGTTCTCCCTCAAGGTGCTCAAGAACTTGTACACCTGAAAGCATCTTGTGTGAGGGTATCACTACTTGGTTGGGAAACTGCACAAATCAAGACCTTTTAGTCCTTAACAGGGTAGTCTGTTCAGCTGAGCAGACCATCAGAACCACCTTCCCCAACGTGCAGGACATCTACACTAAACGTGGCAGTTTAAGGACTAAGAAGATTATCAAAAAGCCCAGCCATTCCACCTCCACTCTCCAGCTGTGTATTACAGCATCCTACAATCTGAAGATGGTCGGCAGCCAGGAACAAATCCCTAATATTACTGATCCTATTCAGAAGGAACTAAAGAAAATGCTGGCAGAAAAATAAACCTCCCACCTGGGCTTCCCAATGGCTCACACACAACAGTGCAGACCTCGGTTTCACTACCACTGCTGACATTTGTAGCCTTTTTGCTGCTGGACGAGGGAGACGTTGGGCCAGTCTGACCAGATGGAAGACCCTCCAGGCTGCTAAGCACCACTGTGGTCTAAAACCTGCTGTTTTTTTTCCCCCCGTAGCATCTTTAGCTTGCCTGTTATTTGGCTAAATGACTTGAAAAGGTCCTGACATCCCTCAGACATCATTGTCAGACTGTCAGTCATCCCCCCAGGTAATCTCTTATTGTCCCTATGATGAAGGCAAGGCGGCCGATACGCCTTCACATTCCCGTGTCTCCGAGGTGGTCGACGCACCTCCCCTCACTCTTGAGGTGGTCGATGCATGCTCACCTTCAGGTTCCCGTTTTTCGGAGGCGGCCGACACGCCTTCACGTTCCCGTGTCTCTGAGGCGGCCAACGCGCCTTCACGTTCACGTGTCCTTGAGGCGGTCGACGCGCCTTCACCTTCCTGTGTCCTCCAGGCGGCCGCCGCGCCTCCACGTTCCGATGTCTCTGAGGCAGCCAACGCGCCTTCACGTTACAGTGTCTCTGAGGCAGCCAACCCGCCTTCACGTTCCCGTGTCTCTGAGGTGGCCAAAGGGCCTTCACGTTCTCATGTCCTTGAGGCAGTCGACGTGCCCTTACCTTCCCGTTTCCTCGAGGCGGCCGACGCGCCTTTACGTTCCCGTGTCTCTCAGGTGGCCGACGCGCCTTCACATTCCCGTGTCTCTCAGGTCCCTGACGCGCCTTCACATTCCCGTGTGTCTGAGGCCACCAACACGCCTTCACATTACCGTGTCTTTGAGGCAGCCGATGCGCCTTCACGTTCCCGTGTCTCCGAGGTGGTCGACGCACCTCCCCTCACTCTCGAAGTGGTTGACACACGCTCGCTTTCACGTTCCCGTGTCTCTGAGGCGGCCGATGCGCCTTCCCGTCTCTCTGAAGCGGCCAACGCGCCTTCACGTTCACGTGTCTCTAAGGCGGCCGACGCGCCTTCACGTTCCCGTGTCTCTGAGGCAGCCGACGCGCCTTCACGTTCCCGTGTCTCTGAGGCAGCCGACGCGCCTTCACGTTACCGCGTCTCTGAGGCGGCCAACGCGCCTTCACGTTCACGTGTCCTTGAGGCGGTTGACGCGCCCTCACCTTCCTGTGTCCTCGAGGCGGCCGCCGCGCCTCCACGTTCCGATGTCTCTGAGGCAGCCAACGCACCTTCACGTTACAGTGTCTCTGAGGCAGCCGACGCGCCTTCACGTTCCCATGTCTCTCAGGTGGCCGATGCTCCTTCACGTTCCCGTGTCTCTCAGGTGGCCGACGCGCCTTCACATTCCCATGTGTCTGAGGCCACCAACACGCCTTCACATTACCGTGTCTTTGAGGCAGCCGATGCGCCTTCACGTTCCTGTGTCTCCGAGGTGGTCGACGCACCTCCCCTCACTCTCGAAGTGGTCGTCACACGCTCGCTTTCACGTTCCCGTGTCTCTGAGGCGGCCGATGCGCCTTCCCGTCTCTCTGAAGCGGCCAACGCGCCTTCACGTTCACGTGTCTCTGAGGCGGCCGACGCGCCTTCACGTTCCCGTGTCTCTGAGGCGGCCAACGCGCCTTCACGTTAACGTGTCTCTGAGGCAGCCGACGCGCCTTCATGTTCCCGTGTCTCTGAGGCGGCCGATGCGCCTTCCCGTCTCTCTGAAGCGGCCAACGCGCCTTCACGTTCACGTGTCTCTGAGGCAGCCGACGGGCCTTCATGTTCCCGTGTCTCTGAGGCGGCCGACGCGTCTTCATGTTCCCGTGTCTCTGAGGCGGCCGACGCGCCTTCACGTTCCCGTGTCTCTGAGGCAGCCGACGCACCTTCACATTCCCATGTCTCCGAGGTGGTCGACGCACCTCCCCTCACTCTAGAGGTCGTCGACGCACGCTCGCCTTACCGTGTCTATGAGGTGGTTGATGCACCTCCCCTCGTGCTCAAGGTGGTCGATGCACCCTCGCCCAAATCCCTTCCCTTGCCCCTGCAGCAGGAGTTGCAGCCGGCCGAGACTCTGCCGTTGCCACTGCAGCAGGAGCTGCAGCCAGCCTGCTGCAGACTTCATGTGTCCGCAGACTTCAGCATCAGCACGTCAGCATCTTTTCCAGTACAGTTCGTGGCAGATATTAGTGTTATCAGCTATTAAAGTTCCTTCAACAGTCTTTCTTTGTGTGACACGAGCGAGAGCCCACCTCACTTTCAGATGTTTTTCACTCATCCACTATGTTGGAGAACTAAACAGCATCTCATCCAGCAGAGAGATTTAATTATGTTTTCTGTTATTCAGGGGTCGCCATTAAGTCTAGCCCATCACAGAGACCAACACAGCCATCAAAAAAGGGAGATTTCAGCAGAGTTTGCAAACATCCACACACCCACCTTTTAACAGCCCTATCAGTATACACTATCAGTACTGTCAGTCCTATCTGCACTATCAGTTTACTAAATGTGAACACTGAAACTAGAATACAAGAACTGGCTGACATGCACAAAAGTACATGTCAAAAAATTAAAATAAAAAGACACATATGAACCATAAGAAAACATTTTAAAGATTCAAAAATAAAACTCCATCATTCACATGAAATGAGTTGCAGAAGAAAAATCATCTACTTTGTCTAACTCCACAAGCAAAAGTTCCAACATAATTTAAGTAAACCAGAAGAACAATTGCTGCCAGTTGTTTATTTTAAAAAAACAACTATAACATCCCTCATCATATTATTCAAGTTTTATTCATTAATTAAAATATAAGCAAGCCGAATAGATCAATAGACTGAGGCCTCCTGACCAACCAATTTATAATAATTGGATTTTTTTAAGCAAAGGTTTCATAACTGCAACTTTAAAAACCTGTGGTACATATCCTGATTTTATAGATGGGTTTATCTGATCCAATATTGAAGTGCAAATAAAAGACATGACATTTTTGAGCAGTCGAGTTGGGATGGGGTCTAATAGACACGTGGACATCTTAGCTTTTTTGATGGTTGAGGTGAGCTCAGAGAGGTCTATAGGAGAGAAATAGTCTTGAGCCAGGTCAGGACTGGAGGAAGTTACTGAAGCTGTAGAAACGCCCACAGCTGTTGGTGGTTGGGCTTGGTTGATTTCTTCTCTAATTCTGATGATTTTCCAGCTAAAGAAGCTCATAAAGTCTTTACTACTGAGAGCTGCAGGAATGTACGGCTCGACAGAGTTGTGACTCTTTGTCAGCCTGGCCACAGTACTGAAAAGAAAACGTGGGTTATTTTTGTTTTCTTCCATTAACGATGAATAGTAAGCCATTCTAGCATTACAAAGGGCTTTTCTTTTTTTGTCTATTAGAGTCTATTATCTAAAGTCTATTAAACTTTCCAAGCAAGATGGGAGTCAACACATTTACAAGAGTACCACTTCCTTTCCATTTTAAACGTTTTTTTGTTTAAGCGTGCAGATATGTGAATTATACCAGGGAGCTGAGCTCCGGTGGTTAGAGACCTTTTTTTGAGGGGCAGCAGCATGTAAAGCTGAATGTAACATATGTGTCGTATTGTTGACACTGCTATACTGTCATAGGTATCTACAAGTGGAATATAGATTTGGTGAAAAGTACTGTCCATAGAAACAAAAGGAGGAAAGTTCATGGCCTCTGCTCCTAACACTTGTCTATTTTGTTATAAAATGTTAGTACTGATCCAATTCTATGAAACAAATAACATGCAGCTACAGTATATGATTGTTGCAGTATATCTAGTGCATATATATTTATTTATATATATATTTTAGCTCCACACTAAAGAAACCCACATAAATTATGAACATTACATTTTGGATGTTGATTGGAGTAATATTTATCATACAAGATAATTTCCTTATATTCATCAACATCTAATGTGCACATACACCTCAGCTCACCTGTTGTACAATGTTTTCATCAAGCAATCACCTTACATTGCCCATACTGCTATAAGAGTATGTTTAAGAGTATTTAATTTGAATGTTTGTGACTGTATTTTCCTGATCACAAGGCAGTATTTAATTGTCAAAACTCAAATGTTTAAAAAAATAGGCTAATTAAAGTAAATTAAGATCATAAGAACTGTAAATCCAAGAGTGCCCAAAACTGTGATGTATATTGATAATATCTGGATAAAAGGATTTGCAGAATGGAGGACCAATGAAGTCAGAATTCTGAGGCAGCAGCTACATAGTGACAGATAGGTTTACATAATTAAGCCCAATCAATTATGAATGAATTTGCTTTGCTTGGTCATCAGAGAAACCAATAAAATATGAGGTATTGACAAAGAATCCATCATTTATTTAGAGTGAAATGCTGTGGATGGGAGTTCATGATCATCAAGCAGGAAATCTACACATCTTGTGAAAAAGAGCACAGGCACTGAGGTGAAAGGTCAAAGCCATCCCGTGAGCATACTGAAGATGTGTATAACCAACTGTGAGGTATGTTTAGTGCATGCTGCTGCTCTTCCTGTCATCTGGGGCTTCTGCTTCAACAAGCATCTTATCCTGCCACCATCTTCGTGTCATGGGAGTTTCAGAATAAAACACAAACAATGCATTTCAGTTTTTTGCTTCAAAGCAAAAGGGCAGTCGGAGGGCTCCTTGTGAGTTTTACTATTTTTTTAAACAATAAATTGTTCCTTTGTTGAATTTATAAGTTCCTATGGGATTTTATCAAGGCGTGTTGGGGGGAAAAAATGAAATAATTTATGAGTCAGAATTCTTATCCTCTAAGATTTGAAACTGATTCACAAATTCAATTCTATTAGGTTTAGTATGTCTTTTTGGCTTCTGTCCCGATGACATATGTCGTTGAGATGAAAGTTAGTTTTCACTAATGTTAGCAAGAGACTCTTCAGAAATCATTCATTTCTCAGCCTGTCAGTGTTTGACAGAATAGGGTCAAAATATATAATTCCCTCACATAATAATAATAATAATAATAATAATAATAATAATAATAATAATAAGTATTATTATTATTATTATTATTATTATTGGTAGTAATGCTATTATTATCTCTTTTTTTATATTTATATTATTTTCTTTTATTTAAGAAGAATCCTCAACTATTCAAAAGCACAAAGTTACAAGTGGATGAATCCTCAGTAACCTAAGCATTTAATTTCAACTCTGTAGCATCCAAGTCAGTGTTGCAGTAGATGCTGCAGTACTTGAAGTGACTCGAACCTATTTCTAAGAAGTATAACATATATGTTTACACTTTGCTACACTTCAGATACCTTAGATACCAATATTATAGTTTTATCAACTATCCCTTCTATTTAAATTTGTATGTACGTGTAAATTATGTATGTGTGTATGTATTTATCACTCAGTAAGGAAGAGATACTTGTATAAATTTGGAGTGTTAACTTTGTTTCTGTAGGAATGTGATCTCAATGATATGTAAATGGTTATCTAACACTGTAATTTTCATTTGGTTTCACAAGGAATTTTACAGTTATGATGCTTTTACTTGTGTTATTGTTGTGGAAAAAAATGCGTATATCTTATATTAGTTTTTGATCACTTAGTGACTAAAAGATTTAAATAACAAGGCTTGGGTATGACTGGAACACATTGAATTTTATACCAATTTGCATAAAAAGGGGGTCAAAACTTTGCATACAAAAGGGGTCATACCTTTCACCTCAGCAGTCGATGCAGAATGACAAAGGTTGTGAGTAATACAAATAGTTTAAACAAAAGTTTAGAATGTCCTGGACAAAACTTACGAGGCACTTGGAAATAACAATTTGCATGTGTCCATGAAGTGTGAGAAACAGGAGAAACCCAGACTGTGATGGCTGCATTGGCTGCCACACATCACAGGACATGTCGGTAACATTTTGATATATTTTGTTACAGGTATTATTTGAATAATTATCCACATGTTTTGTTTGACTGTACTTGAGTTCTATTTGTAGTGCACGCATTTAGTTAACTTTTGTTCAGTCAATTTGGTTTGTTTTGACTTATGTTTCTTTGAGTTGCCAGTTCTGTGGTGGTGCTGTGGCTGGAGTCTCTGGGGCCCAAGGAGAGATGCCAATCAAGACCAGATGCAGCCACTTAGATTGTACCATGTTGAATACTCCATGAAAGGGGAGATGTTAACTTTTGGAGTTAATAATTTTGGTTTAGATATTTTGTATGTTAGTTATTTTGGTTAAAGGTTTATTTTGTATAATTGAATAATGGGTTGTTTAGGTTTTGTAATTACTTTAGTGTGATTGTATTGTTTGTCAACCCCCTGTGTGTGTTTGTCAATGGTTTGATCAGCCATTACATATGTAGCCCTCTTGTGTGTTGAGTCAGGTCAGTTAAGTTTATGTTGTTGGTGTGTTCATTTGTTAAAAAGCCTAAGTTTAGTTGACCTCTTTTATGAGCTCATTTTAAATTTGCCTACATTTTTGTTTAGTTGGATAAATAAAATCCTTTATTTTGGATATTTCCTGTTGTTCCTTTTTTGCCAGCCTGCTCGGTTTCTCACATACCCAGAGGAAAATTTTACTGCTCAAAGCTTGCTCTTCTATAGCTCAGGAGACAAATTTGAGATTCTCATCTCAGCCTCATTTTAGTTTCTATTTTGTCTAAAATGTTTCTCATATTTCTCCTAAAATTCACTAGGAGCAATAGGTGAGACAGAGTAAATAGAGGGAGTCATACTTGAGACTTAAGGGAGATACCTTGCTAATCTCAATTCAGTGTTTTTAATGGCTCCTTTATTTCTCCTTGGAGAACAAAATGAGCAAAACTTGAGCTACTATGGAGCAATATGGTGCACACACGCACGCACGCGCACACACACACACACACACACACACACCTTATAAATACGGCAGCAACTTAACTATACACTTAAAATATGTGTATGTGTGTATATATATATATATATATAACACACACACCCACACACCAACAGGCATCAGGCTTTATAATTCTATATTAAATGAGATGACAGACAAATTGATTTCCCTTTTGGAAGTAATCTGCATCTTTATTTAAAAGTAGCTATAATGATGTTTACAATAATGTTTATAATAAAGTTAAAAAAAAAGAAAGACAGCAAAAGCTATTCTCACATTATGACATCACATCATTATGAAACCTGAACAATAAATGTGTTTCTTTTAAATAAAACTATGTTTTTAAAATAGTAACATCTCCAATGGTGCTTTAAGCACTATCAGTACAACTTTAAAACACAACATGCACAACATTTTACTACTTACAGCTTTTTTTGAACACGGTCAACAGTTCAACAGGTTTCAACAGTATGCTGCATGAAATTCTTTAAAGCTTGTTGGCCCTGATGCGGCATTTGTTTATAAAGGCTTTTTTAACCTTACTTTTCTCAACTGGTGTCCATCCATTCAGGACACTACAGCGCATGATGTAAGCTGCAAGAAGAAAAAAACAGAAAAGAAAGCACAAATTACAAATTTCATAATGTAACAGCAGTTACAATGACAGTAATGAGAGTGTTTTTTATCCCGATGTCACAAAATTCACATTGAAATATCTCTATGGTTCACACAAGGAAATTTAGTAAAACTGTGAGGTCGCTGAAACAATCAAAACATTAAATGTAGTTATGTGATACATGGGGCTCTAACACATCAGAAACTATGCCAAATTTGGCCAGATATTGTGATGAATGTGAGAAGGGGCAGAAGAAAGAGGGGAAAACAAACTGGAAATAAAAAGAGAATTATAACAAACTCATTTCATTATGTATTTTTATGGATGGATTTCTACAACCTTTCCATATTTCCATAAACTATAAGCAATGCACTTACTCAGAATCCTACTGACTTTGATGTTATCCAGGATTGTCTTTCCAGCTGGCACCTTCCCATGCTTCCCAAAGGCCACAGCATTTTCGGCACTCCTCTGCAGTAAAAAACTCATCAAAAGAAGATGGAACAATCTGAGGCAGTCTTTCTTTGCTTCTGCATGTATTGCAGCCAGGCGGGTAGAAGACACGAACAGGTCACTTTCTGGATACAGCTCTTGCTTCCCAGATCTTTGTTTTGGAACCCCAACATCAGCCTGAGGTTGGATCTGTTCCACTTTGTCCAGGAAGGTTTTTAGGGCCTCGATGTGTTCACCACCTGTGACACAAAATATGAATTACCTTACAGGGACACAGCAGCAAAAATAAACTAAAGAAAAAGAAGAGACTAGTTAAAAAAAAAATAAAATAAAAGAGATCTCATGATGGGGAAAAAAGTAATAGCGTTAAGTCAACAATTAACTGCAACAGAGAGACAAAATGTACTTACTTATACTGCCACAGCACATCCTGCAGTTTGGCCTTCTCCTCCAATAATTTTTTCCACCTCTGCCTTGCATGGCTTCCACGATCTGTCTTCTCTTGATTCAGGCAAACTGAAAACTGGCTCTCCAGATTCTGGAAACCAAATCAGACTTGCTGTCTTATTCGCTAACTATATATATATATATATATATATATATATATATATATATATATATATATATATATATACACACACATACATACAGTGATCCCTTGCCACTTCGCAGTTTGAGTTGCACAGTTTTAGTTATTCGTGGATTTTTTTCAGAAATATATTATAATAAAAAAATCAAGACATAATCGCTGAAATTCTGCGAAAATCCACCCCACAGCAGACGAGAGGCCGCAGCTGCCACGAAATATTAAACGATGACTCACAGCCTCCTGTAAGCAACGCAGACGGTCCAGAACTCTAGAATCTGAGCTCTGATTGGCCGAGACGCATTTACTACGGTTCAGAGACCAGAGACTGTGAGGGAAACAGAAAGACACAGTTGAGCCTTTGTCTTGTTTCGCTGCAGTGCCTCACTACTTTTTTGCGGTGTTTAAACATATTTTAAACACATTATTTAGGCTCGGGGCTCCGGCTCCAGTTTGCGGATTTGCCGGTCCCCATTGACCGCGAAAACTAAGGGATCACTGTAATGAAATATGATTAACCACGCACAGAAATCTGAAGAATTAACACCTGAATAAGTAAATGAAATTGTGTTTGTATTATGTTTAAGTTCTGAAACGCTGGAGGTGTGTGCTGGAGATACTGAACTTTTTAGTATTTACAACAAGCCTTGTTTAGAGCAGTCTTAGTATAAACAACGTGGATAATACTGAAAAATAACATTTATTAATGACTTCAATGTAATTCGGCACATATTTTGTGTTAATTTGTAAGTTTTTTTCAATGTTCAGTATTATTTAGTCACTTAACTAATTGTGAAAAAAAAAAAAAAAACA
Organism: Hirundichthys speculiger; assembly: GCA_018398805.1. Taxonomy (NCBI): domain Eukaryota; kingdom Metazoa; phylum Chordata; class Actinopteri; order Beloniformes; family Exocoetidae; genus Hirundichthys; species Hirundichthys speculiger. The sequence continues at coordinate 1,387,741 of JAGFBZ010000482.1, forward strand.
AAGTGCATATTCTTTACATAAATATATTACAGCAGTAAGTTACCAGTTAACGTTTGATAATCATAACAAGTTCATGGCCACATGTGGTCCGGGCATATAGCCTTACTAGCTAGCGTCACTATTTGCCATATATGCCGACCAGTTTCTTCAAAAAAATATCTAAACCAACATAAACACTCGCCATTTAAATTTTAACAAAGTTTTACCCAAATTACGCTCGACAAAAATGTCGTTTACCGTCTTTTATGTCCGGTAGCAGCTCCTTCGTCCTGCATCTCACTCCACTCCAACCGTTAATGTAAGTCAGTCGGACCTATGTCAACTGACCAATCATGATGCAGTATTTGTGATTGATGGCGCTCTCTGCCAATGAAATGTAGACGTTTGGGCTGCATCATTGACTGGGTTCAAAGTTCACAACTTGTTTGGCCAAATGCAACTCCTTGAAGGAAACAAAGATGCGGCTGCTGTAAGTGGTGTGTATATAAAACTACACGTTTTCTAAACAATACGTTTACTTACGTCTTTATGATTAATTTTGATTAATTAATTCCAAAGCCTCTAATTAGTTAGATTTTTTAAATTGAGTGGCCCTATTTTTACATTTATTATTTCTACATGATTTTGTTTTCATTAAATAACCTTATAATACCCCAATAACGAAATAATGTGAAAGATAAGTTGGTGATTATTATATGATTAACACTTTAATAATCTACTAATTAGTAATGTGTTTAGCAGAAGTATAGTGAAAAATATACATGTCTAGTCTAGTATACTGCTTTTCAACAATTGGTGTAAACGAGTCATTACTATGAGAAAACAAATTTGCTAAATACATTAGGATTTTTTTTTCTAGAATCAACAATTTGAGGTCAGATGACTGCCGCACTGAGCAAGAGACCAGTTCCGCTAATCTGGAAGCTGATGACATTGCAGATCTGGAAGACTCTTCGATCACAAATTTGCGTGACCTCCATAACACCAACCATACATCCCAGTGCAATGGACACACAAGTGAGATGCATCACTCTGGACTTAATGTTGAATCAGAGCCTGAACAGCCTTTTCACATAAATACATTTGTTGATCACCTACCTGAATTTGTTGAAGAATGGACTTTAGATGTTCCCTCAAGAGGAGGGAACAGAACCCAAAAGCCCTACAAACACTGGAGATCATCCAGTTTACAGAGATGTAAAACATATTGTTATACTGGTTTTTGTTGGCATTTTGTAAAATAAATTTCCATAAATGTCAAATGCAAAAAGTGTGGCTTTCTGTTTACTGTTTTGATTGTTATTTTCCTATTTTCACAAATGTGTTTGCTATTGGAAGTAATGGTAGCGGTAGTAGTATTTTTAAGTGATAAAAAGATATGATACTGGACATTCTTGAAATAGTAACTTTATTTCTCTCAAATTACCAATAAATTACTGTTGTTTTTATTTTACATTTTATGTGGTTCATGAAAAAAGACCTGAATAACGTGCATTGAAATACTAGTTATTCAACGAAAATATAATTAATATAAAAGCAGAAGGTCTTATGCAGCCTACAAACATAAATTTTCAATCAATGCATTCCGGGTACAGTAATACATCATTTTAAAAAAATCATGTGGATTACAATAAAGTCACCATGTTTAAAAACAACCAAAACATTGATCTAAGTCTGAGAAATCAATGAGTGCTTGTGGAGAGCTCTTCATTTCTTCTGCCTGAGCTTAGTATGAGATGGATAAACTGATGCTGGGATGAGAATAGATTGAGTTTATGGAGAGAGCTCTCTGATTTCTCTGCATGAGATCACAGAGAGACACAAAAGTTGAGAAACTCTGAGAATTATATTAGAGCTTGTTGAGATCTCTTCTGAAACTCAAAAGGAGACTAACTTGAGATTTAGTGCATCTTATTGCTCTGGAGAAAAAGATGAGACACAGGAGAAATAACCCTTAGTCTCAGTTTGGTGTCACACAGATCTCATAGTTGTCTAGGAGAAGTAAATGAAACATTTTTGAGATCTCTTTTTGAATTTTCTTTTCCTCTGGGTAGACATAATAAATGGATCATGGCCAGAGCATGATATCAAAAACAATATCATAGATGATGATGTTTATATTCCATCGCAGTTTGTTGAAAGTGATTGAGACTTTGTGATTATATTCAGTTCTATGAATTACGCAGGTCGGTGAGGTTTGAGGCTAGATCCATGGTCCAGTTAAAGCACTAACTGGGGGAAATTCAACAAAAAATGAGCTGGTGTCCAAGTATGGATCTAAATAATTCCATGGATTTTGTGCCTTTTAACCTTTCTTGTGGAGAAAATGAACCTGGGCTTGTGTAGTCCAGAATGTATAGAAATACTGAATCTATAACTGATTTTCATATCAAAAGTAGTTTTGAATACTCAGTCAGTTTTTGAATGGAACAATGGCCTCAAGAATCAAAATTCAGTCATTGTAAAAAAAATTCACAGTCCTAAGAAAAACAGATTTTCAGATTGTGTTTAAAACCTGATTGTAGGCCCTTATGTATTATTCATTGGGTAGTGTCTTCTAATCATATGAGTTTGTATTTTCAATGTCATCACTTTCTGCTTTCTTACCAGCTCACAACAGCACAGAAATCTGCGTTGTCTGCATGTTGTCAGTGGATGGGCTGCTGCAAGGGAGGTAACATTTTAACCTTGAACTACCTGGGAATCCTCCCCGCTGTGCCTCATCTGTTTCTTCTTACTATGCAAACAATCTTTTTAGATCCAGCAGCACACCAAGCAGTGACCTGCTCTCCAAACACTCCTCTGAAACTTTAACCATGGCTGCCTGCTGGCGATTGAAGTTGGCTGACACAATAAGTATTTAGAAAGAAACTCAGCTGCTTTCCTGTGTACTCCATCTTCTGACACCTCCCTCTTCCTTAATTTTCTCTGTTATCTACTGATCCTGCCTCCTCCTGCTTCGCATCTTACAGCTGTCTTTGAAGCTCAAACCTTTCAGGAGAAATTACCTGTTTTGTTATGTTTTGCAGTGACATTTTTCTGAGTCTTAAACTCTCTGGGGAGTAAAAGCTTCAACTTGGTGTGCTGTCTGAAAATACTTTAAAAGACAATGTTTTTTATATCACAGATAAAATCAAAAGGCACACTTTTATTCTTTCCCATAATTCTTAACCAGCCTCTTTCCTTCCTCTGTCAATCTATTCTCTGACCATCAATGTCATCTACACTATATTGCCAAAAGTATTTGCTCACCCATCCAAATGATCACAATCAGGTGTTCCAATCACTTCCATGGCCACAGGTGTATAAAATTAAGCACCTAAGCATGCAGAGTGTTTCTACAAACATTTGTGAAAGAATGGGTCACTCTCAGGATCTCAGTGAATTCCAGCGTGGAACTGTGATAGGATACCACCCGTGCAACAAATCCAATCGGGAAATGTCCTCACTCCTAAATATTCCACAGTCAACTGTATTATAAAGAAATGGAAGTGTTTGGGAACGACAGCAACTCAGCCATGATGTGATAGACCACGTAAACTGACAGAGCGGGGTCAGCAGATGCTGAAGCGCATAGTGCGAAGAAGTCGCCAACTTTCTGCAGAGTCAATCACTACAGACCTCCAAACTTCATGTGGCCTTCAGATTAGCTCAACAACAGAGCAGAGAGCTTCATGAATGGGTTTCCATGGTGGAGCAGCTGCATTCAGGCCATACATCACCAACTGCAATGCAAAACGTCAGATGCAGTGGTGTAAAGTACGCCGCCACTGGACTCTAGAGCAGTGGAGGAACGTTCTCTGGAGTGACGAATCACACTTCTCCGTCTGGCAATCTGGTGGAAGAGTCTGGGTTTGGTGGTTGCCAGGACAACGGTACTTGTCTGACTGCATGGTGCCAAGTGTAAAGTTTGGTGGAGGGGGGTTTATGGTGTGGGGTTGTTTTTCAGGAGCTGGGCTTGGCCCCTCAGTTCCAGTGAAAGGAACTCTGAATGCTTCAGCAGACCAAGACATTTTGGACAATTCCATGCTCCCAACTTTGTGGGAACAGTTAGGAGCTGGAACCTTCCTCTTCCAACATGAACTGTGCACCAGTGCAAAAAGCAAGGTCCATAAAGACATGGATGGCAGAGTCTGGTGTGGATGAACCTGACTGTCCTGCACAGAATCCTGACCTCAACCAGAAAGAAAACCTTTTGGATGAATTAGAGTGGAGACTGAGAGCCAGGCCTTCTTGGCCAACATCAGTGTAGGCACGCAGAATGACAAGGCCGAGGTAAAGAACAAAATACGACTTATTTCGCAGTAGTAGCTATAATCAACTTTACAACTCGAACGTACGTACTGCATCTCTCTTCCTACTTCTTCTTCTTCTACTCACAAGTATCCCAACTTGTCACTATTCAACATTGCCACCTAGAGGTTCAACTGAGAAACAAATAATAGAACACAACAGACCTCACAAATGCACTTCTAGGAAGAATGGTCAAAAATCCCCATAAACACACTCCTAAACCTTGTAGACAGCCTTCCCAGAAGAGTTGAAGCTGTTCTAGCTGCAAAGGGTGGAGCCACGTCATATTGATTAGGAATGAGACGTCACTAAGTTCATATGTGAGTCAAGGCAGGTGAGTGAATACTTTTGGCAATATTAGTATATATCACTATTTCCCTGTGTGAGTGTGACATGTGATGTTGAAATCTTTAAGGACCGGCGTTGCGTCCATCACCGTCTGGAAAGATTTTTCCTCAGATCCCACCACCATCCTCAGCCGGGCTGGGTACATGCACTTCATTTTAACGTTTTTCTCCTTCAGCTGTTTCACAACATATCTGACCATGGCGCGTTTCCTCTGCAACTCCGGCGAATAGTTGTTATCAAAGTAAATCTGCCTCTCACCCATCTTCACTGTGCGTCGTCTCCAGGCATGTTGCAGAATCTGTTCCTTCACTGTGTAGTCCACGAATTTAATTACGATGGAGCAAGGCGGGTCGTTTTCTTTCGGTTTTGGCATAAGTGCTCTGTGCGTGCGGTCAATCCTGATGTCGGCTTCGGATAGTGGCAGATCAATCAGCACCGTCGGTAGTAGCTTTTTTAATATAAGGCAGTCATGTCTCTCCCCTCACTTCCTTCAGGAACCTGATACAGCCTCAAATTTTGCCTTCTGTGTCTGTTCTCAAGATCCTCACACCGTTCAAATAATTCCGCCTCACGTCGCAGTAGGAAGCCGATGGCTTTTCTGTGGGTTGTGATGGTGTCCTCCATAGTTGGTATACACTCCTCTGCATCAATGATCCTCTTTTCCAACTTTGTTAGTTGTGCACTTAAGCCCTCAAATGATGTTTCAATCTTTGTGAATGACTCCTTGGCTTAGCCTTTAAACTCCTTTACATCCATACTGATTTGCAGAATGTCCTCCCGTATTTCTCGGTTCGACTGGAGGATAGGTAGAAGCATCTCCTCCAGGTTACACCCGGCAGCAACAGTGGTTTTGCTAGCGCTAGCTTCGTTGGGATTGTCCGACTTGTTAGCATCTGTTGGTTCCAAAGATTTTTCTTCCCCTTTGTGTCTAAACTGATATCTGCTGAATCTTTTGCTAGCGCTCGTCTTTGTGGTGTCGTTAGACATGTTTTTTTGCTGAGTTTTGTTCAATATCGGTTTGGTAGGTTGGCTAATCAGCAGAGCTCAAATTTTTGTGTCTTACATGAACATGGCGCCACAGGTATTCCCATTTAACCCCTGTGGAAGGCCTTCTCTGCATCAAGTGAGAAGGTCCCAACAGGGTGTGAACAGTAAACAATATCTTTTCATATTTTAGCACACTGGTCAATTCTAACTTCACTCAGCAGAACCAACTTAAAGAACAATAAAAAACAATTCAGAGAAAATCAGCACATATTAGACGAAATTGTCTCTTATTACAATGAATCTTTGTTAACAAAATCGTAAGCAAAGGAAACAGCTTATATATGCACAGAAACAGTACTTGCTCTTGTGAGGATGTACTGTGCTCTCTCTGGCATAAAGCTTTATTCCTGGAAGCATATTAATTAGTTGATTTGCATACATGGAGAAATTAGTTTTTAGTAATGTGAGAAAGCTGAGAGTCACTATGTGTAATTGAAGTTGTCACTTTCTCTCAAGGTGAAATGTATCTTTCAATCAGTTAATGAATGCAAGCTTCAGCTCCAGTAAATTGTTTAATTATTTTACTTTTACCCCATAACACATTTAGTAATAATCAAAGGGGGGAGGGTGGGGGATCAAGTCTGTACAGCTCATTGTTTTGATCTGTATTAATTCAAGAGTCAACTCTAAATAAATTATGCTCAGTTTCCTCTTTATTCTGGCACCCTGCCTTGCACATGTGTCATTGAACCGAGGTTTGATCAAAGACCAAAGTCACTCTTTTCAAACCGAGCAGAAAATTATTTTCTAGGTCTATTCTGGTTGTATCTCATAAGTTATTTGGAAGAGCGTTAGTTGTATTTTATTTATTTATTAAGTAAGTTAGTCATTTATTTCTTTACTTATTTTTAGATGGGAGGTGTAATGAGAATTACCATTTGTTTAAAAAAAAAAAAAAAATTAAACAGCTTCCACCCTCTGAATTCCACCCTCTACCCCCATCTTCTGGTTACACTTATTACGATGAAAAAAAATATGAATTACTTGTTTGGCATGTGTATCTCTTCTTTATAACATGATCTGACACATATCTAGATAAAGAACTGCATGATATGAATAAAGGAGACCAATATTTTCAAACAAAATTATAACATTAAATTGGACACAGCTTGATGCAATTATTAACATTTGATGAAGACGATATATATTGAACTTAACTAACTTAACAAAGTTGAAAATGCAGCTCTACGTTTAACCAAATTTAAAAGAGATAATCAGCAAATGACTAAACCTATATTGTCTCAGGGTTTTTCTTTGCTTACTCTGTATTAAGTACCAAATGACTCATTTGTTTATAGGGAATTATTAGCAAGTAAAGTGCCATGGTAATTAAACTACCCTCTCAGGGTACATGAATAAAATGAGATGGCAAACCCCAAGTCATTACCTGTTTTCAAATACGATGTGATGTTGTGTATCAAAGAACTAAGACAAGCTTAGAGAACGGAAAGAGCCCCGTTCATTGGAGTCAGGCAAATATATAGGCAAACGAAAACAACACATTCCATAACTTGCGCCATATCACATCCTTTCTGGCCAGACACACTGGAGCCAGGATGCCCTGTTCCTAGCTGGGTCATCGTGACCTAGAACATTCTAAGGTCACAAATATTTCTCGGAACTCAGCTAATGACCCTTTTCCCTGAAACTACTTATCACAAGTTCAACTAGTCTCAACAGTGATATGAGTGTCTTGGTACTTGTTTCCTTTTTTTCGCTTTTTTCAATTAAAGTGTTATTAGGGCTTTCTGTGGTAAGGTAAAGGTAATATTTCTGAGCAGAATTTATTAGCTTTATTATTAATGAGTAGAAATAAATATCTTAAAACATTACATATTACCTACTTTGGATATTGATATAAAGCTCTCCGGTCAGGATTGTTTCAGGTGTCCTGTCCAAATGACCTGAGAAAGGCTACCATAAACTGTCACAATGATAAAAATTAAAAGAAAAGAGAAAAAAAATAACATGAAAGAGGCAAAGAAAACAGTCAGTTGCAGCTCTTCAAAAATCAATGAGAAATGGCAAAGTTCAAGCAAGGAGTGTTATTTTGCCAGAGTGGAAACAACAGGCAAACAAAAGCAGAGTGGACCTGGTGTGGACTGGATTACTTCTTCCAGAACCTCTTCTCTTTACCCTGAGGGGAGAATCAGTATTCTTGTGATCCCTCAAGCTTTCACTCTTTTCATATTTTGTGCCTTTGCAGCACTGTTGCCCTTTTGGGCAGTTCCCCCGAGCACATTTCCATTTGTGTATTATTTAACAAATTTTCTATGGGGCCTGGGAATTCTTTTCAAAGGATAATACAGAGGAGCTTGTGGCCATTTCTGCATGCAAGAGCCGCAACCAATTTCCTCTTTTACTGAAAACTGAAAGTTTTTGTTTTTGTTCAAACCTTTAGTGTCTTGCATACCTTTCAGCTTCTGTTGCCTGTTTGCTTTCCAAACAGGGTATCATCTGTAGGCTTTATTCAAATGTCTGTCTGTTACAGATAGGCCTTTAGCTCCCAACTCAGAGTCTCTATGTCACCACTTTTTACATTTCTTTTGTATGTGCATTTCAAAAAAATAGTGAAAAATATGATTATGAATGAAATATTGATAACATTAACAGTATATAGTTCATTTTTATTGCATTTTATTTTCCCCTCGATTTCAATACAACCTATTACAACCTGAATTCCAGAAAAGTTGGGATGTTTTTCAAATTTGAATAAAATCACAACTAAAGAACTTTCAGATTACATAAGCCAACATATATAACATAAAATAGAACATAGTTGACATGACAAATGTTTTAATTGGGAAACTTTACACTTTTATCCACTAAATGAGCTCATTTGAAATTTGATGCCTGCTAGAGGTCTCAAAGAAGTTGGGACAGGGGCAACAAATGTCTGATAGGCAATACATTTTAAAAAGATTAAGCTTGGGAGAACATCTAGCAAATAATTAAGTCAATTGATATCAAGTCTGTAACATGATTAGATATAAAAGGGACATCTTAGAGAGGCAGAGTCTCAGAAGTAAAGATGGGCAGAGGCTCTCCAATCTGTGAAAGAGTGCATCAAAAAATAGTGGAATACTTTAAAAACAATGTTCCTCAATGTCAGATTGCAAAGACTTTGCAAATCTCATCATCCACAGTGCAGAACATCATCAAAAGATTCAGAGAAACTGGAAACATTTCTGTGCATAAGAAACAAGGACGAAGACCTTTATTGGATGTCTGTGGTCTTCAGGCCCTCAAATGGCACTGCATCACTCATCAGCATGATTGTGTCAATGACGTTATTAAATTGACCCAGAACTTCCAGAAACCACTTGCTGGTAAATACAATCCACCGTGCCATATGCAGATGTCAACTAAAGCTATATCATGCAAGAAGGAAGCCATATTTGAACATGGTCCAGAAGCTCTGTCGTGTCCTGGCGGCCAAGACTCATTTAAAATAGACTGTTTCAAAATGGGAAAGTGTTCTATGGTCAGACGAGTCCAAATTTGACATTCTTCTTGGTAATCACAGATGCCGTGTCCTCTGGGCTGAAGTGGATGGAGACCTTGTAGCGTGTTATCAGTGTTCAATTCTAAAGCCAGCATCTCTGATGGTATGGGGGTGAATAAGTTTATATGGTATGGGCAGCTTGCATGTTTTGGAAGGAACTATGAATGCTAAAAGGTTAAAAAAGGTTTTAGAGCAGCATACGCTTCCCTCCAGATGACATACGTATTTCCAGGAAGGCCTTGTGTATTTTAGCAGGACAATGCAAAACTACACACTGCAGCTGTTACAACAGAATGGCTTCATCAGAGAAGTGTTATGGATCCAAGCCAGGTTGTGAACCCACAACCCTCCACCTCTGAGGCCCCTGGGCTCAACCCACTGCACCACCATTACTTCTCCACTGCACCACCATCACTCCTCCACATACACACCCAGATCCACCTGCATTCTCCCTTCCCCTCTGACGAGCAGCCCAGGTGTGGCACTGCACAGCTGTTCCCACTCAATCATCAACACCAGTCTCTTCAAAAACACCGGATTCAACCTCGCTCCTCGCCAGATCTTCCCATAGAAATGCCTGGCAAGTATAGTGGCTCTCCAGCAAATTCTTCTTTCCTCACTCTGAAGAATATTCTAGAGTTTAGCTGCTGTGGTAGCTGTGTTTATAACCAGCCTCTTTTTCTTCCTCCAGATCCCGCCATCTGCAGTGCCACCTCCTTGCCTTCACCATTCCTTCAACTGGACTGTCGGTTTTGGCTGCCAAACCTCAAGTCTACCTGTTGTTTTTGCTATTGGAAAAGTAAACTTCAGAACTCCCTTTCTGTCTCCTGTGTGGTTGCATTGGGTTTCAGAAAAAAACTCAATCCTTAACAGAAGATCTGGCCAAACATGAACCCAGCAACCTCCGGAGATCAGACTGCAGACCAGGCCTCTTCATCTGGACTTTCCTCTAACCCTGCCCAGGCTGTTATTCAGCGCCAAGACAAGGTGCTTGCTGATCACGCCCGGTTGCTCCACCAAGCCTCTACAATGATGCAGGGCATGGCTGGTGAGCAGAGAACCCTGTCACAACAGCTGCAACAATTGGCCAGCGAACAACAGGCATTGTTAGTCCAAGTGAGGAGCATGTCTGACCAGCTGGCTGCTCTTGGAGCTGCAGTCCCACCTGCCCAACCACTCCCGTTAACTACTGCTGCAGCTGCACCAGCAACTCAGGGCCCTGTCACTCAGGAACCTACCCTGGCTAGTCCCCAGCCCTACAACGGGGCATGCGCAGACTCAAGTTGCATGTTGCAGTGCAACTTTGTTTTTGACTTGCAGGCTAGTATGTTCTCCACAGATGCAGCTAGGGTGGCCTACATTGCCACCCATACCACTGGTGAGGCACTGCGTTGGGTCCAGTCCTTTTTGAGCTCCAAACCGGGGGCTAGGCATGATTACCCCAGCTTCGAAATTGAGTTTGAGAGGGTGTTTGACCATCCCGTCAGTGGCCAGGATCCAGGCCCCCATCTATTAAACATCAAGCAGGGCTCCCGCTCTGTCGCTGCTTATGCAATCGAGTTCCGCACACTTGCGGCCAATACAGGGTGGGCTGACTCAACACTACGTTGCGTTTTTAGAGAGGGTCTCACAGAGGCACTGAAGGATGAGTTGGTTAGGGATAAGCCCACCAACCTCGATAAGCTCATGAGTCTTGCCATCAATGTTGATGAACGCCTCCGTGAGCGCAAGAGGGCCAAGGCACATCAAGCCCACTCCCTCTCAACCCCAATTCAGAGCACCAGCACCTCTTGCCAGCCCAAGACATCTGTATAACACTCTGTGTCACAGGGGCAGAGCCAATGGAGGGGGGCAGAATGCGTCTATCTGCTGCAGAGAAGGAGCGTCGTAGGACCCAGGGTCTCTGCATGTACTGTGGGCAGAGGGGTCATGCAAGGGAGACCTGTCCTAAGCTGCCAAGAGGAGTAGGCTCACCAGAGACGGGGGGACTCCAGGTGAGCCAAATCTCTCGTTCCTCCTCACTTAATAGCCCTGCCAAGTTGGAGGCCCATCTCTCCTGGCACGGGGGAACACTATCAGTCGGCGCTTTTATTGACTCTGGCGCTGATGAGAGTTTCATTGACCACCAATTGGCCCACAAGGCTAACATTCCTCTTATCCCTCTGACCAAACCCATCCCTGTGTTTGCCTTGAATGGACACAGGATTGGCCTTATAACTCACCAGACTACACTCCTCAAGATGACTTTGTCTGGCAACCATGTTGAGGAGATTCGTTTCCATGTGTTACCGTCTCCTGGCACCGCTATCCTGGCTACCTTAGTGTAGCCCCCTCTAGACGTCAGGTCTATTTTAAGGAGGTGCGCTCCCTGAGTTCTTTTAGTTTTAAAAAAAAAATAGCTTTCTTCAAAGTTAGCAATGCAGGTAAGTAACTGTGCTGATACCCTGTTTTATGAACTGTATTATTTATTCTTTTATCACTACTACTTCCCTTTTTTTAACTGAGGATTTTTTATTGTTTTAGCTTCAATTTATCTCTTGCTGCACCTAGATGAACTAGCAATGAGATGTGTTTTTATTACAGTTTTAACTTCTATTTAACCCTGCTGCACCTAGATGATCTAACGAGATTGTGTTTTTCCTACCTAAGTGCACTCCCTTTCAGATAAGCTAATAAAACACTCAAATCACCCAAACCTTAGCCAACAAGATAAACAAAAGAATTGCAACTGATATGAATTTCTTTACTTTAGTAAATAATATTCAATAACAAATCATTTGAATAATGAAAATGAAAATAAAAAAAACAATAAAATGAGTAATTTCAGTTACTTCTAATTCCTTGTTTACTCAGAGTCCACTCAATAAATCTTGTAGAAATGGTTTCTTTGACACAGTCACTTTAATGTTTCAAAAAAAATAAAATCAAAAAATAACTCGACACATGTGCACTCAATATGCAATAATAACTCAATAATATATGCAACTCAAATATGCACTTTTTAACCACTAACCTAAAGCTGGCACTCTTCCTTTAGGTAAATGAAAATAAATGTAATGGGTACCCTTTAATCAGTTAACCGTTGCAGGCCTGATTCGTTGCTTGGGAGCGGTGTGCCCTCAATCCAACATGCTGCTCCGCGCAAGAAAGACAATCACCTGTGATTATGGAACTCACTGCAATAGCATCGTCCAGTTGCTCCGACAGCGGTCCGCTCGAACCCGGTCCCTCGACGACGAATCACTCCAGCCCCACGTGCTGTCTTTGCCAGACACACTCAGATGCTCGGTAGATCCTGCAGCTCCATTACCACGGGGACAGCCGTCAACTTTGCCGACCGAGAGTGCTGGGTTAGCCTCTCTGCGCCTACGTGACTTCAGGGCTAGTTAGCCTGAGCTAGGCTAACTGTAGCTGTGCTGTGCGTGGAGTATTTCTCTCTGGCGTCGGCCCCGTTTCCACCAGCGACAGGTTAAGTCCACCGTACACTTACTCAGAGATGTTCTGGCCGATATCTCCCGTGCACCAGCTTCAACCAGTGTCCCGTTCAGAGTCTTTTCTGGCCGCAGGCTCGTTCCACCACGGAGCGCTGTCCGCTCTCTACTCTCATCCCTCGTCCCTCGTCTCTCCCGGCCGACTCCCTTCTCCAGCCCCTCACCTCAAACCTCGATCACTGATTGGATATACCTTACGACAAGTAAACTCAAAATAAAATATATTTTCACTTGTACATATTACGTTTCACATTCTTTTAAACAAAAATATACATTTGTTACATGAAACAACCATGAAAAATAAATAGTGCTTTTTATTTCAAATATTTATCTATTTATATTTTCAACAGGGTTACATTAGGACGACCATGGTTGGAGTTGCATGTTCCCCACGTGGACCACGGTAGAGGCTGCATCATCAGTTGGAGCACCTCCTGTTATGCCCGGTGTCTCCACTCTGCTACGTCTTCCACCTCCGGGCCTCCTCCTGACACTCCACCTCCTCCTGACTTGTCCACTATCCCATCCATGTTTATCATGACCTTGGCAAAGCATTCAGTAAGGACCGGGCCCGCTCCTTGCCTCCCCATCACCCTTATGACTGCGGCATTGATCTCCTTCCAGGTGCAGCCTATCCTGCCAGTCAGCTGTACAATTTGTCACTCCCAGAGAAGGCAGCCATGGACAAATATATCTCTGAATGCTTGGCTGAGGGTCTCATCCGCCCTTCTCGGTCCCCAATGGCAGCTGGCTTCTTCTTCGTCAAGAAGAAGGGCGGTGACCTCAGACCGTGTATTGACTAGAGAGAGCTAAACAAGATCACAGTCAAGAACAAGTACCGTCTCCCCCTCATCAGTTCCAACTTCGAACCTCTGCTAGGCACTACCATCTTCACGAAGTTGGACTTGCGTAACGCCTACCACCTCGTTCGGATACGTGAGGGGGATGAGTTCAAGACTGCTTTTAAGACTCCCTGGGGGCATTATGAATATCTCGTCATGCCTTTTGGCCTTACTAATGCTCCTTCTGTTTTCCAGGCCTTCATAAATGACATTCTCAGAGACATGCTAGACATCTTTGTAGTCCTCTACCTCGATGACATCCTGATCTTCTCCAGGAGTGCTGAGGAACATGTCCAACATGTCCACCAAGTCATCCAGCGCCTCCTGGAGAACCGCCTCTTCATTAAGGCTGAAAAGTGCACCTTCCATGCCCCCTCTGTAGAGTTTCTGGGATTTATCATAGAGGGTGGACAGACATGGCCCTATCCACGGAAGGTCCAGACTGTTGTCGAGTGGCCTCAACCAACCAACCAACAGGAACCAGTTACAGCATTTTTTGGGCTTTGCAAACTTTTATCGCTGCTTCATTCGGGACTATAGCAAGGTGGCAGCCCCTCTCACTGCTCTTACCTCATCCCTGCGTCCTTTTGTCTGGTCCCCTGCAGCCAACGCCGCCTTCAGTGCCCTTAGACGTTTCACATCTGCACCCATACTGCTCCATCCTGATCCCTCTAAGCCCTTTGTAGTGGAGGTGGATGCTTCTGACACCGGGGTCGGGGCAGTTTTTTCATAACAGTCAGGCACTGACGGTAAACTGCATCCCTGTGCGTTCTTTTCCTGCTGGGGTGAACCAGCAGGAAAAGAACGCACTACTGAGGTCCAATGCCCGTGCCTGTCGAGGGGCCAACCGTCGACAGACAGAGGCTCCACCGACTGGGTCAGCAGGTCTATCTTTCATCCTCTGATCTCCCACTGCAAATGGAGTCCAAGAAGTTGGCACCCCGGTTTCTTGGACCGTTTCCTATCTTGCCCATTGTCAATCCGGTCGCAGTGCGTCTCCAACTCCCCTCTTCCATGTGGCGGGTCCATCCAGTATTCCACGTCTCCAAGATAAAGCCCATCTCCTTCATACCCCTTGACGATTCAATAAAAATTGACAATTTAACCCCAACTACTTATTTTGCTTTATTACTGAGAAGAAAAAGAGAAACACAAATTTTATTTCAAAATAGTATTCTTTTATTTAATGTCCAAGAGACAGTACACCAGGCCTACTGAACATAAATTCAGACATTAACTTAAGCCTTTACAATATACCTGGGGGGATAATTGACATTACATAATGAAACGCAAAACTCGCTATCTGGTGTGCCTCACTTCACAGGTTTGCAAAACTCTGCTCATACTTAAAATCCAATTCTTACTTTCCCTCAAGGAACACAAAATTAGAAATTAAAATTAAAAAATTAAAAAAATTAAAAAAGATAAAAATGGCACAAAGTTTTATTATTCCTGCTAATGTGAGAATACACTGAGCATAAGGCTGAGGTTAGATATAAAAAAAAGTAGTTATGAAACAATTAAGCTGCCTATTAAAGGCAAAAATTCAGAATGACTAGTGATTCAGTCACTCATGAACTATAACAGTAAATCACTGACAACAAGATACATGGATCCAAAACTTTAGTAAGCAGTTATAGAAAATAGCATGTTAAATTCAACATGTCTTTTTGATGCCTGTAACTCTGAACATGAGCTTTTCTTAATTTTTTCTTTTTTATCACAAAAAGCTCTAAACCTGAATAACTAACACTTCAGGCATGAAAACCCCTCACCTTTCGGCAAAATTCGTCGTTTTGAAGTCAAAAAGGGTGACCTACGTGAATCGTATAGATCCGAGGAGTTTATTCATTTTATTTATTTATTTATTTATTTTTTTTATTTTTTTTTTTTTGGGGGGGGGGGGTGTCGGAGTCAGGAGAATTTTTTTTTTTTTTTAATCTAATTATCATATCATTGCCCATAAGCAAACTGAGCACTTCAGAAATCGGCAATTTAAATGACGCTTGGTCAGTAAATCCTGTCCAGAACCAATCAGAGGCCAAATTGTTCCATTATTCCAGTCATACGATTGTTTTTCATTCTTGTGTACTTGGAGTGTTTGGAGGTTACATGCTAAGCGAGACGAGAAGCAAGGCCTAGTGCTGTCCACACCACGGGGACGAGGCAGACGAGCGTACGTTCACATTTCCTACCTACATTTACCAGTGGTGAGAAGCGCTGTATATTTCATCCGCGTTGTCTGACATGTTGCTACCTGCTCTCTCAGCTAACATAGCTGACGTCACGACTCCTACAAGTAGAAACGTCAACGCTGGAGTCTCCTGAGAGTTCACGCGCCCGTTGGCACAAGAATGGCAAGTATGGGTCGCTGGGCCTCAGGAAAACCGATTCGCGGCTGTAAATATGGGACATCGGACCGTTCGTAGTGCATTTTTACCGATCCACGTTCTCCATTGACCGATGCACTCGGATCTCATACGTCACAGACCGATAACCGATTCAAATCTGTTTATCTTCTACACCCCTACTGGATACCCAGACATCTCAAAACTGTTTTGTCCACCAGGTCATTTTGTGCATAAAATTGTCAAATTTCTCAGTTTAAACATTTATTATATTATTTATATTCTGTTGTGAATAAAATATTGGTTCATGTGATTTGAAAGACGTAATTTTCATTTAATTTAAATTTTAAAAAATATCTCAAATTTTTTGGTTTGTAGCTTTACATGTTATATTTAAAATAAGTGTAAAGTAAGTTAGTGCTCAGAGCATTATGGAAGCTCCTCAGTAATCTAGGTCTATAGGACCATAAAAAGCTCAGGGTCTTGAACCAGCCCCTAACTATAAGCTTCATGAAAAAGTTTTAAGTCTAATCTTAGAGGTAGTGAGTCTGATAACTAAAAGCTTTGTGTCTTTTTCAGTCCCGTTCTCCTGCTTTCTCATTGTGACGTGGTGGAGTGCCGGCCCAGTCTATCGACCCAGTCGGAGGCCAGTTGTCATCTAGATCCAGTCCTGCCCACAGTCTTTGTTGTCAAAGTATTTTGTTAAATTTTTTAAAGTGTTCAGGAATGAACAAAAAAGATATGCAGCAGCAAAAGTAAGCACTGGAGTCTGGACAAAATCAAGCACAAAGAGCTTTATTCTTCAGCACACGGGTACAGAATCCAAAAGCCCAAGCTATTCTGCAGACCAACTGATTTTTCTCAACTGTACAGCATCTTTTAATACACATGTTTGTAGGTATGTTCAGCTTTTAGGTCAGGTTAAACCATGCCCCCTTCTCTCTTTTTCTAGGTAATCAGGGATGATTCAACTGGTGTCTTAATGTAAGCTTTTTATGACCTTTTCTTAGTCATTCATTTTTAATGTAGATTTAATCTGACTCTTTGTTGTTAAATGAACCTTTGTTTATGCCATTCACAAGTTCTATTTGGATCTGACATTTAAGTATGGACAGTAATTAATATATATATATATATATATATATATATATATATATATATATATATATATATATATATATTCATGTCTCTTTACAGTTATCTGCTTCTTCTCCCTGTTTCCAAGAACATGTTTACCCTTCTATCCCTCCTATCACCTTATCACCTGTGTACACTCCTCACTTTACCGATTGTTTAATATTTTATCTTTTGGCACGGACAAATGTGTGGCCTTGGACAAGCACCTGGTTTCTCAAGTTTTATTTGTTTTATGCTTTAGTGAACTCTGGCCTTCATAATCATGTGGCCTTTTTTGACTTTACAATTGCTTACTCTGAAACTCAGATGAAGAGAAACTATACCAGCTTTAATTAGACACAAGGAATCCATTCACATCGTCACATGGCATTTTTTACACACTACAATTTTAGATGTAAACCTTGATGATAAATTGTATTATGATTTTTACATCAATGTTAACCAGGTCCAGTAAAGAACTCTACAAATGAACAAAAGAATGCCATCTAATGTTTTTGTCACCCTGTGTTCTCTCTGGGTGATATTCTTCAGTTTTTTGGATAGTGGGAGAAACAAATTGTCTTTTTTTTTTCTCAATACATGTATCTCTGTGTATTTGCATTCACATGTACTTGTGAAAAGTCATCAGCTGCAGCCAAAGTGCTGTTCCATTTCAAAGCCTTGATCTAGTTAACTATGGTGGAAATCCCATTTTATCAAGGATGGATCCAGTGTACAGATTTGAGACAAAAAAAAGTATCCCAAAATGTATTTTTGAATTGACAAAGAGAAGTAATTGTAGAGGAGGAAGTGAAAAAGAAAATTATGACTTTGCTTTTGGTGTAACAGTTCTTCTATCAACAAGTTTGATCAATAAAGTCTGGTGGAGGCAGAAAGAAAAAAAACTCTGAAAACATCTAAGAAAACTTTTAAATAGGCTATATCTCTATAATTTACTCAAAATTGAGTCACAAACCTTTTAACATTTTCTAAAAGCTTAACCAAACCCCTACTATAACTATTACTTTCCTCACCTTTCCAAACAATGATGTTATAAGAATTAAAAAAAAAAAAAAAAAAAAAAAACCTAATTCACTGTTTTTTGATGGGGGAATTTTTTTTAAGAAAATATCCAGACTGACCAGAAGGTGGAGTGATTGCATCTCATACTCACTGGCAAGTTGACTGCTTGACTATGAGGAACATTTTTAATTATGAGCAGACCAGGACTTGAGGAAAAACAATCTAGCATTTTTTTGTCCAGATAGCCCACAATTTAGAATCGGACAGTTTGTCACCACCCACATATACACTGTCATCTGAGAGTTAAAAATTTATCCTAAATAAATAATCCCTTGAACATCCTATTCACAAAAGTAATTCAACAACAGAGTGTCTTCAGTCAGAGGCTTCTTCAGATCTACTGCAGCACAGACCACTACAGGACATCCTTCTCTCCCCCACATCTATAAACATCTACTAATGACTCTTTGAAGAGGCTTAAATAATAACAGTTACTGCAGCTATTACAGTGTCTATAAAAAGTAGAGACTAGAAAACATCCCCTTTAGGGATGTTTCAGCCTTTTATTTCTTTTATAAATGAATTCATGGTCAATATAATTTGCCTTTTTTTTTTTTTTAAAGAATTTGCAAAAAAAAAATTATTTAATGTCAAAACAGATTTTTTGAAATTACTGTCAGCTAATTAAAATTCCAAAGGTAAAGTAAAAGATTGCATAAATATTCATCTCCTTTAAAGTGACTGACGTAATTCAACAGAGGTCCAGCTAGTTGATGCCAGCAGTGTCACATTAGTGAATGGGGAGATCACCTGAGTGCAGCTGATGTGTGTCAAGTGATTCTTGTATGAAAACATCTGGGGATCCCACTAAGGTCCAGTCTCTGGCTCATCAGTATTTCTGCTACAATTGCAACATGAAGACAAAAAAACACTCCAAGCAAATCAAAGAAAAGATCATTGAAAAGTATAAGACAGGAGATAGTAGGAGAAGATATCCAACTTACTGGGCAGGGTTCAGTTAAATTCATCATTAAGAAATGGAAGAAGTAAGTCACTTGTCTAAATGGGCCTAGAGCTGGCCGTCCTCACAAACTGAGTGATCAGGCAAGAAGAGGACTGACGAGGGAGGCCACCAAGACACCTCTGACCTCTCTGAAGTAAAGAGCTTCAGTGGCCCAGATGGGAGACTGTACATGCAACAAATGTTGTCCAGGTTCTTCAGCAGTCGAAGCTGTATCAGAGAGTGGCAAAGAGAAAGCTGCTGTTGAAAAAAAAAGGTAATATAAAGTCTCACCTGGAATTTGCCCAAAGTCATGTAAGATTGTAGGAATACACTCCAAGGTCAATTGGAAGAAGGTTCTTTGGACTGATGAGACAAAAATGCAGCTTTTCGGCCATCAGACCAGATGCTGTGTTTGATGAACACCAAACACAGCACATCACCACAAAAACACCATCTCCACCATGAAGCATGGTGGTGGCAACATCATGCTCTGGGATGCTTCTCAGCAACAGTCCTTTGAAGGCTTTTAAAGGTAGAAGTGCAAATGAATGCAGAAAAAAAAATCGACAAATCCTGGAGGAAAGTCTGATTTGATCTGCAAGAGAACTACAACTTGGGGGGAAATTTATTTTCCAGCAAGACAATGACCCCAAGCAGCACAGAAATGGTTCAAACACAACAAGGTGATTGTTCTGAAGGGGCTAAGTCAAAGTCAAGATCTCCCTACCCTGTAAATCAAGGCTAATAGAGCAGCAGAATCTTAAAAAAAAAAAAAGAAATGCACTGAAGTCAGGATTCCAATGCAAAGAAGAAATTTCAAATCTCCATTGGAGGGGTGGTATTTCTGAATATTTTGTGTTAAGGAGCATGATCATTAATAATGATAGGATGGATTTTGTGGTCAGAAATATCAGGTATATCAGCAGTTCTATCAGGTGATAGAATTTCTGATGAGAAAGAAGGGAATGTACAAAAATGATTGGTTTTATTGTGAAAAGTGTTTATATTGTCTGCTGGAGGGTTTTCTAGTTGTAAACTGTCACAAAGACTGAAATGAAACATGTATTGTTTTAAAATTTCTGTCAAGTGCCAGATTTAACTGTGGTTGAAGGTGTTTCAGAAGGAAAAAATATGTACCTATTCATTGTTTTGGTTCCCAAACAGAGAAGCTATTTTGGCTGAAGCACTGGTTCAAATATTGTTGTGCACAGCTGCAAGGCCATGCATTGTGTGAACCTGATATTTTGTGATGTTATGTTGTCTTTTGTACATTCCTTCCAGAGTTTCCTATCTCCTTTCCCAGGGCTTCTGCAACCTTTATCAGTTGTAAATCAGTCAAATCATTTCTGCGGTCACTCCATCAGCTGCAACTTGCTGTCCAGACTGACTGAATGAGCCATTTGCACTGAAATTAAATTCAACTACTATAGAAAATCTAGTCAGTGCAAAGTCTTTATTTTTCAGTCTTGCTTAGATATTCAAATGCACTTTTATAGGTTTTGATAAAATATGAAGTGAACATTTTTTCAACAACATACCTGATTTAACTTGCTTACACTAATTATTGTGGATTCTGGTAGATTAATGAGTGATCCCAGTGTTTACCTCCACCTGTCTATATAGATGTCTCTGGAATATCAGCTAACATGCTGACCTGCAGTCTGATCTTCTAACCACCTCAGTGTTGCTGTTTACATTCTGACTATTGTTGAGGTTCGCTGACCTCCCCCGGACTGCTGACCTGTGGACTCAAAGTGAGATAATATTTGAATTCAATAATAGTCATGACACTCTCTCAAATTTTGCCTTTGCAAAGGGAGAACCCAGCTTACAGACCTCGCGGTCTGTCTTTCTGTCTTTACCTCTGGTCTGTGCAGGCTGGTTTTAATAGCATTTTCAGGGTACGCCCAAGCAAAGCCTGGTTACACAAGATTACACCACAATGATATTGCATGACAGGTGTCTCATTCACCAACTAGTTGAGACAGTGTGTGTTTGACCCTAGTTCCTCTTTTGCGTTCTTTGGGCCTCTAAGAAGCAACTTCTTCTCATTCCGTGATGTGCTACTTCATCGTCCTCGCCTCTGTGCACTTCCTTTGTCCTAGGGCCCACCCTTCTACCTGCTGCTGTATTTACGGCTACTTCTGCATTAATAAGACGTGTCACTATTCTGGGGAGCTTGCCAAGACTCTAAATGGCACTATCTGACTTCTCCTTCTGTGTAGCTTCCCTAATCACGCGTGACTACAGATCTTTTAGGTCAAGAGCAGTTCATAGCAGATACATTGTTTTTCTTTTTACCTAAGTACACTTAATAACTAATACCATTATATTTGCGACACACATGATTATACTCTTAAGACTGATACAATTATATTTGTGATATCCATGATTATACTTGTAAGACTGTCAATCATACCCTGACCCCTGTTTCTCAGGGTCACCTTCCCACAAGATGCAGACCTTTTATCAACTTAATTTTGCTCTCAATATATGCGTCCAAATATGCAAGCACAATCATAATTCCACACAGCACTATTATAATTCCCACACTATATAGTAATCTCTGTAGTTCATGTACTAATGATGTGCCAGTCATAATATAATTATATAGAATTCTTGGTTCTCCAAATAATGTATGGATACTATTAATATATTTTGTCCTATATAATATTGCTAATATATTTGTGCCTCTCCTCTCTCTGTCCTCCATCCTCTCTGTGTCCTATCTCCCTCCTCTTTTCTTCTACTTTATCCGGCTGGCCTTTGGCAAGAAGGTCCCCCCTTATGACCCAGGTCCAGCTCAAGGTTTCTTCCCTCTTAAAGGAGAGTTTTTCCTTGCCAGTGTTTGGCTTTAAGGTTTTTAGGTTTAAGGTTTTTCTCCAGCTTGTTTTTTCTTTTTTCTTTTTTTTTTACGTGCCATTGTTTATTTAATCAAATTTAATAATATTTGCTCTGGAGTCATGCCAGACCCCAGAGCAAACTTTATATGCATTTAAAAGACAGCTTCAGAGCCATGTTCCTTTTTTCCACCACTTTTTTGACACACTGAAGACACACAGTGAAGACTGAGAGAAGACTCCAAAACACCTCTACGGCAGAAACCACAAAACATTGTAAACGGAAGACTACATCTTTCCATAGAGTACATGTTCCTTTTGCTCATGACTGTCTGTTTAATGTCTGCCTGATGTTTTTCTCTTTGGACAATAACCATCTGGGATTTCTGATAAGGACCGAACACAGGATATTACTCCCTTTTTCTCTTAATTTCAGATCTTCCAAATTTGTAAGTGTGGGAATGCGTCCTTGAGACCATTCTCAGATATTAGGAGGTGAAAACAAACCCAATGAACCCAACAAAGGCCTAAACAGCAGGCCTTTCGGCTGATAACAAGTCGTAGTTAAACTTTATGTAAAAAGTTAAATATCATGTAAATATCAGATATATATCATGTTTTTCAGACACTGCAGTTTTAATAATGTCAGCGTGGAATTCTTAATTGCAGCTTTGGGGTTGACTGAAGATTTCTCTGGTTTTCCTGAGAATATTAAGTTATTGTGCTTGCTGCAACATTGAATGTCTATGATGAAGTCTTTCACTGATTTGTTTTGTGTAAGATAGGTGCTGCCACAAAGTGAAATCTCTAACAGGACATCATAATTAGATTACATTGTTTACATGTCTTAATAATTTGACAATGATCGGCATACTCCACATGCCTTAATCCGATTATTACAGACCTTGATTATGACCTTAATTACATGGTAGTTTCTTGTTTAGCAAATGGCCTTAAGATGATTAAGATTAGAGTATTGTGGTCCATGTAAATGCAGTCACTGATCATGCAAAACAGCAGTAGCTCAGTGTGAGAAACTCTCACAGCCTTCTGTGGCCTCTGTGAGATCAGATTTTGGCAAAGTTCACAGCAGAAGTTCGCTTCAGTACTCAAAAAAGTTTAATCAACATCGATATATTAAAATGTTGGCTGTGAATTTCCATCCATGTTGTCTTCTGTCATAACCATCAACACATCATAAGCTCACTTGCTATCGGGTTACAAACACACACCCCAGTGCATATATATATATATATATATATATATATATATATATATATATATATATATATATATATATATATATATATATATATATATATATATATATATATATATATTATATATCTATATAGATATATATCTATATATTTATATATATAGATAGATAGATAGATAGATAGATAGATAATATTGTCTCCCTACAGACATATTCCCTTGACTATATTATCAGGCAACACTTTATACTAGACATGTATGGACTAATTACACATAGAGTATAAAATACAACTAAGAAAATGTTATGTAAAGCAACTTATGCTACTTTTCAGACTTTGTTAAACTTCAGCAGCAAATGTTGTTGATCACAACTAATGAAGCTCTGTAAGCTGGTGAACAAAGACCATAACTCATTTGTCAGAGCCTCAAGCTGTGCTTTCTTTTCTGTCTTTTTCTCTTTATCTGTCTTTTAGCACAAGTACCACAATGAAGCCTGAACACTCCCTGCACTCTAAGTTTCAAGCCTGTGTAGTAATGTTGATAATGCTTTTTATGTGCTATAAATAAGTACACAAGTAAATTAGTAAAAATGTTTCCTTTGTGAAAAAAATGTAAACTGGAGTGTTGATTACTTGCAAAATACTTCTTTTGGCTAAAGAAAACCCTGCAGGACGACTGGACGAGATCCTCAGAACTACTGATTTTATCCTGTGCTTGAGAAGGACAGCAACTACTGCTTTGGTCAGAAACAAGGCAGAAACGGTTGCAGCTCAACAGCACGAGTGGCTCACTCTGACAGAACTACCCAAAGCCCAGCATTTGGACTTTATTTAACAAGTCATTGATCCCACGTGTCTGTTTGGACAAATCCTCAATCTTGATCCCTCGGTGAGCAGCAGAACAAGCATCCATATTCTTATTTGTGTCCTTCACATCCTAAACAAGTTCAGTTGAGGTCCAGAGCAGACGGATTTGTTGGTTTGGGATGCCTTCTTTTATAGAGTCATTCACATGCATGTCTTTAGACTGTGAAATCCACACACAAGGACAAGATGAACATGCAAACTGCAAAAAGAAATGCCCCAGTGGGACTCAACCAGGAACCTTCTAGCTTTGAAGCTTCTAGCAAAAAAAAAAAAAAAAAAACAAAAAAAAAAACACTGCACTTATCTCTGTGTAGCATTATCACAGAGTACAAATGTATGAAGTAGCTCTAAAAAAAAAAAAAAAAAATGGAAAAAAAAAAAAGGAAAAGAGAGCCCATGCTACAGTGTTGAATTTCCGATTATGGGATAAATAAAGTATTTTTCATTTTCATTTCATTTTTATTTTCAAGACCAACAGTTGTCCTTGGTGGGACTATCAGGTCTTTTTTTCTTTCTTTTTTTTTCTCCAGAATATCCATCCATAAAGCTGTTTGTCAAACTCAGATGGTCCTGTAGCTCGAGAGCAATAACAGAAGCAGCAGTGACGTTTATGTGACACTGGGGGGCAGTAGAGCGCGGTGCTCACTGAGACTGCTAGTAAATACAGAGAAGAAGAACAGCGGGACTGTTTTCAGACAGCAGCGACTCTAGACAGCTGCATTCTGCTCATGTGAGGTATTCTGTGTCGTTTTTGGTGTGTTTTCTTTACGAACAGAAACATTAAAAACTATGAAGTTACCTTGACTTGCAGCGAAGGTTTAGATCCTCGGCGAGGTTGTTTCAGTGGGATTATGTCAGGACTTTTCTCACCCCGAAAATGTTTCCAAGACGTCAAAACATTCTTCAAGCTGTATGGACGAACTAACAGACGTGGGCACCTCTCAAAAAACCTCCACTCTGATGAGCACATCAAGAGATTTATATCAGAGAACACGGAGGTGGTTGGAGGACAAAGTCTGACGCCTGAGATCAAACTGAGATTATTGACTCCAAACTGCAGGTTCTGGAGGGAAAAATCTGAACTGTGGCCTTTTGATGACCCTTACTGGGCCATTTACTGGCCAGGAGGCCAGGCGCTCTCAAGGTACCACATAATCCCCACCATAAAATAAATTTATCATGTGGGATTTTCTGCTGCCAAGCCACATTTTGATCGAAGCCATGTTTCCTCGACAGGTACCTCCTGGATAACCCAGAGGTGAGTCGGGGTAAAGCTGTCCTGGATGTGGGCAGCGGCTGCGGAGCGACAGCCATCGCTGGGAAACTGTGCGGTGCAGCTCATGTTGTGGCCAATGACATCGATGCTGGTATGAATAAAAATGATCCTTCTGTCGTTTGCTTTTAAATTTGTATTAATGTCCCCAAACATTGCAGTGCACAGCTGACACCATGTGATAATAAAAGTTATAAGTGTCCTACTTTTCACAGCTGCTTCATAGTTTTTCTCAAAAGTAATTATACATTGTATTTCACACAGTAAAATATGGATCCAAGTATATGTATTCATTAGTTATCCAATTCCTACATAGCTTTTACCCAACAGCCAAAAGTCTGTTAAACAGACAATAACAATTTAGACTCTGACAATAGCCACTTTTGAAGCCCACTTGGCAATAGTCTATATTTATAGTTTATATTGGGGCTGGGCAATTCATCGAAAATTAATCAACACCGACATTCAGAACCAATAATCAATGTAATCTTCCTCATGTCAGTTATTTCAATTAATTCTCCTCTTTGCAATTATTAATTTAATGCCCTTATAAAGTTGATCTGTGTGTGCTTCATTTCACTTGTTATAAAAGATTTGTACTCTTTAGCTAGAAAAATATCCCAGTTTTAGTGGTTGATTATATTTGCAGTAAAAAAAACCTTGTCAGATATCTATGAGGGCAAAAAATAAAACGATAATAAATAAATATTCACTTGTTAATCATAATCAAGGTAACATATTCAATTAATTGTGATATTGATTGAGGTTTCATTGCCCATCCCTAGTCTACATATTTGTAATATTCTCTATATAATTTGTTTATTCTCATTTAAAGGCAATTTGCACTACCATTTAAAAGAAAACGTCATTTAGCCGCTTTCTATACACATTTAATTTATCTGCACTGACTTTTTCTTCGATATATTTTTTTATCTGTGCAAGCTATGCTCAAAATCTTGTTCAGTACTACCATGATGCAGTCCGGATGACAGTAAAGGACATCTTGAATCGTAAAATAAATGTTTAAGATGTGGTCAAAAAAGCTTAGGGTCATAATGGTGGAGTGGGCATTATGGCTAGTAATTTATTCCATCAGTACCCCTCCAGCACAGTTCCCAGCGAGTCTCCTGCCCAGCCTCAAGTCCAGCAGTGGGCTGGTAGGGTTTGATGTTTTGCCTGAGGACACTTCACCATGTGACAGGTCTAAGGATGAATTAGTCAGCCTTCCAGTTTGAGGGCAGCTTATTCTACCCACTGTTCCACAGGCTCACTCATTTATAAGATGCACAATGTTTTAATGCTCTCATTAAAGCTCACCTCTTTTTTCAATTTGTTTTATGCCGCATTGCAGCATTTTTCAGGAGCACTTGTTTGTGTTGCAGTTGCAGCAGTTGCAACCCATATGAACTGTGAGCTGAATGGTGTGGAGCCACCAGTTTGTGTGACCAACAACATGATTGGTTCCGAGCCCAAGGGCTTCGACTTGATCCTCCTGGGTGACATGTTCTACGACGAGGCCCTCGCTACAAGCCTTCACAGTTGGCTGGACCACTGCATCAAAATCAATGGAACCAAAGTCTTGATCGGTGATCCTGGACGAACCCAGTTTGAGGAGCACCACATCCGACAGTTTCTGCATCATCTTGCCCAGTTTGAGCTGCCTGAGTGTGTCAGGGAAGAGAACTACGGCCTGACCTGCAGCAGTGTTTGGTGCTATCATCCTGGACTCTGAGTTTTAGAATGGATCCAGCAAGGGGCTACATTAGGTTTTCAAAACTGATGCCAACCCAGACGTATAAAAGATGAAAGTGTGGTTCCTTGAATGGACAGTGTTTCCCAGAGGTCAAGGATTTATTTGTGGTGGTGTGGTGGCGTAGGTGGCGCTATGGCAGCAGGTCAACAGGTGCCTGTCGGCTAATTTACATTACCAGCAGGATAACATGTCTGCACTTTTTGAGCATCTAGGTTTATTTGCCCTGACTGTTATTTGCATAGACTGGTTACATGCCGTTATAAAGTTACCACTTTGTAATGGCACGTGTTTTTTGTTTTCTTCATAAATTGACTGTGATCTGTGATTTCCAAGGCCATACCTTTATGAAGATTGATACTTTTTGCATTTTTTTGTGGAATAACAAAATTGACCTCAGGCAGCTCTGGCAAAGACACTTGAAAATCTTAAAATCACAAAACTCCTTTTCCTTTTAGAGGCAAATCATATGCCTCCATCTAACCGTACCCTCTGCATCCTCTTCTCTCACACCAACTAACTTCATGTCCTCTTTCACGACATCCATTAATCTCCTCTTTGATCTTCCTCTATGGTCTCCTTTCTGGCAGGTCCAGCCTCATCATTCTTCTACTGATACATTCACTGTCCCTCCTCTGTACTTGTCTAAACCATCTCAGTCTGGCCTCTCTGACTCTCTAAAATATCTAAAATGTGCAGTTCCTCTGATGTACTGATTCCTGATCCTATTCATCCTCATCACTCCCAAAGAGAACTTTCAACATTTTAACCTCTGCTCCCTCCAACTCTGCCAACTGTCTTTTTCTCTGTGCTGCTACCTCTAAACCACACAACATCGCAGGTCTCACCACCATGTTCTACATCTTTCATTCTTGCTGATATTCTTTTAGCACACATCCCACCTGACACTTTTCTCCACCCTTTCCAACCTGCTTGCAGACATGAACTACTGTAAACTCTGTTGTGAACACTTCATTGTACTTCTCTCTTGCCAGAAATAAATACAACAGCAATCTACAGGATACATCCTTTATTTTTTCCCACCAAACCATTCCTTAAAAAAAATCCATAACAAGTTGGTACCAGAAGGTGGAATCCCTCAAGTGACCATCTAGGATGGAACGGATGGTGACTGGCCCATCCTGAGACCAAAGTCATCTCAGTCTCCAGCCAACAAGAGAGCAGGATGACCAACCAACAGATGCCAGATCTTAACTGATGGGATCCTGCAAACCCAAAAACCCTTCTTCAGGCAAGAAAGCAATTACCATTTAAATTTAAAAAATAAAAAATTATGATTAACTTTCCTCCAACCCAATTCTCTGTCTGAGCCCTGTGTTGTTAATTCGATAATATTAAAATGTAGCTATATCTTATTTAAGTTCAGGGTTTTTTCTGTTATTTTGTACTGAATGGAAGTTAACCGTCTCAGAGACGTCTGTGTTGTAAGGGAGTACACAAAACGTATATTGGAAATATGGAGGTGAGGGGCCAGTTATTAAGGCCATGAGGAGGAACTGGGGGGAGGAAAGTGTGAGCTTGTTTTCCATAACATGGGAAAAAAGGGATGAGGGGACTTAAGAATATGAGGACGGAATGAGAGAGAAAAAGAAAATCTAAGTGTGAGACA
This sequence comes from Hirundichthys speculiger, assembly GCA_018398805.1. Lineage (NCBI taxonomy): Eukaryota > Metazoa > Chordata > Actinopteri > Beloniformes > Exocoetidae > Hirundichthys > Hirundichthys speculiger. Next base: position 1,416,334 of record JAGFBZ010000482.1, read on the forward strand.
GAAGAAATAGAAAAACACAGATTGGGTTCTACACTAAAAAAAAAAGATATGTTGGACTTAAAAAATGTTTTTTCAAGTGGTTCCACATAGCTTTAAGTAGATGTTAATTATTTATTTTCCAATATCATTTATTCAGTAGAGTAAAGTATATTGTACAACAGTGAATTAAGTTACTTTAACTTAATTTGGTTACTTTCTTTTTATGCATGAAGTCTACATTAAAGTTATGTGATATACTTTAGTTCAGAAAATGAATAGGATACACATTAAAGCAACACAGGATTATTGAGTAAGAAAAACTTGATGTGGTTAAGTTAGTCCTAATTGAGTTTAGTTTGTCAAATTAAAATCATGTTAAAATGGACAAAAGCTGTTATAAAAGGAGGGGAAAAAATCACAACGTCCATCAACAGCACTTTATTAAGTATTAAAAATCTAAACAGCCTGTTGAACAAAAATGCTTTACATGTATGAACATTACACATGTCATCAGTAACTACTTCATGCAAACACAAATTGTTTTCTGAAAGCCAATATGGATTTAGATCTCAAAGATCCACATCATTGGCAGTCCTGGGATTAATAGAAGAAATTACCAGCTCCATAGATAAAAAGAAATTTGCAGTAGGAGTGTTTATTGATCTAAAAAAAAAATTGATACAATAAATCATGATATATTAATTTAAAAAATGGAGCGTTATGGTATTAGGGGAGTGGTTTTACACTGGATGAAAAGTTATTTAAGCAACAGACAGCAGTTTGTGAAAATAGGTGACTTTCAGTCATCATGCATTGGACATTGGTTGTGGTGTCCCACAGGGGTCAGTATTGGGGCCTAAACTCTTTATTCTATACATAAATTACATATGTAAAGTCTCAAAGGTATTAAAATTTGTTCTCTTTGCCGATGACACCAATATTTTCTGTGATGGGGAGAATTTACAGCAACTTATGGAGGAAATCACCTCAGAATTGAACAAATTAAAAAAGTGGTTTGATATAAATAGGCTATCATTGAATTTGGACAAAATGAAGTTTATGTTGTTTGGAAATTGTAAAGGGAACAGTGATTTAAAGGTGGAGATAGAGGGTACATATATAGACAGAGTTAGTGAACTTAAATATCTGGGTGTGATGATCGACCATAAGATCTGCTGGAGACCTCACATCCAATATAATCAAGCTAAAGTATTTCGATGCATTTCAGTACTCCGTAAAGCTAAATATTTATGGAATAATAAAGCATTACATATTGTATACTGTTCATATACTGTCCTACAAATCCTCACTTCGACCGTTATGCACACTCCAAAAAAGAGCCATCAGAATGGTCTATAACAGTGGTTCTCAAACTTTTAATGCTGCGTACCACCTGAGAAACTATTGAGCTCTCCGAGTACCACCATGATGACCAATTTTAAAATATAGCCATATATGCCCTTCTCAATTAGCTTTGAATACACAGGAGAGATGTTTATTCCTTATTGTGGTTATTTATTTTTACCCGAATTTCATTTGAAACGTTGTATTTATAATGTATTGTCATGCATTGACAACTCATGACGTTCCCCCCGTACCACCAGAGTGCTCTCGCGTACCACCTTGCACACCACTGGTCTTGGCAGGTTTCCAGGACCATACCAACCAGTTATTTATTAACTCCTGCCTACTAAAACTCCCAGATCAGGTAGAATTTCAAACAGCTCAGCTCAGGAACAAACAACTACCAGATAATATCCAGAAACTTTTGACTGATAGAGAGGGGGGTTATGATTACAGAGGAAACCTTAACTTCAAGACCAGGAGTGTCCGAACAACTGTTAGGATTTAGAATTATACTTTAAACTCTTAAAGCTAAAGGCCTCAGTGTGGTTGCTTTATGACCTGACAACTGGGGTCTCGTGACCTTCCTGACCTGCTCTCTTCCAAAGAAGTATGCATGGCAATGGTGATACATTTAGTTACACCCCCATTTCCTGGAGTAAACATAATCATATTAGTCTGGGTTGTGAGACTGGACCATCTGGATTTCTGTAGACAAAGGACCATTGAACTCAGAGGAACTACGGACACGCCTTCTCTGGATCCTTAAAAGATGAACACAACTAACTTGGAGCGTACATTTGTCCATGGCAGCATCTCGGTGATGTTGTGAACAAGTGTACCATCGGCCGATTAAAATATTCTGCATGGCATAATAATTCTTTGTATTCATGATTGTATTAAATTCTTGATTGACCTTTTGCTTCTAGACTTGTCATTTGGGCACCAGATAAAAAGAACACGGAGACAGATTTTACAATTTGGTGACCCCGCCGTCGGATCTGGCCGTCTTTAAAGTCTCTGATTGTGAGATTTTATGACAGAACGCTGGGAGAGATCCGGTCAGAAGTCCAATGCTGGCCAGCAAAGGGTGCAGATTTTACACAACCATGAAGAGAACGTGCACTTCAGTCAGTGGTGTGAAGGTTTGGAATAAACTTAGCCAAGAACTGAAGTAATGTCCAAACATGAGTGTGTTTAAGAAAAGGCTCAGACTGATGATTTTCAACAAGTACAGGGATGATGACCTGAGGTAAACCCTGAATGGGTGTCTGTAAATAGCTTGTACAGATTGGTATGATTGTGTATTTTTGTGTGGGTGTGTGTATGTGGTGGATTGGGAGATTGTTGGATCTCCTTTGCTTTTCCTGGTCCTCCTGTGTTGTGTTCTGGCACTGTGGCTGTTTGGGTCTGGTTTCCCTCAGTGGTCAACATTTGTGCCCTTGGTGGTGGGGTGGGGGTGGGGCTCTGCGGATCTTTGTGGACCTTTGGGGGGGGTTTGTGTGGGGCACTGCATTGACATGTGTGTTGGGGCCCTTGGTAGCGGTGCTCGGGGGTTTTTCTTGGGTGCCTCCCGTCACTCTTCGTCGCTGCTGGGATGTCTCCACTGCATGGTGGGGATTTGCCCCTGCTAGGGTGTGTTGGGTGGGCGCCCCCAACCTGGCCCAGCAGGGAGGCTTCTGCTGTGGGGTGGGGAGGTCTTAGGGCCTGGCGGAGGGGGGTGGGCGGTGCCTGGGCAGGCTCATGCGTGTTGCTGTCAGGGGTCTGGGTGCTTGTGTTTTTTTTCTTGTTTTGTTTTGTTCTTTTTTTTTTGTCTGCATTTACATTCAGGTTAGTGCCATTGTCCAGCATAACCATCTAGTATGTATATGCAATTTAATCTTATAGCAGACTTTTTTTTGTGGGAGTGTGAAGGGTGAATGTGTCCTTCACCAGTCCTCTCTGGCAGTAACTTCTAAAGGCTTTATTAACATCCTAAATCCTGATTTTGTCAGAGAGGACCAAAAAACACCAGCAGTGAAACATTTTAAGACAGGACATTTAAAGAGACAGGACAGTGAGGGTGTGATGTGTGCTGGGTTGTGAAGTGTGAGGGGTGTTGTGTAGTGGATGGTGTTGTGACAGCGAACAAACTCAGAGGATAATATGTAAGAAGCAGAAACTACTAACAAAAAAACTGGATGAACAACTACCAAGCTACAGACCTGTATATGGAGAATTGATGTAAGCATTATTGAATGATTGTGTTGACAGTAGATGGGGGGGTGTTGGGGGAGGGGTGTGTTAGGTCTAAACCTTACACTTCAAACTATTGTTCACGTAACTAGGAATGAGACGAGAGAGACAGCTGATGTCAGTTTTTGCTTCTGCAGAAGGGGAAACCGAGAGAAACACAGTATGGACAACGAGGTCCGTTTGCTGAGTTTCTGATGGTGTTCTCCGCAGTTTCTCAACTGCAGGTTACTTTTATTAAAATTTGACACACCTCAGAAAACGTCTGTTGCTGGGCAGATAGTGATGTCATACATAGCACAGTTTGCAACATGTTGCAAGGTCACTTGAGAAACAGGAGGATAGAGTAAATGAAACTTATTTTGGGTGCAGTTTCATGAGAACATTCTTCATTTTAACAAAAAGGAGGCAAATGCCAGAGAAGGGGGAATAGCAAGCATACACAAATATTTTTCTTTCACAGGTGTAAAGAATAAATGTGTCCGTGCCCATATAGACCTCCCGCAGCCACGCAACACACACCTTGACAACAAAGCGCAGTCGCCATATTGGAGCGAAAACAACAAGCTAGGGCTTAAGCGATCACAAAGTCTTTGTGCTGCAGTGCGCGACGTCACATGCAAAAGGTCCGTACACCAAGTACCAAGGAAACTGTTGTCACTATTACCATCACCACTCTCTTTATCTTAGTCCACCTTAAGTCCTCCCGCAGGTGAGAAAACGCCAGCTAACTCCCATCGCCCAAGGGCCAGACTGGCCCAAGAGGGCCCCTTGCCCCGACCCGAGAAGTCAGGGGAGATATACGTCCACTGACAGGAGGGCCAGGCATGGCACCCAGAAGGCCAGAACCGCAACGTGGCCCTCCCACCCCAAGCCCCCACACCTACCAGGCCCCAAGCCCACAGCAGCAGCACAGCAGAAAATGCAGACCCAGTAGCCGTCACCCCATGCAGCCCAGGGCCAGCCGAGCCCCCCGGCCCCCACCAACCACCAGCAGGGAGCGCAAGGGGCAGACGAGCGGGGGAGAGAGAGGGAAGGTGAGGGAAACCAGGGGGACGCGAGGGGGAAGGTGAGGGAAACCAGGGGGGCGCGACCCACCCGAGACAGCCGCCACCCCCTGCCTGCAACCCCCCGCAGCACAGCAGCGGCGACAAACGACGGGAAAGCGGCCCGCACTAGAGGGCCGCGCCAGGAAGGCCACACAGAAACCCCCCCCAAACCAAACCGCCACGCACCAGCTCGCAGCAAGCCAACACCCACCCCACACCCAAGACCCCCCCCCCCCCCCCGGAGCCACACCGGGCACCCAGCCCACCAGCAGGGGCACACCCGGGCCCACGCATCGGCGCAGGGAGGCCACTAGCGGCGGAGGGCCCCCCAAAAGCCGGGATACGCCCCAGTGACTAGGACCCATGACCACACCCCAAATACCCCGCAGGGCTGGGAGGGACAAAACAAAACAAAAAAAAGACAATATGTCCGGTCCAGCCCCCCACCCCCCTACCCTCCGACATGTGTGTTATGTTTATGTGTGTATGTCTCCTTCTGTGTTTTTTATTTTTATTATTTTTTGTGTGTAAGCTAAGTGCATTAAAATCAACTTAGGGTGCAGGGGGACCATCTACCCTCTGTACCCTAAGTTCACTTTCCCTGTATAATAGATGCATTAAAATTGAGCCGGGGTGCAGAGGGTGGATGGTTCCCCCGCACCCCGGCTTCTAATTCGCTTGTATGTTATGTATTTGTGGGAGGGCGGTTGAGGGCAACCACGGCCTTGGGCAAAGGGGGCCCCACCCTGGGGCGCACCCCCACCCCCAAGGGGCCCACCACCACCGAGGCCCCCCAACGCCCACCCGGGGCCCAAGCACGCCTCAGCCGGGGAACCAGACACCCACCGCGACCCCAGGAGGAGCCCCGAGGCAGAGAGACGCCCCGACCACCACAGACCGGATGCACCACGGCGAGGGGAGATGCCCCACCGCCGCCCCCGCACCACCCCCAGGCACGGGCCATGCCCCCGCCGACCTGCTGGGAGGCAGCACACAGGAGGAAAACCCGCCACCCCCCCAGCCCAGATCCCGCCCCACCCCCCACCCCACCCCACTACCAGCGGTCAACAGGGGCGCGGCAAGCCCCACCGCCACCCGGCAGCACAGGTAGACCGCACCACCATGACAGCAGATCCAAGCAGTCCCACTGCTGCAGCCAAGACCAAAACAGGGAAGGAGACCAGGGAGGAGACCACCCCGCCCCCAGGGCCCACCCCAGCCCCAACCACCAGAGACACAGTGCAAACTGGGGCAAGAACCCTGGCAACGACACATGAACCCTGACCCAGAGTGTTCAGCACTTCTAGTTCTGGTTAAAACTCTAGCAGCAGCGTTGTGGATGAGCTGAAGCTGTTTAATGCTCTTTTTAGGAAGTCCAGTGAAAAAACCATTACAGTAATCCAGTCTACTGAAGATGAACGCATGGATGAATTTCTCCTGATCTTTCTGAGAGACAAAACTTTTAATTCTGCTGATGTTTCTGAGCTGGTAAAAAGCTGCCTGAGTGACAGCTTTGATGTGGCTGCTGTAAGTCAGATCCGAGTCTATCAGCACTCCAAGGTTACGAACTTGTTTAGTGGTTTTCAGAGCCCGAGTCTTCAGATATTTAGCAATGCTGACCCTCTCCTCTTTGTTACCAAACAGAATAATCTCAGTTTTGTCCTCATTATATTGTAGAAAATTCTTCCTCATCCAGATGTCCATTTGCTCCAGACACTGACACAGTAATTCAAGATTCAAGTCTCTTTATTGTCATTATGCAGACATAACGAAATTTTGCACGACTCCTGGCAGGCACACACATAAATAAATCACTCAAATAAATAGTAGAAGAGAATATATATATATGTACAAGATAAAAAACAACATTCTTCATAGATGATATTTACAGATTGTACGTGTTTATTTACAGAGAACAGAGAACTGGCTGTTTGGGGGTGGGGGGAGAGGTGGATGAGAAATGGGAAGAATAAGTACCGCTTGGTGCAAGTCCTGTTTGTGATACAGAGGTGTGAATCTGTGTGAGTGATAGGTGTGTGTGTTTGAGGGGGTGGGTGTGTGTTGCAGTGGGGGGGAGGGTCCAAGTTTAGAGTTCTGTAGGGGGGTGGGGTATAGTGGTTCACTACAGGGGGGCTATGGCTTTCACAGCTCTGGAGAAGAAGCTGTCTCTGAGTCTTTTTGTGGTGGCTTTGATGTTTCTGTACCGCTTCCCCGATGGAGTTGGATCGGCTGGCATGCGTCTGGCCCTCTTCTGGACTCGTGCAGTGTAGACTCAATGGTTGCTCTGTAGAAGTTTGTGAGCACCTGTGAAGAGAGTCCAGACCGCTTCAGCTTCCTGAGGAAGAAGAGCCGTTGTTGGGCCTTCCTCACCAGGTGTGAAGTGTTCACAGACCAGGAGAGGTCAGAAGAAATATGGATGCCCAGAAACTTGATGCTGTCTACACGCTCGACTGCCTCTCCATGTATGCAGAGAGGAGCGTGTTCAGTCTTCCTCGACCTCCTGTAATCCACAATGACCTCCTTCGTCTTGCTGGTGTTCAGGATGAGGTTATTCCTGCAGCACCACTGTGTGAGCCTCTGGACCTCCTCTCTGTAGTGGGTCTCGTCGTTGTTGGATATGAAACCCACCACGGTGGTGTCATCCGCGAACTTCACAACCATGTTTGTGGAGTGGATGGCAGAGCAGTCCTGTGTGAAGAGGGTGAAAAGGGCAGGGCTGAGCACACAACCCTGCGGCGTCCCGGTGTTGAGGATCAGTGGTGCAAAAGTGGACTTCCCTATCCTCACCACCTGGGGCCTGTTGGTGAGGAAGTCACTGATCCAGGAACAGAGCGATGGTGACAAACCCAAGCTGTAGAGCTTCAGGGCCAACACGTCCAGTGTTAAAGGCTGAACTGAAGTCCACAAACAGGATCCTGACATAGGTGTTCGGATGCTGCAGGTGGGTGCTAGTGCTAGCGAGACAGCATCCTCTGAAGAACAATTCTCCCTGTAGGTGAATTGCAGGCTGTCCAGGCCTGCAGGGATGGCGTCCTTGATGTACTTTAGGAGGATCCGCTCGAAGCACTTCATGATGACTGGGGTCAGAGCAACAGGACGGTAGTCGTTGAGGCAGGTGATGGTTGTTTTCTTTGGCACAGGCACAATGATGGAGGAAAGCTGCAGCGACAGGTTAAAAATATCCAGAAAAACCTCTGCCAGTTGGTCCGCACATGACTTCAGGGTCCGACCTGACACCTTATCCGGGCCTGCAGCCTTGTTGGTGTTGATTCTCCTTAGGGTGGAGGTCACCTGGTGCAGCTGCAGGATGAGAGGCTGATGTTGCACCTCTGGCTGGGGAGGGAGTACAGCCCTTCTGCTGCTTGGAGAGTCAAAGCGTGCAAAGAAGTTGTTTAAGGTGTCAGGCAGAGTGGGGTCATGGCTGACCTGCTGGTCGCTGCGCTTGTAGTCTGTGATTGTAGTCTGTGACAGTAAGTCTATTGGGCCGCAATCATCTGGTGTCAGAGACACATAAAGTTGTGTATCATCTGCTTAACTGTGATAATTGATATTAAAGTTCAGAATTATGTGACCCAAAGGAAGCATGTACAAGTTGAATTGAAGAGGCCCGAGAACTGACCCCTGGGGGACTCCACAGGTCATGGCCACTCTCTCAGATTCATAGCTGCCAATCGTAACAAAATAACTCCAGCTTACTAAATAGGACCTGAACCAGTTAAGGACCACTCCAGGACCGGGACCGGTCAACACTTCATAATTTTTACACGATACAACAGAACCAGGACTGATAAAAGCCCCGAATCAGTATTCAACCTAATGTTATTTTACACTTTGACCAGAACGGTTTCAGTGCTGTGATGCTGTCAGAAGCCTGATTTGAAATTTGTCCAGATTTCCACTTTCATTCAGAAAGTCGTTAGGCTGGTTAGATACAACTTTCTCGATGATCTTGGATATGAAAGAGAGGTTAGATACAGGTCTATAGTTGTTCATAATAGAGGCATCTAGAGTTCTGTTTTTTAGGAGTGGCTTAATGGCAGCTGTCTTTAGAGATTTGGGGGAAAATACTCGATGCCAGTGAGCTGTTGACAATCTGTAGAACATCACTTTCTACTGAGTCAAAAACTGTTTTCAAAAAGTCAGATGGTTTTACGTCCAGAGAGCAAGTTGCTTGATTTTAGATGACAAATTACTTCTTTTAGGATTTTTAAATCAACCAAATCAAATTGTGACATAACATCAAAGTTATTTCTGGTTTTAGACACAGATTACTTTTTTTGTTTGCCTGTGTGGCATAAATGTTTTGTCAAATTGTTTCGAATTTTTTCAGTGAAAAATTTGGCAAATTGGTTGCTTTTTTTTTTTTTTTTGGCTCTAGTGGCCTTTTATTGAAAGTTGAGAGACAGGAAGGGGGGCAGAGAGAATGGGGAAGACACGCGGGAAAGAGTCGCCGAGCCGGGAATCGAACTCACGACCAGCCGCACGAGGACTGTAGCCTCTGTATATGGCCGCCTGCCCTAACCACTGCGCCACCGGGGCGGCCAATTGGTTACATTTCTCAGTGGAGAGGAGCTCCGGGTTTATCTGCATGGGAGGATTAATAAGTTTTTCAGCCATAGCAAACAGAGTGCGAGAATTGTTGACATTCTTATTAATTATCTCAGATAAATGTCACTGTCTGGCCTCGCTCAGCTCGTTGTTATAGTTATGGAGGCTTTGCTTGTACAACTCATAGTGAATCTGAAGTTTTGTTTTTGTCCACTTTCATTCAGCTTTTCGAGATTTCCTCTTCAGGTTTGAGACCTTAGTGGTGTTTCTCCATGGTGTTTTTTGTTTGCTCAAGGTACTCTTGATTTTTATCAGCATCCATCACATCTAAGACTTACGGATCCCGAGATCCGGCGCCATTGTGCGTTCTGTGGGCTATCCCCATCTGTCGCCTGTGGACCGGAAGAGGGAGTAACGCCCTGGGATTCCCTTGACCGAGCTCCGCCCCCTTGGAACAGCTGAGCAGTGTTGCCATCACCTGGGCCCGCCTCCCATCGCCCTCCCCACTATAAAGGACCTGTCAGAGCTTCATTCGGGGTAGACTGTCAGCCACAGACACATCTGCCGCCCTTGTGTGATTTTGTGATTAACTTGTTGGCTAGCGTGGCTTGTTGTATTGTTGTACTTGTTGCTGCTCTGTGTGAGGGCTGTGTTAAACCTCTTTTTCGGATCATTGTTGGATCAATGTTATTTTGTTTTATTAAATATATTTTTTCCCTTACCATTAATAAACGGCAAGCCACCTTATTTACACACCTTGTTACTCCCCTTATTTCCTAGGCTCACTCACCATCTCTGGGCCGTAACATGAAGTGATCCAGGAGTCCATCAACTGACTCTGCACTGATCATTGGCAACAAAGCCATGCTTCCAACAAACTGAGCACTTGTTTTAACATTGATGTGCCTCTTCTTTACCGAGGAGCAGGTTTTTTGAACATTCTGAGCAATCAGTAAATCAAACAAAACACAGAAATGGCCAGACAAGGCCACGTCAGTAACTACCACAGAGGAAATATTAACACCCTTAGAGATAACCAAGTTCAGAATGTGACCATGAAAGTGTGAAGCTTCTTTTACGTGTTGCACTGATCAAACATCAGTTTCTCAGAAACTGAGAAAAACCTTTTTGCATTAGCATCTGTTATATTATCTATATGAATGTTAAAATCCCCAGATAAGACAAAATGGCTAAAATTAGTGACGGGTTGATGGCGCTTCATGGAACGTTGAACACATTGCCAAACTGTATTGATACGTGTCAATACTGTCACTGAACATGACACCTGCTGGACATTAAAAATCCCTACAGGCAACCGAGTTGCCAGACTCAACTGACGCCAATATGATGACCTAGTATGCAATAATAAAATATAAGTCATTGCATCATTGCATATCTGACTTTAAATTTAAAGTATCTTTGATATCTTTAGATACAGATACATGTATCATAACTTGAAAATCGAAGTGACCGTGCTTGTGGACCGAATTTTTTTTCACAAATTTTTATTCAAAAAAATAAGTTTTTCCAATGTATTGAACTTCAGTCTATTTCACTCTTTGGACAGCTTTGGAAAAGACCCGCTAACAAGCCACAGATGATGCTGGTGTGCAGACACTTTATATACGACAGCTCTGTCGAGCAAATTCGTCATTTAACCTGCTGTTGGGGTGAACAAGGTCAATCTTATCATTTTGCATGTTATTCTTTGTATTAATTGCTTGCTGTGTGACATTTGCAGGCTCATAACAAGTTTGAGCTGGAACGTTCTGTGGTTAGAGCTGAGTTCCTGTCTTCAGACTTGTGTTCCAGGAACTCAGCTCTGAGACGCTTGGTCCCCTCCAAGACAAAGCAAAGGTGTTAACCACACGCAGATACATCCTGTCACAAAATGTTATTCTATAGTTATCTTGTTGCTGAGCAGAATACATATCATATGACCAATGTAACCACTCCTTATGTTGAAGCTTAATAAAAACAGGCTGCCTGGGAAGACTCGTTGGAGAACTGAGCAGAGCACATCCTCTACAAAGTCTCTCCCCTTTGCACAGCTGAACAAGGTATTGTCTCCGTCTCTTTGGTATTGTTTATTCAAGAATAAAACCCAACACCTGCAGAAAATAATATGAATAGTAAACAAAGAGTCACTTTGGAATGAATTTGTATTCAGATAGATCAAGTGAGAGCTTTGGGAGGCCCAGGATGAAACAAGGAAATTAAAACAAATACCTTATTTTCCGATATGAGATTGAATTTGTGCCATACGCTGGAAACCTTTCTTTTAGCTTGAGGCTGGTCCAGAATTATTGCTGATTCTGACGACATGTGACAAAAGATCAGAGATTCTTTTGGCAGATGCACACTGTAAGAAATTTTACTGCAAAATTACAGTGAATTATTGGCTAATAATTGCATTAATTTCACAGCAATTTGCTGTAAATATTTTCACAATAATTTACTGTAATCAATTCACAGTACTTTACTGTAATTATTCCACAGTAATTTACAATAAAACACCAACTCTCTACCATAAATTTATGGTTGCCATGCCCAAGAAATTACCATGATATAGCAGTTATTAGCTGTAGACTTACTGTAAACTAATGTGAAATAAATACAGTAAATTACTGAGAAAATATTTACGCTGAATTACTGTAAAAGTAATGCAATTATTAGCCAATAATTTTCTGTAAATTTACAATTTAATAAAAAGTGTAATATATTGTAAAATCCATTTGTTAATTGTAATTTTACTGTACCCTCTCACTTTACGCTCAAAAAAGAAAACGGAACAAAATAATAATTTTTTTTTGTTTTTTAATCAAGCTTATAAGTGCAAAGTGCAATATTACATTTAACAGGTTTCCCAGGTAAACATGCTGCCAACATATTCAGTACAAATCTGAAGCAAAAGTATAAAATGTGCAACAGCAAAAATGTCCAACACTAAAAATATAAACACTTAAACCACTCACAGGAAATAGATTTTCTTGACTCTTACATACAGTTCCTTGTGAAAGTATTCAACTTTTCAACCTTTTGCCACATTTCAGGCTTCAAACATATAAATTTAGATTTTTTTGTCAAGAATCAACAACAAGTGGGACACAATCGTGAAGTGAAATGAAATTTATTGGCTATTTAAACTTTTTTAACAATTAAAAAAACTGAAAAGTGGGGTGTGTAATATTATTGGGCTCCTTTACTTTCATTTCAGTGCAGCAAACTGAAACTGACTCCAGAAGTTCAGTGAGGATCTCTGAATGATCCAATGCTGTCCTGAATGACTGATGATGATCAATAGAATCCACCTGTGTGTAATCAAGTCTCCATATAAATGCACCTGCTCTGTAATAGTCTCAGGGTTCTGGTTAAAGCTCAGAGAGCATCATGAAGCCCAAGGAACACACCAGGCAGGTCCCAGATACTGTTGTGGAGAAGTTTAAAGCTGGATGTGGATACAAAAAGATTTCTCAAGATTTAAACATCTCAAGGAGCACTGAGCAAGTAATCAGACTGAAATGGTCTGAAGGAGTATCAGACCACTGCAGATCTACCAAGACCCGGCCGTCCCTCTAAACTTTCATCTGGAACAAGGAGAAGACTGATCAGAGATGCAGCCAAGAGGCCCATGATCACTCTGGATGAACTGATCTACAGCTGAGGTGGGAGAGTCTATCCATGGGACAACAATCAGTTGTACACTGCATAAATCTGGCGTTTATGGAAGAGTGGCAAGAAGAAAGACATTTCTCAAAGATATCCATAAAAAGTCTCATTTAAAGTTTGTCACAAGCCACCTGGGAGACACACCAAACATGTGGAAGAAGGTCCTCTGGTCAGATGAAACCAAAATCAAACTTTTTGGCCACAATGCAAAACAATATGTTTGAGTAAAATATATGAGTAGTGTATATATATGAGTAAAAGCAACACAGCTCATCACCCTGAACATACCATCCCCACTGTCAAAATGGTGGTGGCAGCATCATGGTTTGGGCCCGCTTTTCTTCAGCAGGGACAGGGAAGATGGTTAACACTGATAGGAAGATGGATGGAGCCGAATACAGGACCATTCTGGAAGAAAACCTGTTGGATTCTTCAAAAGACCTGAGACTGGGATGGAGATTTATCTTCCAGCAGGACCATGATACAAAACATAGAGACAAATCTACAATGGAACGGTTCACAAATAAAAGTATCCAGGTTTTAGAACGGCCAAGTCAAAGTCCAGACCTGAATCCAATCCAGAATCTCGAAAGAGCTGAAGACCGCTGTTCACAAATGCTCTCCATCCAACCTCACTGAGCTTCAGCTGTTTTGCAAGGAAGAATGGGCAAGAATTTGAGTCTCTGGATGTGTTGAACTGATAGACAAACCCCAAGAGACTGGCAGCTGGAACTGCAGCAGAAGGTGGCGCTACAGAGTATTAACTCAAGGGTGCCAATAATATTACACACCCCACTTTTAAGTTATTTGTTAAAAAAGTTTAAAATATCCAATAAATTTCGTTTCACTTCACGATTGTGTCCCACTTATTGTTGATTCTTGACAAAAAATTAAAATTTTATATCTTTATGTTTGAAGCCTGAAATGTGGTAAAAGGTCGAAAAGTTAAAGGGAGCCGAATACTTTCACAAGGCACTGTAAAATCAAAATGGCTGCAAATGGAATCGAGGGGTCATGACAAACAGGACACCCTTTACAAACAGCTTTAAAAATTAACAATTTAAAATGTGCAACAGCAAAACTGTACAACATTACAACCACTACAATTCAGGCATGTTTTAAAGGGATAGTTCAACATTTTGGCAAACTGGCCCAAATTACATAACCCCTATAGTCATAGAAGTAGGTCCGTTACCTTTAATTGTCGGTACAAGCTATTTTTAGATAAGCGAAGCAGAGACGTGAGCTGCTCGGGCTACGCTACGGATGGGATTTCTCGGTTTCCCTCATCAAACTCATTAAATACACAATCCAACAACAAGCTATGAGATAATAATAGAATGTTACAAGACGTTCTCACATCTCTGCTCTGCTTATCTAAAAATAGTTTGTACCAACAATTAAAGGTAACAAACCTACTACTATGACTGTAGGAATTATGGCAATAGAACAGTTTGCCAAAATGGAATCCACAGGTCAAAAAGGGAACACTCACAAGTTGTTAAAGGAAACAAGACATTGTACCTTCTACAAACTTCTACATTGCCTGGCACTAGAAATCTAGCAGTTTGCACATTAGAGTGCTTACATGTGCGTTGATCCCTCCACGCTTCCTCTTCCTCTTCCTCCTCACGCCAGTTTCTGGATTGATACCCAGGAAGCATCTGTAAATCAACTAAAGTATTCATATCAGGTAATCTTTTCTGATAAACAAGAAAAACGGCATTTCCTAGCGAAAATGCAGTGGGAATGCTCATTTCTGAAAAAAATAACGCAGCTGAAAATGTATCTCTCTCACATTAAATACCTGACAGATTTTAGTAATAGCGGATTTGGTAAATGGACTGCACTTATATACTGCTTTATCCACACCATCAAGGTGCCTTCAAAACGGTTTACAATGGTCTCTCATTCACACACACATTCATACACCAGTGGGCGTCTGCTACCATACAAGGTGCTGCCAGACCCACTGTAGTAGTAGTAGCAGCTGAAAATGCATAACTCTCACATAAGTCACCTAAAGGTCCGTGTATAATCTCGCGTCAATGTGTCACCGTCAGCTTGTCGCAGAGATGCCGCAGACACTTTTGATTTATACTCGCACGGTCTCCGCTATGTTATTCCAAGCCACAACGCAAGAGGGACGATTAGTTTGAAAAAGTCCACCGATGCTGCCGTACTTTTTGGGGGCTTAATTCATCATGCTTGTTAAGGATTGTGTATACTCTCGCAGCAATGTGTCACAGTTATCTTGTCGCCGGTATGCCGCAGTTATTTTGGATTTATGCCCAAACGCGGTCTCCGCTATGTTATTCCACGCCACAACACGAGAGCGATAATCACGAACGAGCTAAACTTACTAAACTTATCTCTTGTGTTTTTCCACTTCCTCACTGTCTCGGCCGTATCCAGACCAACATTCATCGCAATCTCCCTCCATGAATTACTAGAATATGTGCTGTGGAGAACAAGAATCGTACAGATGTAGGTACTTCCTTATTTCTTCAATGACGCCCTCTTTTCTATGCGGATATAGAATTGACCAATCAGAGGCCTCCTTTCTCTCCTCTCTGCGACACTGTCTGCGTCGAGTTACAATTTTGGGTAGGCGCACCGGAGTTTCTGCGTAGGGCGGGGGGGCATCTCTGCATCGTCTGTGTAGGTGACGCAGACGACCTGACGTTTGAGTATAAATCAGGCTTAAGAGTAATCGTAATAGTTGTAATAGCAAGATGGAAGATGAAAGAGAAGCTACCGTTAGCGTGGCTGTTTTGCACCGTATCAAACCAACTATCTAACTTGCTAACGTTACTGCAGCCAGGGGCGCCGCTAGGGATTTTGGGCCCCATGAAAAGAATCTTTACAGGGCCCCCCAACACAGCGGGGAAATTTGTTGATGCTATTTTTGATCATCATTAGGGGCCTCTCTGGGCCCCCCTCAATTATGGGCCCCTATAATCCGTATCCTTTACCCCCCCTTTTCGGCACCCCTGACTGCAGCTACAGCCTCAAATCAAAATGTAGAGCAAAGATTCACTCTACCGTGACACAAAAAGTCCCTTTACACAAACAGTTAATCAAACCAACTAACCGTGTTAATCCTCCGTGTGGTCGCTACTCGCAGCCTTTAATGAGGTAGGTGTCACTCTGACTGTGTAGAAATAAAAGTGTCAGAGAATAAAGAGGAATTAATATGATGACCATCAAACTTGTTTAAAATGTTAATACAGTGAACACAAAGGTAGAAAACGAAGCT
Source organism: Hirundichthys speculiger (assembly GCA_018398805.1). Taxonomy (NCBI): domain Eukaryota; kingdom Metazoa; phylum Chordata; class Actinopteri; order Beloniformes; family Exocoetidae; genus Hirundichthys; species Hirundichthys speculiger. The sequence goes on from JAGFBZ010000482.1 coordinate 1,432,414, forward strand.
AAATTACCTTCTCAGGTGCTCTGGGTGGGTGGCATCGAGTCCATGCACCAACTGTTAATATTTGAAAAAGTCCGCGGCAGGTCCCACAATTCAGTGCGGTTCATGTAATTTGCCGTGTTTTTGCGTGGAGAGTCTTAATACAGCATTTTGCGGTGAAATAACACAATAAAATGCTGTGAAATCACAGTAATAATTAAAACAACAAATAGTACAGTAATTTACTGTGATGGCACTCTTTTTATAGTAAACTTCTAAATTACAGTTTTATACTGTGAATATTAAAGTTAAATCCTCTAAAGTGATATTAATGCAATTTACTGTGAAATTTTACAGTTGACTATTGCGAAATCCTGGTAATTATTTACAGTGCATCCCGTCGACAGATGCGCTTCCTTATAAACACAGTTTGGCGCGTCACTGTCAGTTCAATACAGTACCTGTATCGGTCATGTGACTTTCTTAAGGCGAAACACGCACCGACACGTATCGACACAGGTCTCTGAGCTTGGCGCATGCGCCAATGCATCGGTGTTGCTGGACCCATCACAAGCTAAAATCCATCAAGATAGCTGACAATAATTCAGAAAATTCATCAATAAAACCTGTACAATATCCTGGAGATCTATAGATTATTAAAACAGAATTTTACAGACGCCCCTTGAAATAAAACTGAGATATTCAAAAGAGGTAAAATCACCAAATGAGATCTCCTTACATTGAAATCTATCTTTAAAAAGAGCAGCTTCTCCTCCTCCTTTTCTTCCATTTCTGCATTTATAAATATAACTAAATCTGGAGTAGCTGCTTCATTCAGAACACTAGCACTTGTACTTTCTGTCAGCCATGTTTCTGTCAGAAAAAGAAAATCTAAATGATGAGAAATGATCAAGTCATTCACTAACAGTGACTTGTTGGACAGAGATCTGATATTGAATACAGCTAGCCTCATGGGGTTTACATTCATCTTTGTGTTGTCCTGAATAGAACATGGAACAGTTAACTGATTAGATCGATTCACCCAGCAAGTTGATTGTTTACGATTCCTTCTTTTTCCATCTAATACAGGAATCTGACAGGATCCCAGCTCATTCTCAGAACAGCTGTCAGGTGTAGCTCTACTACAGCAGGGACCCTGAACGCATCATGGCATCTTATCTTTGTTTTGAACTGTGCTGTTGCTCTGTGAACTTCTTGCACATCCTCCTGTGTCCTGCTCTGCCAGGACAGAAGGTCTAAGAGGAAGGGGGTGCCCTGTGTTTCTTGGTCAGTCGCTGGACTCCTGACTGGGACAGAGACATCCTTTGGAGACCTTGAGTGATGTGGAGCAGTGAGGCGGGGGAGGTGGGGGTTGTCTGCTCTCCGTGTCCTTCACCTTTATCTGCACACTCATATTTGGATTTGCCATCCCAACAACATGAGGCATGTGTTCACCAAGTAATCTGCATCCAGTCAGATTAGGATGCACCCCATCAGGTCTGAAATGCTCCCTACAGTTCCAAAAGATGTTAAAGTTATCGATGAATCTGATCGCACGGGTGACCCATGCAGCTGATTACCATGTGTTCAGGGAAAGCAGCCAGCTAAAAAGTTTAAGTCCTTTCCCCATGGTGGGAATGGGGCCTGAAATGAAGACATTGTTTACACCATGATCACACAGTCTCTACAGAAGCAGAGAAAAGTCCTTCTTCAGGATCTCAGAGCCAGTTTTCTTCATCAAGATGTCAAAAGACCCTGTGTGGATGATGATTCTCATGCCATTCTTTTTTTGGACACAATTGATCATATCTGTTATGGAGATGTGGCAAGGGACACTACGGAGGGCCCGGGTGGGGTTCGATCCCCAGACTCCCGGATGAAAGTCACGCATGCTTACCAGTCAGCCTCCCACCGGAAACTGTTGAAGAGGAGCATGAGACCGGCCAGAGGAACTATACAGGCTATACAGGGATCACACTGGCAGCAAAAGTCATCCATATCTCTTACACTGCCCCCAGTAGAAGCACTGGCAAAAGCAACAAAGGGTTTTTGCAACCCCAAAATGACCGTACCCTGCTGCTCCATGCATGGCCCAAAGCACCTCACCACGCAAGCTCCGAGGGACCACCACTTGTCCCCTCTCTTAACCCGTCCCTTTGTTGTCCTGCAGAGAGCTGCCACTTCTTCCCATGGCAGCCACTGCTGTGCCACAAGCCACTGTAGAACAGGTTGCAGGTCGACATCTTGCTCCTGCTGTCGTTTCCACTCATCCATGTCTACAGCCTGTAGCGCCCGGCACTCTTCCACCGGCTTATCTGTGGCCCCAGTTTCCACCTCCTGGAGTTCTCTCTCTCACCTCACTCTTTTCACAAAACCGGCACCCGTCTGCTGCAAATGGCCGGCCTTGAGAGGGTATACGCATTAGCGAGAGGTGCCCCAGCCCTATGCTCTACCTTAAAGTTTCAGGCCTGGAGCTCCTCCAACCACCTGGCCAACTGCCCCTCTGGCTCTTTGAATGTCCTAAGCCACTGCAGGGCAGCATGGTCAGTCGTCATTGTGAACCCCAACTCCTTATATTATAATATAATATTTGAAGTGCCTGATCGACAGCACCACTGCCAACAACTCCCTGCGGGTGACACAATAACGCCTCTCATGTTTGTTGAGCGCCTGGCTGAAATAAGCGACCACTTGCTCGCCTCCTGGCCTCACCTGTGACAACCCCACTGCCCCACCCCCCTACACTGCTCGCATATGTGTCTAAGATGAAGGGTAAGGAGGGATCAGCTGGAGCTACCAGAGCTTTACTTGGAGCATGCTGAAGGCTACTAAATGCCTCCTCACATGACTCAGTCCACACAAAGTCTCCGTCCTTTTGTAGAAACTGAAACAGGGGCGCAGCAGTGCAGGAAAAACCCTGCACAAACCAATGGTCATACGACACCAGGCCTAAAAAACTGTGTAAATTGTTTCAGACTATTAGGAGTAGGCCAGTCCGCAACATCATGCACTTTCTCCTTCATGGTGCCAATGCCCTCCCACCTTATGTCCTAGAAAGTACACCTACCGCTGCATGAATTGGCACTTGTCTGAATGAAGCTTCAGGCCAGCAGCTCTGATCCTTGACAGCACCAGCCGCGAGGACCCCAGGGCAGCCTCGAAAGAACTGCCATGCACAAGGATGTCATCCAACAGACTACGCACTGTTGACAAGCCACCCAGCCAGCACCTTGTCCATCAACCTGTCAAAGGTGGCAGCAGCGTTACAAAGTCCAAAGCAAAGGACCTTAAACTGCCACAAGCCTCGCCCAGTACAGAATGCTGTTTTAGGTCTGGCCTCAGGGGCGAGGGACACCTTGTAATATCCAATGAGGAGATCCAATGATAAGCACCAAGAGCACCACAGGACCAGATCCAGTGACTCGTCAATTCAGGGCAGGCGGTACAAGTCTTTGTTATGTCGTTCACTGGCCTGTTGTCAGAGCAGAGCTGCCAGCCAGACACCTTCTTAGGCTGTCCAAAGCCTCAATGAGGTCTGCCTGTTGCATCTTGACCACAGCATCGTCACACGCCTGCTGACAAGCCAGTGGGAGACGACCGGACAGCATTGATAGGCTGTGCGTTGCCCGTGTCAATCTCCATTTATGTTCCATTTACTCAAAGTAAAAGAAAATAACTAAAGCTGAGGAGTGGTGGATGGATCCAAGCTAGTGCAAGGAGGGAGGTCCACCAAAAGAAACCAACCAACTTAAATCACCCAACATGTGACCGACACTCAGTGAAGCAACTCCCAAATTCCATAAGCAAAGCAAGACGCAACAGGATCTCACTACCAAGTCACCAGCACCACCGCCACCAGCAACTAAAAAGGAGAAATAAAAATAAATCAATTTACTAGAGTACAGCAAAAGAAAAGAATCTAATTTAATTTGAAAAACTACCCAATACTAAAACTCAATATTTCACAACACAAAAGATTGCACTTTCACGCTCATCCAGTATGGGACAAAAACCCAATTAATACTCGTGTTCGAGTGGCAACACAGCTGTAATGCTTCAATGTGAGGCTGGGAAGGCCAACAGCAGTGAAAGTTAGCAGCAGTGTGTTGTGGCAATTTTATAAATTGCACAAATTAAAATTATAGATCCTTAACAAAATGCAACAGCAGAGAGCTCAAACTTTAACCAAGTTTATTTTAGCTGAGCGCAGCAGCGGTACATAGTCATGTAGCCTGCAGGCTGGATGGTTATGCCCATCGTAACACACATTTACATCTCTTATATAGTAGCCTGACTGACCAAAAGGCAATTTACATCTCTTACAACAAAGAAATCTTACAGATTAAAAAGGCAGGAACTGGTTCAATAAACATTTCGGTAAGTGTGAACACAGTTTCCAAGACCAAAAGGAAGGAGTTCATTTGATATGCGTTTTGGTAGCTGCGACGAGAGGTTCCCCCCTCACATATGGCTATTTTCCTCTCTGGGAAAATTCTCACAATACACTGATAAAGGTGTTAACTTCTTTCGTCTGGAGAAGTTCTTTGAAAAGGGAGTTCTAACACCTAGACAGAAGCATTCTGTATTCAAATTCTTCCACGACACTCTTTTCATCTGTGAGTTCTTTGGTATACTTAGCATTCTGTATTCAAATTTTCCACGACAAGTGCAATGTTGCAAGGGCCCAACAGAGGCAGTTGGATCTAGTCAAGCAGAGTCAGTGGAGACAAAATAGCAGCAGCTAGGATTGCTACTGCAGCACCTGACATGAAAAATTATTAGCCTCACCACTCATGGCAGAAATTTCGTATATATATATATATATATATATTATATATATATATATATATATATATATACACACACACACACACCTTTTAGTGGCTTAAGACAGACACCAAGCTAAAAGAGGGAGGGAGAGAGTCCTCCAGACAGTCACCCAGCATTACCTGTGACCACACTAGCATTAACCACCTACTAGCATCAGCCATGACATGGAGAAAGAGGAGGCTTACCACAGAAGCTGGCACAGGGGGCATAGAGCAGCCTACAAGTCGCCCTACACAGAAAAAATGCATTTAATATAGTGCCCAACAAAACCACTAGTGACGCAAAACTGCATGGCCATACCTGTTTCACCAAACAGCCTTTTGCCCCCGAAGGCCACACAGGTTGTGATGGAAACAGAAAGACCAGGTGGGAAGACTGGTGCTTTTATACCCACCACCTCAGCAATTGGCCATAAGCAGTCCACAATCAGTTAATCAGGCTGGTACTCCTATCCTGCTACATAAGCATAACCTCATTCATGACAGCAGACACATAACCATGGTTACAAAAGTATCATAGTACACAAAATGTGAAAGACAAAAGGCATCAGAGATGAACTTGCTACACCACCGCAACAGAGTATGCCACTCATCAGTACCAGTCCAGAGACTAAACGCCCACAACTGCAAGCGAAGAAAGAAACCAAATAGCATAGTCTGTTCCTATGGCCACCAGAAGCCAAACATCAAGCCCCAGAAGGCAAGTAGCCAGTAAAAGACTTCATGGTACAGTGATCCCTTTCCAATTCACGCTTTAAGTTCCGCGGTTTTAGTTATTCACAGATTTTTCAGAAATATATAATATAATATAATAAAAAATCAAGAAAAAATCACAGAAATTCTGTGAAAATCCACCCCACAGCAGACGAGAGGCCGCAGCTGCCAGCAAAACATCAAACAATGACTCACAGCCTCCTGTCAGCAACACAAGAAACACAGACGGCTCAGCACTCTGGAATCTGTGCGCTGATTGGCCGAGACACATCACCCAAGCATCACAGGATGTTGTGCGCGTTCTCTCACAGTGAAGAAATGTTGTGAGCCAGCCCGGCCCCTTTAAGAAAGTAGCCTTATGGGTAATGGTGTGTGTGTGATGTGGGACAGCAGAACTAAAACAGGGTTAGATGAAAAGTGGAGTGAGCATAAACAGCAGTTCAGCGTGTATAGATTTACATTCTCTGTTAACAGACAGGAGCCGAACAATACAACCTGTGTGATGTTACAAGTTCCTGCAGTGCCAGAGTAAAGTGCCTGTTCCATGCAGAGAAAACCCGACTTTTTCTTTTATTGTTGTTAGCGTGTTAGCCGCTAATTACGAGCCAAAAATAGCACAATACCAGCAGTTTCTTTACTACGGTTCAGAGACCAGAGGCTGTAAGGGTAACAGAAAGACCACAGTTGAGCCTTTGTCTTGTTTCGCTGCAGTGCCTCGCTACTTTTTTGCGGTTTTTAAACATATTTTAAACACATTGTCTAGCCTCGGGGGGGCTCCAGCTCCAGTTCGCAGATTTGTCATTTTGGCGGGGAGCCCCAGTCCCTTATTGATCCCTTATTTTTTAACCTCGAAAAAAATTAAAATAATAAAACACAATCAAAATAATCCCAACTGGAGTACACACACTCAGTAACACGGAAGACCAGGAGGTCAGAGGTCAACCAAGCCCACATGTCAAAACCCCAAGAGCGGAGGAGCCACCGTCTCTCTGGATCCTCAAAAGAGCATTTAAATGTGACACCACATGAGTCATGTTTGCACTAATGTCCAGAATATAGTTGCAACACGTAGTAGCTAATAATATGACAAATAGCACCCTTAGCAGTCAATAATTGATACAAAACCAAACTAGTCTGCAGCACAACATTATAAAAGGCCTTACAACAAGACGGAATTGGAAATCAAAACCAGCCACAGCCATGAGGGTCTCCAGCCTTTTCTATTATTTTATGTGGTTTTCTGTCGTCAGAAGAAGTTCGGAGATCTCCTGGCGACGAAGGGGCCAGGAGAGACTTCTCTCCTCTCTTCTCTCCCTCTCTTCCTCTCTGGCTTCGCTGTGGCGCTCTGAGTGTGTTAGTGGGTTCAGAAAAAAACTGCTCCAAGCCGACTTTTAAATGTAAAAAAGATATTTATTTACAGGAAAAAGAGGGCACAATATCAGACCCTGCAGCGGTCTGGGTTCTCCTGTTAATCGAATTTGGTAAGAAGAACAAAAGCGTACATCAAAGAGACAGTTCTTATAGCCGTGGCCAGGTCTAATTTCAGACAAGTTTGGAGTCAATCAAAGCTTCTCCTGACAGTTCCCAACATGTTTTTCTCTTAGACAATAACCATCTGGAATTTCTGATAAGAGACAGGATATACTCCCTAACTGATCACGGATCTTCCACATTTGTAAGCCTGGGATTTTCCAAAGTTGTACGTGATGTGAACGTCCTTGAGAACATCCTTATACAAGAGGAGCAAACAAACTCAATGAACTCAGGGAAAAAAAACCCTAACAGCAGGCCTTACAGCTGTTAAAGCGCCATTAAAGGGTTGAAGTTAAACTTTATATAAAAAGGTCATGCACATATCAAATATATATCATGTTTTTCAGACACCACATTTACCTAAAAATTGAAAATTGGAGATTGGCCTGTAGTTGTCCATCTGTGTTTTGTCTAAATTGTCTCTTTTTAGCAGGGGTTTAATTACAGCTGTTTTCAGTGGTTCTGGGAAAACACCCGGCATTAAAGACGAGTTCACAATTTGTAGCAGATCTGGCTCTAAGATCTTTGAGACCTTTTTGAGAAAATCAGTGGGCAGGATGTCCAGACAGCAAGAGGAGGAGCTCAGTTGACGCAGGATGTCTTCTAGATCTTTGCTGTTAATTGGATCAAACTGTATCATGTTGTTTAGACTCGGTGGATACAGCACATGGCCTGAACCTGCCGTTGATGGACCGACTGCTTGTCTAATATGTTGGATTTTGTCTGTGAAGAATTTGGCAAAGTCATTGCAGGCCTTGGTGGAATAAAGTTCAGGAGCTGCTGACGCAGGAGGGTTTGTTAACCTGTCGACTGTAGCAAATAAGGCCCGCGCGCTGTGACTGTTTTTAGTGATGATGTCAGAAAAATATGAATTTCTCACATTCCTCAGCTGTAAATTATACAAGTGAAGTTTCTCTTTATAGATCTCATAATAAACCTGTAATTTTGTTTTTCTCCATCTGTGCTCAGCTTTCCGACACTCCCTCTTTTCATTTTTTACCAGTGTGGAATTTCTCCATGGAGACCTTTTCCTTCCAGAGATAACCTTCACTTTAGTGGGAGCAATAAAATCCATAACATACAACATGTTAGCATTAAAGCTAGTGACCAGCTCATTGACTGAAGTTCCTGACAGAGCAGGTGTTAGTGAGAAGACCTGGTTAAACAACTCACTGGTGTTTTCAGTTATACACCGCTTTGCTATCACTTCTATTGAAACATTTGTGTGCACTGAAACGTTACTCTCAAAAAAGACACAGCAATGATCCAACAGCCCCACATTGCACACCGTAACCTTCGAACTGTCCAGACCCTTTGAGATCAATACATTTAAGGTATGTCCTCTTTGGTGCATGGACTCTTTTACGTGCTGTGTCAACTCAAAATTTTCCAGAATGTTGCTCAGGTCTTTAGCCCTATTGTCCTGAGGGTTGTCAACATGGATGTTAAAAACCCCAACAATAATAATTCAGTCAAACTCAACACAGATCATAGACAGCAGTTGACTAAAATCATCATTAAAGTCTGCACAGTATTTGGCTGGCCGGTACATATTTAGAAACATGACTTTGGACGAGGCCATCAGCTGTAGAGCTACATATTCAATTGAGGAGAAAGTTTCAAGAGATAACTGTTTGCAGTGAAATGAATCATTATGAAAAACAGCGACTCCTCCTCTCCTCCTGTTTAGTCTAGCCTCGCTGACTAAAACTGAGGTTCAGAGGAGCCACTTCTAAAAGAACAGCATTACTGCTTTCATCCAACCAAGTCTCAGTTAAAAAAACAAAATCAAGGCTGTTTTCAGTGATAAGGTCATTGATTAAAAATGTTTTCCTTGCTAAAGATCGAACATTTAATAAGGCTGACTTGAGAGTTTTAAAAGTATCATTGTTCCTCTCATTTATGGGGCCTGGCTGTAAGTTTACATTAGTTAAAATTCTTTGAGAATGCAGCTGTCTGTGTCTCTGAAGATTTACCTGCTTTGTTCTCTTAGAGATTAAAACAGGGATAAACAAAGCTACTTGGGTATGGGGTCTGGGCATATTCTGGGCAGAGCCTGGACCCAGATCATATCAAACCCAGCTGTGATGTGCATCATTGTCAAGTTGAAGAGACAGCTGCTTCTGCCTTGGAGGCGGGACGGCTGGCATCCTTTGAGGAGGGACTTTTTAGAGACTGGATGGTTCATAACTTCCTTCAGTTAAATGAAGACAAAACTGAAATAATAGTTTTTGGAGCCAGGGAAGAAAGATTAAAAGTCACCACTCAGCTTCAAAGAGCGAAGTTAGAAACCAAAAACAAAGCCAGAAATCTGGGTGTTGTTATGGACTCAGACCTGAACTTCAGTAGTCACATCAAGACAGTTGTGAAGTCAGCTTATTATCACTTGAAGAATATATCTAGGATTAAAGGACTGATGTCTCTGCAGGATTTAGAAAAACTTGTCCATGCATTTATCTTCAGTAGACTAGACTACTGTAACGCTGTCCTGACAGGTCTCCCTAAAAAGACTATCAGACAGCTACAGTTAGTCCAGAACGCTGCTGCTCGAGTCCTCACTAACACCAGGAAAGTGGATTATATAACTCCTGTCCTCAGATCTTTACACTGACTTCCTGTTTGTCAAAGAACCTGACTTCAAAATCCTGCTGTTAGTTTACAAAGCACTGAATGGTTTAGGGCCAAAATACATTCAGGATCTTCTGGTTCGTTATGAACCCACCAGGTCCCTCAGGTCATCAGGTTCAAGTCTGTTCCCAGAGTTAGAACTAAACACGGATTTCAAGATCCAAGATTTCAAGATTTCAAGATTCTCTTTATTGTCATTGTCACAAGTACAACGAAAAGTAAGGTGCAGGTGGTGTCATCCGCATACTTAATGAAGGTGTTGCTGGCGTGGATGGGGGTGCAGTCTGAGGTGTAGAGGGTGAAAAGCAGAGGACTCAGCACACAGCCTTGAGGGGAGCCGGTGCTAAGTGTGAGAGCTGTGGAGGTGTGGGGGCCAATCCTGACCTTCTGTGGGCGGTCTGACAGGAAGTCCTTAATCCAAAGGCGTGTGGAGTGAGGTAGTCCGAGGTTCAGCAGTTTCCTCACGAGACTGTGGGGAAGGATGGTGTTAAAAGCTGAACTGTAATCCACAAAGAGAAGGCGGGCGTAGTTCCCCTGTTTCTCCAGGTGGGTCAGCACTGTGTGTAGTGCTGCGTTCACGGCGTCCTCTGTCGACCTGTTTGCCTTGTAGGCAAATTGGTATGGGTCCAAGCTGGGGGTTATGAAGGTCATGATGTGACTTCTAACCAGTTTTTCAAAGCACTTCATCACCACTGGTGTGAGTGCGACAGGCCGGTAGTCGTTGAGGCTGGTTGTGGGGGATTTTTTGGGTAGGGGGACTATAGTGGAGGTCTTCAGGCAGGATGGGACTGTGGACTGTGTCAGGGACAGGTTGAAGATTTTGGTGAAAATCCCCGCGAGCTGTTCCGCACAGTCTTTCAGCACCCGTCCGGGGACGACATCAGGGCCCGTTGCTTTACGCGTGTTGACATCCCTCAGCGTGCGCCTCACCTCGTGCACCCCCACCGTGAGGGTGGGGCTGCTCCCGGCTGTTGGTGGCGTTGTGGCTGCTCCTGGCTGTTCGGTCTCAAAGCGAGCGAAGAAGAGGTTAAGTTCTTCTGCCAGCGCCGCGTCGCCCTCAGCAGCTCTGATGCCGGGTTTGTAGTTGGTGAGGTGCTGGACTGCCATCCATGCCTGTCTGCTGTTGTTGCTGTCCAGGTGGTTGTCGATCCTCCTCCTGTAGTCCTCTTTGTCCTTCCTGATGCCTCTCTTCAGGTTGGCACGGGCTGTGCTGTAGACAGCCCTGTCACCAGGGCGTTATGAACCCACCAGGTCCCTCAGGTCATCAGGTTCAAGTCTGTTCCCAGAGTCAGAACTAAACACGGAGAGGCAGCGTTCAGTTTTTATGCTCCTCAAATGTGGAACAAACTCCCAGAAACCTGCAGGTCTGCTGACACTCTCAGCAGTTTGAAATCAAGGTTAAAAACTTTTCTATTTGCCACATTTTATCATAACAATTAACTTTTATTTCTTGCATTTTATCTACATTTTTAATTCCTTTTTTTTAAAATAAAAAACAACTGTTGATTAACTTTTTGCATTTTTATTATTTTATCTTTTTATATCCTCCTGTTTTAATGTAATGCTCTGTTATGCTTAAAGCACCTTGAATTGTCTTGTACACGAAATGTGCTATACAAATAAACTTGCCTTCCCTTGCCTTGTGTGTGTGTGTGTGGGGGGGGGGGGGGGGGGGGTGAGCAGGGAAGTTCTGGGATAGACTGGGAGTCAGTTTGGTCCCAATATCAACCAGTTCTTTCATGTGGATGGTAAAATCCAGAAGGAGGAGTGATGATGGGGACAGGGAGGCTTGTGAGGAGGGTGACCTAGGTGGGGTAGGATGAGACGGAGGGGGGTGGGTCCTTCTGTGGTCCAGAATCTTTTCCATGTGGGCTGTCTTCAGGCAGAGGCTTTGGCTGTGGTATCATCTTGGAGTTTCAGTTTGCTTCTGCTTTTTCTAGTTGTTTGGATTCCTGTTTATTATCATTCTTGGGAGGAACACAGTGTCTATTCAGAAAATAAAACAGGTTAGAGGCAAGAAGCCTCATTCCTGATCTGTGTAAGCAGAATCCATCTGGTTTGAAAAAGTGTCTGCGCTCCCAGAAAATGTTAAAATTATTTATGAAATTAAATGGATGAGTGGTACATGCAGACAGCCATACGTTTAGAGCAAACAGTCGACTAAACCATTCCTTTCCTCCTCTGATGGGAAAGGGCCACTGTTGAATATCCGGACTTAGGATGGATGCCGGATGATATGCATTGCTGTCTGCACCCCTTCAAAAACAAAACAATAGGGTCAACAGTCGGCTGATTACATTTACATTATTTAGATGGAAAATCACTAAGAACAAAAAAAAAATGAAACCACGTGCATTGTAGAGCATCAGCTGTCATAGAGTAACAGACATGACATTAAAACAAACCCCTGTGTGAAGGTGAGTTTCTGTGGTTCATTTATCATTTATATCCACAGTTGCATCCTCCACTAGTCAGGGCTGATACACACAAAACAGATTAGTGGTCCTCTACTAATTATTATTATTATTATTATTTTTGTGTCTGTACTTACATTCATGGTCAGTGCCATCATCTGGCATAACCAACTAATCTATGTCCTCTACTAATTAAGAAGTCACATTAAATTTCCAGGTGCAGAATGACGATTTCTAACATAAAAATCAGTCTTCAAATCTTTTTCAACATATAGGATCCTAAAATAATAACTAAATGTGTAAAATGGGACAGAAAAATTTCTTTAACCACATCACCTGAGCTCCAGCTGAAAGTGTAAACTCAATGCAGGCAGAAAAAGCCCTCCGTGAAGCAGATTTTTTATGAGTCTTTTCAGCATATACACTGCCTGGCCAAAAAAAAAGTCGCTGAAAAACAAGATCATACACTCCAACATTTTGTTGGACCGCCTTTAGCTTTCACCAAGATCTTGCATTGCTGATGGTAGAGTCTAACCGCTGAGCAAAGACTTTCCCAGCACATCCCAAAGATTCTAAATGGGGTTCAGGTCTGGACTCTGTGGTGGCCAATCCATGTGTGAAAATGATGTCTCATACTCCCTGAACCAGTCTTTCACAATTTGGCATTGTCATCTTGGAATATGCCCACGTAAAAGCATATTCCACTTTTCTCTGTTCACCTGTAATATGATTTTATTGATAGCACAATTTCAAACAGTGAACAGCATGGCAGCGACTCACTACATACCATATAACATATTGCTGCATGCTGTCTACACTGACTCAAATTCTTTCATGACTGGATAAACAGCATCGTGAGCATCAGCATCTAACTAACTTAGCCAGCTAACTCTGTGCGGTAACATTACTACTACTATACTACACAATCTAAACACACTACATAACAACAGCACCTCTCCCACCACAATACCATAGTTATTAAACATAAACATTAGTGGTTGAAGGGTCATACCTGAGAAGGGGAGTGTATGGTATGTGACAGAAGCACGGACACATGCACGTTCACTTGTATTATGATTTAGAGAGGGAGAGCGACCCCTAACATAACTGCAGACTCCCTCTGGTTGCGGCCTCCACTAATTACCACTACTCACTTACTCAACGTAAGAGCAGAAAATGATCAATACTTGCCTATACCACTCATCATAAACACAAAAAACAAATATTAACTGTAACCTAGGAATATTGCTCATGGATATTATTCAATCCATCACACCCGTGCCATATGGGAATAAAAAAATCCATTGATGGAATAACCTGGTCATTCCTAGTATATTCAGGTAGTCAGCTGAGCTTATTCTTTGAACACATACTGTCGCTGAACCTGGACCTGACCAACTGCAGCAACCCCAGATCATAACACTGCCCCCACAGGCTGGTACAGTAGCCACTTGGCATGATGGGAGCATCACTTCATCTGCCTCTCTTCTGACCCTGATGCTCCCATCACTCTGGATCACGGTAAATCTGGACTCATCAGACCACATGACCTTCTTCCATTGCGTCAGAGTCCAATCTTTATGCTCCTTAGCTAATTGAATTTCTGGTTAGCCTCACTGATTAGTGGTTTTCTTAAGGCTACACAGCTGTTTAGTCCCAATCCCTTGAGTTCCCTTCGCATTGTGTGTGTGGAAATGCTCTTACGTTCACTATTAATCATAGCCCTGAGTTCTACTGTTGTTTTTCTTCAATTTGATCTCACCAAACATTTAAGTGATCACTGACCACGATCATTGAGGATTTTTTTCCGGCCACATTTCCTCCTTGAAGATGATGGGTCCCCACTATCCTTCCAGTTTTCAATAATGCGTTGGTCAGTTCTTAACCCAATTTTGGTAATTTCTGCAATCTCCTTAGATGTTTTCTCTGCTTGATGCATGCCAATGATGATAACGAGACTACAGTGATCCCTTATCTTTCACAATTAATGGGGACCAGCGCCCCCCGCAAAAATCAAAATCCATGAACTGGAGCAGGAGCCCCCCCCAAGCCTAAATAATGTGTTTAAAATATGTTTAAAAACCACAAAAAAAGCAGCGAGGCACTGCAGCGAAACAACACAAAGGCTCAACTGTGGTCTTTCTGTTTCAACATTTCTTCGCTGTGTGACAACGCGCACAATATCCTGTGATGTTTGGGTGATGCATCTCGGCCAATCAGCGCACAGATTCTAGAGTGCTGGGCCGTCTGCGTTTCTCGTGTTGCTTACAGGAGGCTGAGTCATCGTTTGACGTTTCGCTAGCAGCTGCAGCCTCTCGTCTGCTGTGGGGTGGATTTTCGCGGAATTTCCGCGATTTTTTTCTTGATATTTTTTTATATTATATATTTCTTAAAAATACGCAAACAACTAAAACTGCAGAACTTAAAGCGCGAATTGGCAAGGGATCACTGTAACATATTTTTTTCACAACCACGGTATGTGTCTTTCAACATCATTGTTTAGGAAATGAGAAGCAACTCATTGCACCAGTTGGAGTTAAATAACTTGTTGCCAGCTGAAAGATAATTGCCCATGTAGTAATTATCCAACAGGAGGCTTGTACCTATTTGGTTAGTCAAATCCAGGTGGTGACTTTTTTGGCCAGGCAGTGTACTTATCCTCCAGCGAGATAGTGATGGTCAAAATGATCATACAAATAGGGGAGAATGGGGTATTGTGAGACATTGGCTAATGTGAGACACCCCCTGCATCTAAGCAATAGGATGCATCTGTGGTCATTTAAGCAATTAGTTTTCAAGACTCTCCAGTTTCTCCTTGACCATGAAGAACATGACTTTATTGTGCTGTGGTTTGCATGTGCATGTTGTTTTGTACAAAAATATATTTTTGGGATCTAAAAGTTTTTCTTTTGTTTTCAACATAATTGACTCTTGTGCTAAAGGTAATTGGTTCAATTGGACAAACTCATATCCCATATATTGTTGAACTATTAACTTTTAAAATTATGTGACAATGCTAGCTAAAGATTAGCCTGAATTGTGCAGAGAGGTTGTTTTAATAAAAAAGTGGTGGTGGGTTGACGTAAGACAAATGCCATGGGGGGAAAGTAAGACAGATGTTTTGTTTTTCATGTCATAAACAGTTTAAAAAATCCATCATGCCAAGAAAATACAACAGGAAGACAACCTGGGGCAAAACCTCCCTTGAAGGGAAGAAAAGTGCAGCCTCTGAGGTCATAGAGCAAAAGAAGTCTTTAAGAGCTGTCTCAAGGGATTGAAATATTGACAAGTCAAGCCTCCTAAGATTTATAAGGAAAAAAGAGAAAGGGGAAGTGAAATTAGTAGCCTGGGGTGCAGTGGTTCAGGCAAAGAGAATTTTCACTGATGAGATGGAGGAAGAACTTTCCAAATACCTGAAAAAACTTGCTTAACAATCCCATGGCCTCTCTCCAGCTAAGTGCTACAAACTGGCATTTGAAAATGCAGAAAAAAACAATGTCCCTATTCCTGCCAATTAAAAAGAGACTCAGTGTGCAGGTAAGCCAGGGTGTGCAAGACATCATATGATTTCGTACAATAAGTTAACGAAGGCTGGTCTTCCCACAAGGCTAAATCTTATAATAATGGATTGTCTATAGGTCAAGAATGGTTTCGCAGCTTCCGAGCACGTCACTATCTTTCTGTCCAAACTCCAGAAGCAACATCCCTTGGAAGGGCCACTGCCTTCAATAAAACGACTGTTGGGGAGTTCTTTGATAATCTGACATTAGTCATGGACAGGTGACAGAATTAATTCTTCAACTGCAAATGTTTTATTCGGGCTTTAAGCTTAAGTTTGGATTCTTATCAATTTCTTCCCTTTCTCCTTATCTTTAACAGACATAAATTCCTCCCACACATGATTTTCAATGTGGATAAAAACAGGTGTTTATACAGTACAAAGGCTTCAGCAGGAAAGATACACAATACACAAACAAGACTGACATGTGTAGCTTGTAATAATAACCACCTAGTTATTAAAAGAATGCTGAAACTGCTATTTCTAATGTTGTTGCCTGCACTGGAAAGTGGATGAACTTGTTAGGATTTATAATTTTCTTACAGGTATTTAGTGTAAACTTAGTTGTTTAAGACTTAACTTTCTTGCCTTTAGGAATGCTGGCTGTGTCTTGTAGTGTCTGATCATTTTCTTAGTCAAAGGCCCCGATCGTACACCTCCCGCTACCCGCGGGAGGTTCCCTAAAGCTGCTACCTGCTATGCCGACTCCCTTACTCACATTGAAGGCGTGGCAATGGGCGTGTTTTTTGCGTTTTCCGAAAAATCGGTATCTTGCGATCGTGGGTTTAGAATAGCGGGTAGCGGATGGTCAGACCACCTGGTACCCGCTACCCTAAACCCGCGATCGCAAGATACCGAGTTTGCGGAAAGCGCAACCCGCATGTCGGCATGTAAAAGAGTGCGTCCAAATGGCATAAATGTGCGTCCACCTGGTCACATGTGGACATGCACAAACAGCTCTACCTCTTTCCTTACATCCAGGAGGACCATGTGCTTGGGCAGCTCTGAGGGTTAACACATACACAATGTAAATATTTATGTTATATTCTGAATTTATTTTCATCATGATCTAATAATTTACATGTACACATACCTATATATCTATATTTTCATGCACATATATATTGCTTGCAATGCAATGAGAGTATCTTACTGAGTAAGTCTTGTTTCTCTTTAAGTACAACTTTTGCCATGTAGGACCTCTTCATCCAAACAATGACTGCGCGAACTCGTGCTGCCCAATTGGAAATCATAGTTCAATTGTACAACTTTTGCGCTCCCAGATTGAGTGTATGAGCAAAACATGGAAATTTCACAATTTGCAGCTTTTTGATAGCTACATCCATGTAAACAGTAGCTGCCACAACATTTTTCCTGACACCATATTCCTCAAGGATGTCATCAATCTCCACTACAGTTGAGCCTGTCTGAGCTTGGTACACGGCTTTGGTTTTAAGCACCTTTTCCTTAGCCTGGCCATTTCTTCCATAGTACAGAGTAACTGTGAGATAATGATCTTGACTAAAACTTGTCCATCCATCAGCAGTGATGGCAGCCTTAAGGGCCGTGTATACACTCGCGGCAATGTGTCGTCGTCAGCTTGTAGCATAGATGCCGCCGTCACTTTTGATTTATACTCGCGCGGTCTCTGCTATGTTATTCCAAGCCACAACGCAAAAGGGACAATCATGGACTAGCTAAACTTACTAAACGTATCTCTTGTGTTTCCACTTCCTCACCATCTCGGCCGTATCCAGACCCACATTCATCGCTATCTCCCTCCATGAATTACTAGAATATGTGCTGTCTTTGTAGTGTGGAGAACGAAAATCGTACAGATGTGGGTACTTCCTCATTTCTTCAATGACGCGGTCTTTTCTATGCGGTTGTAGAATTGACCAATCAGAGGCCTCCATTCTCTCCTCTCTGCGACACTTTCTGCGTCGACCTACAATTTTGGGTTGACAGATCGGAGTGTCTGTGTAGTCTCTGCGTAGGGTGGGGGGGCATCTCTGCGTCGTCTGCGTAGGTGACGCAGATGACCTGACATTCGAGTATAAATCAGGCTTTAGACACTTGTTTCAGCTCAGAGATCACATTTCCCTTTTCAGCAGCATACTGAGCAGGGATCAAGTGGTAGTTAAGCTCTCTCTGTTTGGGTCTTTGTACTTTGGGTTGAGAATTTTGGTAATTTCCCTAGAAAATATATAATGAAAATGAATGACTGAAACATCTTGTTAACGTGGAGGTCCTCTAGTCATGCCAAGTCATACTGTCTAAATTGAATATTTCCTCCACAATTTAGAACATTCACCTACCGAAATTCAGGAGCATCTACTATAGCAAATGGGTGCAAACCTTTCACAACAACCTAGTGACTTGTCTGTGACATTCGTCTACACTGGCCTGGGTCATTTTACTTTTGCCTGCCTCGACGAAAGGAGAAGCTGGAGTAGGTGTAGTAAAATGTCCTTAAAACTTCTAATGAACTTCAAATGCAGCACAAGTCAGCATGAGTATGTGAGAGAAATATAGAGAGCACCTGTGGCTCTGTCAGCTGTTAATCTCCTTGAGCTTTTCGTGAACTCCGTGAACCACAGTCAGCAGGAGTGTAAAAGAAAGATATGGAAAGATATGGAAACTGTAAAAGACAGATATGAAGGAACACCTGCAGTTCTGTTATGCAGTACCAGCTGTTCTGATTAATGGAGTGTGTGTGCAAAAAGCACCGGTCAGTAGAAATTATGAGTTTCTGGGAATTTCCCGGCTCAAGAAATGATAAAGAGAATGCTTTCCCGGCTCAAGTAATGATAAAGAGAATGCAAAGAAATGATACAGAATAGGGTGTATCTTTAAAGGAAAAAGTGCTGAAATGATACAGAATAGGGTGTATCTTTAAAAGAAAAGTGCTGACTTATAAAAAATGCCAACCTCAGCTGGCCAACCACAGTTAGATATTAAAATTCCATCCTATCAGAGGAAACCCTGAGGAAAGGGGCGTGGAAAAAGGAGGGGCAAGAGGCGGTGCTGCCACCGCCCCAGATTGTATAAAAGACGGAGCATTTTGTACTGTGATTCAGACCATTGCCCGGGCTTGGTCTCAAGAAGGAGCTATTGTATTGACAATAAAACCTTCATTTTTGACCTTTGAACCAGTTTGTTTGACTTTGTACTTTGAATTTTTAATACTTTGAGAACTTAGAATATTTTTGAGATCATTGGCGAACCAGACACCAATTTTGTCACGACATAGGTAGTGAGCAGGAGCGAGTGCTGCTAGCCTCTGAGCCAGCCAGACTCTCTCTCTTGTCACAGTCATCTTCTAAATGTAATGCAGAAGGCATTCATTTAATAGCATAATGTTAATGTTATAGCATGTTTTACCAAGAAGCACATAGGCAGTGGGGTAGCTACTTACCAGAGTTGCCTTTCATAGTAACCGCAGAGGTGATCATCCTCTGGCTACTGCCGGTGCTGCTGGGCTGAGATCCATAAGTCCGAAGCGCATCAAAAACACGACTCATATAACATTATCGCATGTTGTGTGCGTGCAAATGTTTTTGCATGTTAGTCATGTTCCCTCCCGACGCTGTTATCTCCACTTTGCAATGACTGCAAGTTGCCTTGTTTCCACTTTTCTTTGAGAAGTGAAGCCAAACTTTGGAGCATATGAACCTGGCCCAGTGTAAGCAGTATTCTGGAATAGATTAACTGGGTTTACGCTGGCTTCCAGCACAGCTGTGAAAAACCTTGGAGTTATTTTCGATCAGGATATGTCATTTAAGCAGCATATTAATCAGGTTTGTAAGACAGCCTTTTTTCATCTCCGAAATATTGCCAAGATTAGGAGCATCCTCTCCCAGGGTGATGCTGATAAATTAATCCACCTTGTGCGTTGTTAGCAGGATGTCCGAAAAGCTCGCTGAATAGCCTCCAACTGATCTAGAATGCAGCAGCGAGGGTGCTGACAGGAATCCGTAAGCGAGATCGCGTCTCTCCTGTGTTAGCCTCCCTCCATTGGCTTCCTGTGAAATTTCTAATTGAGTTTAAAATTCTGTTTCTTACATACAAGGCCCTTAATGGCCTAGCTACTCGTTATTTACAAGACCTGATAGCACGTAATGCTCCTAATAGAGCTCTCCGCTCTCAGAGTGCAGGATTACTCGTCATTCCTAGAATATCTAAAAGTAGATTTGGAGGACGGCCCTTCTGCTACCAGGCACCTTTGTTATGGAACCAGCTACCAATTTGGATTAAGGAAGCAGACACCAACTCCATCTTTAAAACTAAATTGAAAACATTTCTGTTCAGGAAAGCCTATAGTTAGTCTAAACTATAGTGTGTAGGGGCTAATAGTTATAGCTATAGCTGTAGGAGCTAAGACTAGAGTAGGCTCGTCTTAATCCCAGCTTTGTCATAGTTATGCTGCTATAGGCCTACGCTGCAGGGGGACACCAACATGATCTGCTGATCGGTGTCTCCACGGCTCTTCTCTTTTCCTTCCCTTTTCTACTCCCTTCCTCCTCTTCCTTCAGCTCATTCCATAGTTAATTAGGAGCACCTTGTTACTGTAACTGTGCTCCATTTTCTTTCGTGTAGTTTGTTGTGCTGTTTTGCCCTTTTTTTTTTTTTTTTTTTCTTTCTGTATGTTTGCAGGCCAGAGTTTCCTTAGTTGCATGCTGACTTGCAGTTCCATCCTCTGGCCAACCCAGCATTTACCTCCACCTGTATGTGCACATGTGTCGAGGTGCCGGCTGGCGTGGTGACTGGCGACCTAGTCCTCTGACCATCTCACCTCAGTGCTCCTGCCCCTCTTCCACCTCTCACTGTCTTTGTTTATCTCATGCCAAAGCTTCTCACTGATTTGCATTCTTTGTCTCACATCAAAATGTGTACCATGGCGTAAAGACCCAAGGTTTCACACCAACTTGCTTATTTGTCTCATGCCAAATGTGTACCATGCAGTATGGGAAAGTACCAAAATATATTAAAAAAATAATAATAATAAAAATCATGTTGCAGGTGTCCTAAGTGCCATAGGAGGGGTAAATGAGACATCAATAGAATCATCCAAAGGACAATGTTTAAGACATGCTCCCAAGTTGACCACTCCCATAATAGACAGGTATAAAATATGACCTATAGATAAGAAAAATCTGCTTTTCTGCAGAATAACTCAAGCTTTTGGACTCTGCACTCTTGTGCTGAAGAATAAAGCTCCGCTTAACCTAGCCAGACTAGAGTGCTATTTTTGCTGCTACATGTCTACTTAAAGGAAAACCTAAAACACTTTATGCACTCTGGTTTCAAACTTAAACACAAGTTCTTTTCTCAAAAACTTTGACAACATAGACGAAGCATGGAGACTAGGGCAAGGACTAGATCCAGATGACAACTGGCCCCCCGACTGGGTCAACAGACCAGCCTGAAACTCCATCTCGTCAAAACAGATAACATCTTTAACAGTATGGTGTCTATTCCTGCATTCTAGCTTAAATACCACTCAACAGCTCAACCATGAACAAAAATGGGATTTATTTACAGGTCAGTAAATGTTTGCACCTGCAAACATCATTTCAGGGAAGAATATACAAGTTTTCCAGAAGGCTCCTCTATCAAAAATACAGTAAATATCACATGAACTGAGGCCTGCAGCTCCATTACCCTAGCATGAGAGTATAAACTTCAAATGAAAACTTTCTTTAGAAAAAAAAAAAAAAGAAACAATAGATCATTTATTGGTATAAAAACAGCAGAGAATTTTACATTGCTGATGAAGATAGTTAAATACACAGTATATAATGCATTACAAAGTTTGAGAGACATTCAGAGCTGAATATGAAGTAGGTAACATATTTATAGGGATGTAAACAAAGTATCAAAAGCAGCACAAGCAGCTCAAATTGATTGTCTACATATACAGTACAAAGAAACTGCTTCAAAAACAATCTAAAAATGTGCCCAAAAGAATTTAAAAGCCATTCCCCATTATTCATGTGTGGATGACTGAGTCTTCTCCTTGTATTTCTTCTGGTACTCATGGAAGAGGCTGAAAGTCTTAGAAATCTGCAGGGGCTTGTACGGCTTTTCAGGAGCTGGACACCAAATTCCTATTGTGCATTACATTAACAGTTAGTATTAGGTCTAACTAGTACAAACACTTTCTGATCAGACGGACGCAAGCGAAATTCATGTTTCACTTTTGTTACCTTTTGACTTCTGGGCAACTTTGTCCATGTTCTGTTCTTTTTCCCCCTCAAGTTCTGGCTCATCTTAAAAGAAACATAAGAGAAATGTAGATTTCAATGTTACACACACAGGAAAAATAAATAAATAAATAAATAAATAAATAAATAAATAAATAAATAAATAAATAAATAAAATAAATAAATAAATAAATAAATAAATAAATAAATAAATAAATAAATAAATAAATAAATAAATAAATAAATAAATAGTGTTTGGCCTTTAAGTGCCAGAATTCCTTTACGTTTCCTTTCTCTCCACCTGACATACTGTTCACATTATAAAATATGATATTCTTGCAAGAAGAAGCAGTTTACAGATGAGTGTCGGACGATGCAAAGACTCAAAGATGGTCTGTCAGGCATCCTTCTTATAGGATACATGACTGCTTTATGATCATCTCCACCAGATGGAGAAGTGATTCAAACATTCAAGGAGCAAAATTGACAATTTATACCTTCCCCACAAGTCTATGAAACCTACATAAATTAGGTAAGACTGACACTTGGGTCACAAAAGGTTAATGCTAAAACTAAACAATAGACAATTTACAACTGGATAGTGTTAGGATTTAAATATCTGAGGACTGTTTAATTGTTAAAACTAAAACTTTATGACGTGAAGGAATGCTTTCCTTTTACAACAGTGAGTTCTTCAGCTTAGGTTTATCTTAAATTACTTTTAAATTAAATTTAACTTAAATTACTGTAACATCCTCCCCGACCCCCACCAACAGTTTGCGACCCCCAGATAAACAGTTCGTTTATTAACCTGGACTGTAAGACTGGAGAGCTGGTGACCATCTGAATTTTCGAAGACAAAGGGCCATAAAATTCAGAAGAACCAAGGATCCACAAATCATGTTGAGAAATTCGCTAGATGAACTTGTGATAAGTAGTTTCGGGGAAAAGGGTCATTAGCTGAATTTGCGGAAATGTTTGTTACCTTAGAATGTTCTAGGTC
This sequence comes from Hirundichthys speculiger, assembly GCA_018398805.1. NCBI lineage: Eukaryota > Metazoa > Chordata > Actinopteri > Beloniformes > Exocoetidae > Hirundichthys > Hirundichthys speculiger. The sequence goes on from JAGFBZ010000482.1 coordinate 1,455,276, forward strand.
GAGATGACCCAGCCAGGAACGGCATACTGGCCCCAGTGTGTGTTATGGAATGTGTTGTTTTCGTGCGCCTATATCTTTGCCGAACTCCAATAAACAGGGCTTTTTGTTCTCTAAGCTTGTCTGAGTTCTTTGATACACAACAGTCACACAAAATAGCTCAGGCTCTTGCTGGATACCTTCTTTAAAGAATTAAAGGAGGAAACTATAAAAAGGAGCAAAGCTTTCTTCACTGCATGGATCATAATCAACATCATTCTGCATCTGTACATCAAGAGGAGCAATGGATTTGGAGGTGGGGGTTAAATTGATCAGACAGAAAAGTCAACATCTAGAACAGGGGTCGGCAACCTTTACAATCAAAAGAGCCATTTTTTGCTCCTCTCCCCTTAATAAAATTAATCTGGAGCTGCAAAACTTATTTGACCCTTAAAATGAAGATAACACAGTGTATGAAGTTTTATATATAGTTATACTGTATTCAGAGGGATCTGAATCTATCTAAAAGCTCATTCCTAGTATGTTTGACAGTTTTTAATGCAAAGGGAGGTCATACAAGATACAAATTAGTTTCAGTTCCAATTTCTTTTGTCATCCACTGTAAAAGAACTACAGTTTGTTGCATTTATGAAATAATAGAACAACAAGCAGAAAACTTGAGATTTTATTGGTGTTTTTACCTGTTATAACAAAGGAAAACCTTAAACTCTTATAAAGACTGTACATTGGGTGCTGTTGCACTTTACATGTTTGAGAGCAGAACCAAGACAGATTCCTGACATTGCAGTAAATACAGTCATGGAAAAAATTATTAGACCACCATTTTTTCTTCACTTTCTTGTTCATTTTAATACCTGGTACCACTAAACGTCATCATGTGACTAAAACAGACAGAAAAGAAAACACTGAATGCATAAAAGCAGTGTTTTTGGCAGTACAACGCCATAGCTATTGATGTAAAAACTTAAGTGATTTAGGTTATGATCAAGAAAACCATGGAAAATGGTAAGATATCAGCTCTTAAATAAAACTCTTATGAGCAATCTTTGTGGTTATCATTATGTTTGTCCAAACAAATGTACCTTTAGTTGTACCAGGCATTAAAATGAACAAGAAACTGAAGAAAACAAGGGTGGTCTAATAATTTTTTCCATGACTGTATATATCTAATTATATCAGTTATATTCTGTTAACATTTTCCTAACAGACGCGTTGTTATAGTAAAGTGTTGCCTGAAGGCCACAAGGTCAGCGAGACATTTAGATCCTGAATATGTGAAATGTCATCTGTTCCTGATACAGTAAACCCTCACAGTTTGTGGTCTCAGCAATCGCGGAGGTTTCAAAAATATTCATCGAAAAAAAAAAAATTTTTTTTTTAAATTGAAAAAAATTCAAAGGAAGCGTGCGAGGCTGAAGCTAAACATCAGGGGTGAATTCCAATTCGTCTCTTAACCCTCAATCTCAACCCTCGCCCTTAACCCTCAATTTTTGGCCCTCAATCTAAACCCTCGAAACTAAGTTACGTCTTCAGACTGAAATGTATCAAAGCCCGTGTTGTCTCTGTATTCCCTGAAATGACACAGGGATAACATTGAAAAGAGCGCTGTATATTCTCCAAATAAATTAGCAAATAACACAATAGAGGATACATTATTCAGTCCTCCGTTGCTACCCAACAAGGTATACAAATAACGTGAAGCCGGCCGGGACCACCAGCCGCCGCCGACCGGGATCGCCGGCAGCAAACATCGTAAAATAAAAAAATAAATGTTACGCAACAACGATGTTAATCCATGAAAAAAGTCTCAAATAAAGACAATAAGATATGTTTCGTAACATTTATATCTTTAAGAACTACGAAGATACTTACATTTGTAGCTATCTTTTTTTGTTGCCATCCTTTTCGAAGATGTCTTGGCTAAATTACTCAGTGTCTTCTGGATAGCCCTTACTCCCAATGGTGGTGTCGGAAAATCTCAATTTTGAGGGCGATACAGCCCTCAAACTTGTCTCTCAATTTGACGTTCTTAGAATTGGGACAGCACTTGCCCTTAGCGGGAGTGGCATTTTTGAGATTGAGGGTTGAGATTGAGGGTTAAGGGAGGAATTGGAATTCACTCCAGATCAAGAACGAATCTCAGGAAACAACAAGAGCCTTTACGGGATGCCCCATGAACAAAAATCGAGGCCTGTGATTGGCTGCTACAATGGGCATTACTCTGCCATTGGTTGTCTGTACGCTGATTGGCTGACACGCGTCCCCTCATCTTCCATCTCTTACTCTTGTGAGACAAAGATGAGTTTAATGAAGATACACTTGGTGTTTCCGTTAGTCAGTTCTGAATATCGCTTGCTTGTTTCAGTGATTTACTGCAACCGCGAAGTGTGAGGGTTAACTGTACTACCTCTGGCATATGGGACATTGATACTGTAGTCTCCATACTCATTTGAAGCCAGGACACGTCTCCATTGAGATTTTATCTCAAGGTTCATTTGATTTCCGACAGAGTTAAAAACCACTGTTCTTGATGTCTCGTCATTCACTGCATCAACTACCTTATTGGTGTGAGTAATGAACTTCCTTTTGACCAATTACATTTCACTTGTGCCTCAGTCGCAGCTAAGTCTTGTTATTTAACCATTTTGATCTGCCTCACCAGAACCATAATTTTACAGGCAAAATAGTCTTCTACATTTTTTTCCGAATCATGCGTTTAAACTAATAGCTGCCTATCCACCCTGTTCCTGCATCTTACATCTTCATCCCCTCATCACCCTGTGGCAACAACAAAGGTTTGGACAACACTGGTACTGAGATGTGAAGCTATACAGACTGAATGGCTAGTGATTCATACTATATACCAGCAGACCAACCTCCTAAATTTATTTGTCCAGCAATTATCACATGCACACAAAACTGGACAAGAGGACTACTAAAATAAGCATTTTTTATTGCTACAGTGACATTTCACCAAGGGGCATTGACTATATACCAGATGGAATTGCTGAGGTATGAAGGTGTTTCAGCCATTACTACTTTGTATAGAAATTCCTGAACAATGTCATAAAAAAATACAATTCTGTAACAGGGGCTTTAGATATGAAAAATGTGCATACCCATTATACAACAGCAGACAAAACTGATAACAGTTTACTCAAAATTCTGGGATAATTATGTCACTTTTCTCAATGTCTTATTGTTGGAATAATTGTACATAAGTTATTCTATCTTTGTTGTATTTTTAATATTGATGCTTTAGTATTGTATGCCCTGTGCAAGTATGTTACAGGGAATCATGTGTGCTCGTGTGAATTGTCATCTGACAATTTCTAACCACACTCAGACAAAGGGGAACTGTGTATGCTAGTCTGTACATGCTGAATCATGTTGTTGTTGTGTAGGAAGCCTGATCTCAACTGATTATCATATGATTCCCTTCCCCATTATCAGCTGAGACTTATGTATAAATAGGGCGTTCCCAAAATTGAATAAAAGGCACGAAGAGCTGGAGACTGTCAGAGTGAGTTGGAGGATTTGTAACTGAGCAGTCTCCAGATCACTCTCCTTGCAAGTAAATCTTACTCACGTCTCTGTGTCTCTTTTGTACAGGTTAATTCAAAGGTTTAAGGGTTTAAATCTAACACTTATGCAGTAACTAAATGCTCAAAAAAGCAGGATTATTTCATTAAATTAATATGATAAAAAGAGGTAAAAAAATAAATAAATAAATAAATTTAGCCTGTGCTAAAGGGGGGGGGGGTGCTCGAGAAATTTTTCAGCACTCTCGAGGTGCTGCTTTAGGAGGCATATAGAGGTTAGATATCAAAAATAAAAGTAGTTGTTATGAAACAATTAGGTTGGGCAAAAAAGGCAAAAATTCAGAATTACTAGCGATTCAGTCACTCGTGAACTTCAACAGTAAAACATCACTGGCAACAAGATACATGGATCCAATACTTTAGTAGGCAGTTATAGAAAATAGCATGTTAAATTCAACATGTCTTTTTGATGCCTGTAACTCTGAACATTAGCTTTTCTCATTTTTTTTTTTTAATCACAAAAAACTCTAAACACTGAATAACTAATACTTCAGGCATTAAAATCCCCCACCTTTCGGAGAAATTCGCCATTTTGAAGTCAAAAAGGGACACCTACATAAATCATGTAGATCCGAGGAGTTTTCTTTTTCTTTTCTTTTTTTTTTTTTTTGGGGGGGGGGGGGGGGGGGGGGGGAGGAGGGGGGGTCCGGAGTCGGGAGATTTTTTTAAAAATTTAATTATCATATAATTGCCCTAATATGTAAACTGAACTCTTCAGAAATCGGCAATTTAAATGTATTTGGAGGTTACATTGCTAAGCGGGATGAGAAGCAGGACCGAGTGCTGTCCACGCCAGGGACGATCTTAGTTTCCTATCTACATTTACCAGTGGCGAATTGACACCCCTGTTTAAAAGAGGCTTGGCTTTTAACTGAATCCTGGTTTTATTTGAAGAAATTTGCCAGTTCTCTAAAGGCTCCTACACACTACATGATTTCAACAGCCTCAGAAGATCATTACATGTCACACTGCACAACTTGAATCTGCTTAATCTTGGGTATGACATCAAGGATGGCATGTGCAGACTAAATGATGATGCCTCCTGAATGGTAGGCTACGATGGATGCAGAATAGCATTAAGGGCGCAACTACCCACTGTCTGAAAGGTATGCAAAATCATGGCTGTGCCATCATGGCTACTTTTCCCAAAAGGACACAATGAATAGGTTCACATCTTCACATCATCTTCCTCATTTCAAGTAGCTGTTCCTACACTTCCTCCTAATATTAGACCTGGTGCCTTCCCCTGCCTCTTCATCTTTCTTCTTGCCTTGTTTCTCTCCTCTTCCATCCTCACCCCTGAATTACAGGAACTTTGTTAAATAGAGCAGTCTTAATTCATTCTGGTCCATATTAGATTGATGACAACCATCAACCTAACATGACTTGAGGAGGAAACATCACATAATGCAGTATGGTTCCACATGGAAATAGTTTACACATTTCATATATGTTTCTTTGTTCCAACATGTTTTAAGTTACCCATATGACAGGCAGCCAGACTACATACAAAAATCAATGTAATGTGTAAAATAAATTATATGGTTTCAAAACTATAGAAGCTAATCCACATATGAAAACATTGAATTTTAATTTCAAATTATAATTTTAATGGATATTAGTTATTGATTGGACGCTGCATCTAATGAGACTTATCTGATACATCACATCACTGTAGTGTTGTATCTGAGTTAGGGTGACCATATTTTGATTTCTAAAAAAAGAGGACTTGGCTCAGCCTCAAGATGCGTTAATGATACTTAAAGTTTACTAAAAGATGCTTCTATGTTTAATAAATCTAAAGCCTCCTCTGTATTATTAGAAAATTCAGTTACAGAACAAAATAATAGACATCTATAGACATCTCTGTATATCCAATTATTGTCTAAAATAATCTCTCTTTAAGTGTCAATGGTACAAAACTAAAAATGGAAAAAAAAATTATGTTATTTATGTATAAGAAAATCAATCTACAGCAGGGTTTTTCCCTTTATTAATCTGTTTTATGATTCATCATCTATGATAATTGTCTGAAGAATAAAATAATCACTAACAACTTTCTTTACATTTTTTTATGATGTTATATTGTAAATATTTATCAGCACACACCTGCAAGGAAACAGCAGGCTAACCTGCTGTTATGCTAGTACTAGCCAACTTTGTTTACATGCCTCCCCACAAAGAAGCTCAAGCTACACTTGACATAATTCACCTGCCGTCCATACCAGGCATAAGACAAAATCATACTTTTCTATGCAAAGTCTTTGCCCATCATGACATAAAATTTAAAGCTTTTTTTTTTCAAATTCAGATGCACCACTGAAGTGAGGACTTGCGCTACAAACTGGTGATTTGAAATGCAAAATTCTAAATTTTGACATTGGCACAAATCTGCTGAAATCATGCTTTCTTGATTTAGCTTGCTTCTCACATAGCACCCAACATCATGGAAATATAAATGCATTACACATCCTGTTTTAATCTCAATACTTACCTGAAACAGAATCAATGGATTCCTTCCTTCCATCTTTAAAGTCGAAGGTGTTGGGTAACACACTGAACTTCAAGACTATGTTTTCCTGGAACTGTGTGGCAGCATCATTGTCATTCTGATTCTCATCAGCTGGCTGCTCAAGAGTGACACTGTACCTTCTCCTCTTCACCTCATCAAATCTGAGCCTATTGGACTGTGACCTTATCCTCTTCAGACCACGCCGGTGTTTGCTATTGCTGTCAGAAACTCTGGTTTCAGATGAATTTGATCGCTTCTCCCTTTTAGGACTCACCCCAAACAGAGGGGCAGAAAAACTTCTTTTCAGTTTTTTCCTGTATCCACTTATATTTGGCATACTTTTCCTCCACTTTTCATAGAGTCTCTGTTTGACTGAGTATTTCTCACTATCATCTACTTGAGTGGAATTGTTCCTCAAAGGGTCAAGACACACAGAGAGAACCTCTGGAGGGCTGTTTTTTACATAAGACGCACTTGTTCGAGATGAATTATAGTTCTTTCCATTTCCATAGATGGCACATTTCTCTTGTTGGATTGAGCCAAACAGCACTAGCTCAACAGTTTTCGCTTCTGAGGCTGAAGGCTGAGCCTCAGGGACATGCTTTGAAGGCAAATCAACTGAAATTTTGCATTTCTTTGATTTCTTAAAGGATGAGAAAAATTTAGTTAGATAGGTTTGACTCTCTTTTTTCTTTTCATGAGTTTTATCTTTTTCATAGATGGTATGAGCAACAGTCTCTGCACCAACTTTAGCTTGTTCTCTGGTTGGTAAAGGTAGCTCTCCTGCATTTGCAGATTCAAGCCAAGCTTGTCTACAATCTTTGTTCTGCTCCGCCTTCGGGAAGTCAACTTTAGTTTTAGTGCAGTAGAATTCTTCAAGTTTACTTTGTTTGACTATACTAACTGAAGTGCTTGACTGGATAATATCTCTTGTATTCAAATCTTTTGCACACTCATCTTCAAAGGGTGTGAGCTTGTCAGGAAGGACAGTGATATTATCTTCATCCTTGTTTCCACTTGTGTTTCCAATACTTGGCTGGCTATCATTGCTCATCAGGGAAATAATCTTTGGCTCTTGATTAGAAAATGAACAATGGTTGTCATCGCTGTCAGTTGAGTCAATGATTTGATAGAATTCTTTGCAAAACTCAGGGCCACTCAATGATATAATTTGACAGTCAGTATCCTCCTCGCTTTCCAATGAACCCTCAGAGTCAGAACAAGGGGTTTTGTCAGTACACTCAATGTCACTTTGTTTGTCTTTGCAGAGACATGTAAAAGACAGTGTGCTTACTCCAGAATTCATTTCCATCAACTGTGCAAGGCAGCAAACCTGATTAATTGGATCAACAGGCCTGTTCCTCGTTCTTAAATCTTTCGATGTGACATCTTGAGGTATCTCAGTTTTCACAACCATCTTTTCCTGAGAGTCAGAGCTTCGATGTAAATTTTTTTGTACTTCTTCATAGACAACTTTGGCTTCTTCTGGAGATAAAACTTGGATTTGAAATGAGTAATATGAGTCAGTGGAATTGTCCCCTTTAAGTTCACTTGATGTGCCTGAAGAAGTTGAGGAAGTCTCAATAGTGGTGCCTTGTTTTTCTTTCATTAAAAGAAGTGATTCAGGCTCCCTTTGTGAGAAAAGTTTGCTCTGCACCTCATTTATAACTGGCTCAGGACTGTCACTAGCCAGTTTCACCTCATCTGTCTGCGCATACAGATGTTGCTTCAATGTCCAAGGGAAACCAAATTCTTTATCTATGTCATCTAGCTGATCATTGACATTCAACCAGGGTGATTGGTAAGGCTCTTCCAAATAAGCTTCATCTTTAAGGACATGGTAGTGTTGAAGCTGCTCCTCAAAGCCCTGCTTAACTTGTGACAGTATAGCAGTGCCTTGCATGACATGTGTGTTGCAGAAGTTCCAAACTTCTAGGAGTAAATCTTTATGCCAGCCCTCCTTGTAGCTACGAAGCCATGCATATGCATCTTTATTCCAAAACAGGGCTATTATTTTGACAATATTTCTTTGCTCCAAATTCTCTTCTGGCATCTTCTGATCTTTTTCAGTTTCCAGTATTAAGTTATTAAGAGCTTCAGCTGTCCAAGGAGTCGTTGGGAGGGTGGAGAGCTCAAAAGCAGATGTTGCCATTGAAATTTGGTTTTTGGGACAGGTTTGAGCTAAGGGAATTTCTAAAGGATTTGGATCATCTTTTGCAACAGTAATATTCAGCTCAGACTTCTGAACCAAGTTTTGAGATGCTGAATTTATGTGAGAGTTTGTTTTCAAAATGGTACCATCATTGGAGACCACTTTGCTGGAACTGATTTGATGTGGATTTTCAGGGTAAATAGGGAAATCCTCTCTCAAGCATGCAGCCTCTGTGTTAATTGACAGATCAGGTGAAATACATTCTTTCTCTTTGTTAACTGGAGATTCACAGTTTGCAGTGTTTGAGGATGTATGCCAGCTCTCCTGTGACAGTGGCTGCACAACAGCAACCGCTCTTGTGTTTGAGTATCCAGGTGTGGCGTGATTAGAGCTGTCATTTTGTTTATTTGACAAGGGCAATTGATGTTTTTCAGGAACCTCCAAATGGTTTGCTACAAAGGGCTGGATGGTGTTTTTCTGTGATAAAGCATTATCAGGTCCTTGCATTACTTGAGAGGGATCACTTAGTTGTGATTCAAGTGGACTCCTTTTCGGAACCACATTATTTTGAAGCATTACATTTTGCTGAGATGACACATTAACAGAATGCTGTCCTCTAAACATAATGCTTTCAACCGCAGAATTTCCAGATGGCAAGGGCTGGCTGGCACTTGAGCTATAGTTTTCAGAGAGAGAGGGTGTCATAGGATGGACATTTTGATTAGACATTCTGGGCATGTTGGCCAAGTGATGTCCATTGTGAAAAGGAAGACGACCATCAGAACCAGCAGTTAACGACTTAACTACACTGTCTGCACCCACTGTGTGTCTTTGCATTTGCTGTGGTGCAATAGATGGATTTAAAGGAAGAGCATTTGTTTTTGACCGAAAAAAGCCATTTTCATATTGGTTCATTGAATTTGTGTTTCTAAAGGTGGTAGCATCTCGCCTGTTGTGCAGCAAGCTAAGCTGAGCTGCATGTTGCTGGTGGTAGCTTTGAGAAAATCTACCTTCTGTGCCGTTTTGTCTGGGAATCTGATTATGAGCAACTTGAATAGGCTGTCTGCTGTGTGCACCAGTAGAAACTGAGGTGCTGGGATTATCAAATGGGTTATGAGAAAGTGAGGCAGCTTTCGTAGTGTATGCTGAAACAGGTCTTTTCCAGCCCCCATTTGCATTTTGACATGAGACTTGATGATCCCTACTTTGTTGCAAATGAGAGACAGTTTTGCTATCCTGAATTTGAACGGACGGTCTCTCATTTACTTCAGCTGAAGGTTTCCAAAGAAATGACAGGTCCTGGTGAGCAAAACTGGAGTTTGTGCTGGGTGGGCTGTGATTTAGATGTGGGGTGACTTGGAATCCATGAGAGGCTGGGAATGAAGAGTTCCCACTTCCCATGTTAACTGATGAGAGTGACGGATGCTTTAGTAACATTCTGAGTAAATGATTTTTGGAATGCCTTCCACTTTTGGTCAGAGAATTAACTGTCTGATGAGGGCCTGCAGAGCTCTGTCCAATTGCCATCTGTCCATTAGTGTAAACTTCATTGCACAAAGCAACATTAACATTATGTAATGGTTGGACTCCTGAGTTTAATTTCCCATAAAAATTGTTATTTCCAGACCAAGCAGGCTGATTTTGAGGTACAGCTTGGGCAAAACGAGGAGCAGCTTGTGAGGCTTGTAGGGGTGGCGCAACTTGTTGAAGATGTCCATTCATTAGCGCAAGTGAATGCATCGTTGTCCTCTGGTGGTCTTATGAAAAGTTGAAGAGGGAAATCACCTGGAAGAGATTAAGAAAAATATTTTACATCAGAAGATGTCAAGCCATGTTTTCTTACTGTCATAAATGGCATTTGACATGTGGAAATTCCAGAAAGACTCTTGTAAAAATTGGACTTTGTTAATTGAATTTTATACAACCACCGATTCTTCAACTCTATATCCAAAGCCAAGCCTTATGAGTGATTTAAGCTTCTATGTCCAACCAAAGACATGTACAGTATACCCTTGTTATTTACAGGGGTATGTGGGACCATGAACGGTGAACCACGAATGGGCAAGAGTATACGGTACACCAGTGGTGTTCAATTAGAATTCCATGAGGTCCAGTTTGACCAAATGTCCTCAAGCTTAGGTCCGCAGGTTTATTGCAGTTAGGGATGGGCATTTGGTCGAGATTAATTCTTCGATCGTCGGGAGAATTAATGATTAATAATCGATTAATCATTAACATTTTTATATTGAAAACTATCACAAATATTCTCGATACCGGCGTGGCGTTTGTTTTCCCCTTTGGCCTGGTTGCTATGGCCCGCGCATGCCCAGATGTGTTCAGTGAACCGGATGTTTGTGGTCGACAATAATGTGACATTTCCTGTTTATTTTCTTTAAAAAAACAACGATAATAAAACAAGAGATATCGAGGAGACTACTTAACAAGGACAATTTATATCAAGGCGCCAGTATTACAGGCTTTTTGTTTCTTAAAAAGATGCGCTTGTTGTGCGCTCGATGTGCACTGCAGCTCGTTCTGGTCCGTGCTAACACCGAGTTGAGGCTAGGCTAGGCTAGGCTGAGATAGAAATGAACCGCCTCCACCGTCCTTTACAAGGCTTGGATGCACGTTGTTCAAGTGATACATCATTGTCGTTGTCAATTAATTGTATTTGTAATTTGCATTGCAGTGATTGCAGTACACTTGGTCATTTTCTAAACGAAAATGGTCCCACGCCACACTTCGCTGCGACCGCTTCATGATTAGGCGATGACCTACAGAAGCTCGCATGTAACAACTGAGTCAAGCCAGGGTAGGGTGATGGTGAAATGTTGCCCCCTGCTGCCAAATTTCTATCGGTGGCACAGCGAAATGCATCGCATTGTTTGAGGACGTGCACTGAGAACCTACGTTCGGATTGTTTATAAAAAAAATAAAAAAAAAAAAACATTCGGTTCATCGACGAAAATTAATTTCTTCGACCAAATTCTTAATGATCAATCATTGATTAATCGATTAATTATGCCCATCCCTAATTGCAATATGTATTAACTTTATTTCACTGGCAGTTGCCTGCCTGCATTTGCTTTGTTTATGTGCTGATAGCAAATGTGTGCTTTATACAGTGGCATATTTAGCCATGTAGTTTAGTCAGCTAGTTGTATTCGCCTGAGTATACAGCTGACTTTCAAATCAAATGAAGTGCATTCAAATTTTTTAACAATATTTAGTATCAGTTTTTCCCACATCAATGCAACATATTGGCCAGCAGGGGGCAACATGCCTACATTTTAGCTTGAACGTCTTAACTTAAATTACATTTCATAGAAGTTTTTGTGTTTGTTGTCTGATGGCATTTCACATTGCTGCTTTTAATGAAGGCCACTGTTTCAGTGAATATAAGGCACAGAGGCTTGTTGCTGCATGCAGGCAAAATGAACGTGTACAAATCTGTCCACTACTCTTTAAACGCCTGGTTTTCACCATCTAACTTTCTCTTTTAACAAGCAGATAAAGCCATCTTTCTCTTGTTCTTGTTCTTTCCCTCTCTGCTCCTGCATCCTCCACTGTGTCAAAACCGTCCTCCTCGCATCCCCTATTAAGGGCCGTGTATACTCTCGCGTCAATGTGTTGCCGTCAGCTTGTGGCAGAGATGCCACCGTCACTTTTGATTTATACTAGCACGGTCTCCGCTATGTTATTCCACACCACAACGCAAGATGGACAATCACGAACTAGCTAAACTTACTAAATTTATCTCTTGCGTTTCCCACTTCCTCACTGTCTCGGCCGTATCCAGACCCACATTCATCGCAACCTCCCTCCATGAATTACTAGAATATGAGACTGGTGTTGAGCCAACGGAGGGACACCACAGCCTCCCTGCTGGAACCCCTGCAGTTTGCCCATTAGGCAAACAGGTCCCCAGAAGATGCAGACAATCTGGGCTGGCACTACATCCTGGAACATCTCTACTCCCTCCCCAGAGACAAACACCAGGATTCTGTCTGTGGATTTAAGCTTGACCTTCAACACCATCATCCCAGAAATCCTCCACTGGAACCTCACCCAACTCACTGTGCCTCCCCTCCAACCGTTAGTGGATTTGCAAATTTTTGTCTGACAGCAGGCAGCACAAAAATAAATAAAAATAATAAAGGAAGTGTAACTTTAGTTTAGTGGCTCACAGCCTTTACCACAGAGCCAGAGAAAGCTGATATATACAATCACAGGAAAGTGAAAGGCATGACAAATAAATAGCTTTTTCTAACCTATTTTTCTGAATGCATGTTAAATTGTTAGAATGAAAGTGCATGACAATAACACGCAACATATTCCATTAAAGACACTTTTATGAGATCACGTCTGGTAAAAACTGACATACCAAACTGATCAGTGGGCTAATCAGGCTGAATGACAATCATTGTAAAAACAACCAAGCTGTACTTCTACCCACATTTGTAGTTATCTTTACACAATTTTGAGCTAGTATGGTGTTAGGCGATAAGATCAAAATCCTAATAAACATGATAATTAGGGGTGTAACGGTACATGTATTTGTATTGAACCGTTCGGTATGACGTGTTCGGTTCGGAACGGAGGCGTACCGAACGAGTTTCCACACGGACATATTAAGTAGAGGACCACACGTTGTGGAGCAGAGCGCTGCAGCTGCACATATGCAGTTGCGCTCACACCGAGAAACAACAAGCAACAGTTGTAGCCGAAGTCATGGCTAATGCCGCTAGCATTGGCAATAAGCCAGAACTCGAAGACCCGCCCGCGACTTTAAAGTCTCCCGTCTGGGAACACTTCGGCTTCCCGGTGACATATAAACAGGGACAAAGAAATGTCGATAAAACCAAAGTGGTTTGCCGACATTGTTCAACCGCGGTCGGGTATGTTTCTGGCAACACGTCAAACATGTTAAGTCATTTGAAACGGCACCACCCCAGCGTGAACATCACTACAACGAAGAGAAAGACGACCGTTGTACAAACCCAGCTCCCCACTGCATTTAAACAGCCTCTCCCTGGTGAATCACATCGGGCAAAAGCAATTACAAATGCTGTTGGTGTTTTTATAGCTGCAGACTTAAGACCCTATTCAGTAGTAGAGAACGCCGGCTTCAGACATATGATGAAGGTAATTGAGCCCCGATATCAATTACCTTCTCGTCCACATTTTAGCCAAAAAATAATACCGGGACTTTATGAAAAAACAAAATATGCAGTTACCCAAGATCTGTCCTCTGCATCTGCCATTGCACTCACAACAGATGGGTGGACATCCAGAGCTACAGAAAGCTACATAACTGTGACTGCCCACCACATCACCCCTGAGTGGACTTTAGCAAGCCATATTCTGCAAACTCGGCCCATTTATGAACAACACACCAGCGCAAATCTTGCAGAGGGACTTAAGGGGACTGTGTTGGAGTGGAAGCTCGAGAGGCCAGGAACAACAATTCGCTCGCTGGAATTCCAGTTATGACATGCTGGAGAGGTACCTGGAGCAGCAGGCAGCAGTCTACTCGGCCCTGGCCGAAAAAGTCATCAAGAAAAACAAAGATATAAACACACTGTCTGACCAGGATGTGAGGATGGCAGAGGAGATACTTGAGGTCCTTAAACCACTCAAAACAATCATCTACACACACTGATAAGCACCGAAACCACACCCTCAGCATCTATGATCCTGCCCCTCAAAACCACAGTGCTGAAATCTATGGAACCCAGTGAAGAAGACAGTCCAACTGTTAGTGAAGTCAAGGCTGCCATCAGAGACAACCTTGAGGTTGGTCCACAGCTTCACAATATTCTGATTGTGAAGACTTCCTCCACAAATGTACTGCTCTAGACCCCAGGTTCAAGGCCCTACCTCATGTGGATGATGCTTGTCGTGAGAGAATCTACAACAGCCTCATCACAGAGATTGTGTCAATGGAAGAAAAGGTATAATAATTTTTGTTTGTAGAAAATGGCTTTTTTTAATTCGAAACAAAGACACTGGTGTTAATAGTACTCATTAAATATTCATACATTTGTTATCATTTTATTTTGCAGAGTGAGGAGGCCACAGGGACATCAGCAGCCAGTGCATCCTCAGGAGCAGGACACTCAGGGGCACCGGAATCATCTCCACCTGTCAAGAAGTCTGCAATGACTGAACTGTTCGGTACACTCTTCAAGACTCAGGTCGGAGACAAGCCTACTTTACAGCTGGTGAAAGAAGAGGTTATCTCATACAAGGCAGTCAACTGCATTTCACTGGATTCTGACCCACTTCTGTGGTGGAAAACCAATGAGGCCATCTTTCCTCTTACTGCTAAATTAGCCAGACACTACCTCGCCATACCTGCTACCTCCGTGCCCAGTGAGAGGGTATTTTCCACAGCTGGAGACATTGTAACTGCAAGCAGGTCTGCTCTTTCTGCAGATAATGTGGATAAGCTGATTTTTCTAGCAAAAAACATGAAGATTGAGTGAAAGCCATCAGAGCTAAAGATTGGGGGGGGGGGGTAAAAGTTAATCTGAGAAACTTGAAACTGTTCAGTGTTGCGTTTGTTCTATTTTGCACATTTGATGTAGAAAAGATTTGTTTTTAAGATTTAAGATTTTGTTGTTTATAAGTCTGAGCCTTATAAATGTTATTTAATCTGTTATTTAACTGTTCAATTTTGCACATCAGATAGATATCTTTTTTAAGTCTGAGCCAATGTTATTTTCTGTGTGTGTAATAAACAACCAGCACGTTTATATTTTGCATTTTGTTTTCTTACTGTACCGAAAATGAACCGAACCGTGACCTCAAAACCGAGGTACGTACCGAACCGAGATTTTTGTGTACCGTTACACCCCTAATGATAATATATGCAGCGTGATCCATGGAATTTCAGACTGCTGGAGTTTTAGTTACATGCTGTTAGATTCTGTCAAGGCTGTTCTGTGTAATTTCTGATCTCTTCCAATTTAAGATGATTTTGTCTACACCATAGGTCTGCAAGAATAGGTATTCTCGACCACAAATATCCGGGCCACTGAGCACATCCAGGCATGCGCAGGCCATAGCAACCAGGCCAAGGGGTAAAACAAACGCTCACTATTGCTACCCAAGCTGATGCATTTTTCATGTGTGCCTCTGTCTGATTTCGTCGTATTTTTCTGGTGATATCTAAAAAAATGTGTGCAGTTTACGATAGAGGGAAAGATGGTGAAGAACTGTTGTGTGTTCAACTTGTGGTGGAAAAGTACCTGTAAGCCCAAAGAAGCATGAGTCATGATCATATGAGGGATATGGAAAGCACCTGAAAGCCCAGTATGCTTTGTTATGATTTGTCAGCTGTTTGTATCTGTACTAGTGTGTATGTGGTAAAAAGCACTGGTCAGCAAGAATCAGCACTTGTCAGCAAGAATATTGCTGAGTCCCGGATAATGATGTGTTAAGCTCTTTAAGAAAATACAAAGAAATAGGTTAGGATTTACATGTTTAATTGTGGTTGGCCAGTTGAGGGTGGCATTTTTTTAACAGTTTTAATGGTACAACCTATCAGAGGAAACCCTGAGGAAAGGGGCGTGGAATAAGGAGGGGCAAGAGGCGGTGCTGCTCTTGCCCCAGATTGTATAAAAGGAGAAGCATTTTGCATTGTGATTCAGACCATTGCCCGGGCATGTCTCAGAAGGAACTATTGTACTGACAGTAAAACCTTCATTTTGACCTTTGAACCAGTTTGTTTGACTTTGTACTTTGAATTTTTATACTTAAAAGAACTTAGAATAATTTTGAGATCAGAGACGAACCAGAAACCAATTTTGTCACAACAAACTGCACCAACAATGTCGCTCCCCAGTCACATTTGTCATTTTATATGATCCTAGTGTCGTGTAAAAATTGTCTGGTTCGTCTCTGATCTCAAAATACTCTAAGTTCTCAACTTATGAAAATTCAAAGTACAAAGTCAAACAAACTGGTTCAAAGGTCAAAATGAAGGTTTTATTGTCAATACAATAGTTCTTTCTGAGACAAAGCCCGGGCGAAGTCTGAATCACAGTACAAAATTCTCCGTCTTTTATACAATCTGGGGCAATGGCAGCACCGCCTCTTGCCCCTCCTTTTTCCACTCCCCTTTTTCTCAGGGTTTCCTCTGATGGACTAGAATTTTCATATCTAACTGTGGCTGGCCAGTTGAGATTGGTATTTTTTTTAAATCAATTAGCACCTCATTCTAAAAGTCCAACCCACTTCTAAATCACTCCAACCCACTTCTGAATCACCATCTGGAATGCAGGGTACTTTCTGGTGCTTACAGGTGCTTTCCATATCTCCTCATATGATTATGACTCATGCTTCTTTGGGCTTACAGGTTCTTTCCACTACACTAGCGAGGCTACTGAGCCTGTTCGGTTTCCTGAATTAATTTCTACGCAGCAAATCAAAAAACAAGTGCAGTCTACCTCATATAGACCAGCTCTTCATCACATTGGTGAAACTAAGGCATAACACTTCCTTCGAACTGTTATCGCAGTTGAAAGGCATCTCCCCAACAACAGCCATCGACAACTTTTGGAAGTGGGTCGACCTCATCTACTCGAAGCTGGGGTTCATGATAAAATACCAGGACAGGGACGCCATCTTTTAGACAATACCGCCAGTCTTCAAGGCAAAATTTCCACGGCTCACTTTCATCATGGACTGCTGTGAGATCTTTATTGATGCTCCAAAAAATCTAAAAGCCAGAGCTCAAACTCGGAGCATTTACAAAAAACACTGTACCGCAAAAATGTTTGTGTCATGTTCACCAGTAGAAGCCATCAACAACTCTCGGTCCTGTGTGTGGGGCAGTAGAGCCATGGATGTATAAATTGTGCGGGAGGCTGGCTTTATAAGTTTGTCCCTTCACATGCCGGGAGACCAGATCCTGGTCGCTAACCTCGCTAAAGCCTCTGGCTTCAACTCATCCTGATATTAGTAAGCCATGCTCGCCACCACAGGCACCAGTGACGATCGCCAATCTAAGTTAAGATACAATAAAGATGCTAAAATGGAAATAACTGAAGGAACTGTGAGTGAAAAACACCTGACGCTTTGAAATCTGCAATTTTGTTTGCCCCCTGACACTAAAACCGGAAGTGTAACCATGGCTGATCACATGCGTGACGTCACGCCGATATCGAGAATGCAAGAGATGATCCTTTCAGCCTCTAATATCTGAGACATGACACTGAATAATATTATTTGAAACAATTATATATTAGGCTCTCATTAGCATGTACTAAAAATGCTATTTTCATACCATCTCCTGTATAGTCGTGAATTTTCATTTTCATTTCATTTACATTTAAAAGACATGCCATGACTTAAATACCTAATTTTCTGAACTTTCCTACAGTAAAAGTAATTGATATCAAGTGTGGTTGTCATCAACATTGTCCTAAAATTAAATCTTGGAAGTAATTACCAGAGATAACCAGAGAAATCAATTTCTAGAGTACATCAAAAACAGTAGGTGTTTGGTCTCTGGACTTGTATAAAATATTTGGATTTTATACCTCATTTTCTCAAATTTTCGACAGCAGAAGTAATTGCTAATAAGTATGCGTGTATAGTCAATCTACTGCCAAAGTGAAACATGACAATTAATTTGAAAACCGAAACATGTATTTGAGCCGGAGTCATTCACTTCCTGTAAACATTGGAACACGAGTGCAAACAACATTTCGGAGGCGTTGATTTGTCCACACAAGTACGAGCGGCTGGCTTTACCACAGTTTTTAATGTTTGATTTCAAACGCGACCGCTGCGCGTTAACGGTGAGGCGGTTTAAGTGCAAAAGATTAACGTCAAATACAAAATGAACCAGAGCCTATTAAACTCACAACAAACGCGTCATTTTTATTTTACTCGAGCCATCCGGCGTCCTTTGTTTCGTTTAAATGTGGGCTACTTAGCTGCGCATTTAGGTAATTAAAGAAGGAAATAAAATGACGTTTATTGCATTTATATTATTTCACAAGTGCAGCATATTTAAACTCCGTACGAAACTTCTATGAGCCATGTTATCTTCGTTTAAGATTCAAAGTTCTGCGGTTTTGCGGGTCTAAGAAAAAAAAAAAAAGCAAAATTGGCAGTTTTTGAACCTAAAGGTTGTAAGCCCCCGCATTAGCCAAACGGGGGTTAGCTTTTTAGCTAGTAGGCAAGACGTTTGCGCGTAACTGAAAGTGGCATCCGTTGCTTGGAGTGTTAAGGAATGTCCAATTTTGCAGCTAAATTTAAAGAAGCGGTTCACACACGCACCGAAATAGCGCTGTAAATGCTG
Organism: Hirundichthys speculiger; assembly: GCA_018398805.1. Classification (NCBI taxonomy): domain Eukaryota; kingdom Metazoa; phylum Chordata; class Actinopteri; order Beloniformes; family Exocoetidae; genus Hirundichthys; species Hirundichthys speculiger. Next base: position 1,473,854 of record JAGFBZ010000482.1, read on the forward strand.
CTTACGTTATCACATAGAAAAAAAATAGTGAACTCCTCAGCAGCTGCTCAACTTACTTTCTCAAAAGGAAATCCACCTTGATTCGAGACGATTTTAATCCCAGAGATCAGCAGATCTTATCATTTTGCATTTTTCGTCCATTCCTCTTCCTTAATTGTAATGAGAGCAGTTGTTCGTGCCAAAACCATGCGAGCCAACATCTAGAAACGCCAGCACGATGCTTCAATCGTGATGCGATTTCCTCCTCTGTCTGAGAACAGCTGCCCTGTTCCTGGTCGTTACTTTCCTGCAGAAGCAACGAGAAGACTTCTGCGGCCAGCTCCTCGAGAACCGAGGAACCCGACTGCGAGTGGGCGGGGACACTTGATGTGAGGCGGGCCGATGAAATATTCCCACCAGTTGACCGCTGCAGATCATCAGAGTTCTGGGGGCAGGCCATGCTAACGTTTCTAAATGCCTCCAACAGATGTAATTTGTCAAAGCATTCTTTGTAAGGTTTACGTGCAGGAAGCAGTCCATCTCTCTGCTCTACACAATCTACTGACTGTTTTACAAACAGATAATTGTTACACACCAACATCTATGGAGCCCTGTTTGGGTCATGATTCAATGAATAAATGAGTCTATTATTATGAAATACAGGCGTTTATTATTATGAAATATGTATCCATTATTATAAAATACATGTTTATTATTATTAAATATTTCCAATTATTATGAAATATATGTGTATTATCATGAAATATTTCCCATTATTATGAAAAAATGTAATTATTATGAAAGGTATTTGTATTATTATTTAATCTTAGTTTAATGCATAATAGTTTATTTCAGAATGGCTTTTTTATTTAAGAATGAGTTTTTACATAATGGCTTTGTTTTTCATAAGAATGAGCTTTTAAATAATAATGACATTTTGCCACTGGGCGGGACCAGTGGTAGACCTGAACGCTCATTGGCTGATCCTTCTCCATTCTACGCTCTGACATCGACTAGTTTTGGCCGCGAGGTCCCATTAGCAGCAGGCCGTGGCACCTCAGTTTACGGTTAAAAGTTGACATCGACTAGGAAACGTAGCACGGAATGTAGGGAAAACTTGATTTTGACGGCATGGCGACAGGAGAAAGATCCTTTTCTGACTAACTCCGAGAGGTAGCCAACAGGCTCGATGCGAGTCTCCCACCAACAGAGCGTAGAATGGAGAAGGACCAGCCAATGAATGTTCAGGTCAACCACTGGTCCCGCCTAATAATAGACTCATTTATTAATTGAATTATGACCCAAACAGGGCTCCATAAACATTGTCCCAAATTCCAACACCAAAAAAGGAATGGATTCATTCAAGTATTTCTGAACTCTCTTATTCTCAGAAAGATAGTCAGACACTACACAGGCTCAGCAGCATCTCTTATAAAGATTTTTTTTAGAAAAAAGTTAGATAAACTTTACAAACTTCACTTTACAAAAGTCTAAATCTCAGGGAGGCTTAGAAGCTCCTACGGATTCATCCCAGTCTGTCAGACAACAGCTGGCTAGACATCGTAGAAATGCTGTGTAAAAAACTTTAAATCTCAGACATCCCATTTCTCAGTCAACCCATCAAACGTCATCCATGCTTCAAAGCAATAACAATAGCTTCTACTCTGACCGCCTGGTGGAAATTCATCAAAGTCAAAAACTCAACCTTTGCTATGTCTACTTTCACACCCATCTGGAACAACCTTGACTTTGTAAGCAACAAAAAACCGACCAAATTTCATGCATGAGCTGAAAAAGGCATTACCCATCTTAAACATATCTTTCAGTCCAGCAGTCTGGTATTATTTTTGTACCTGATCCAGCAGTATGGCATTAGGAACAATCAGTTTCTGAAATATCTAAAATTAAAATCAGCTGTTCAAGCTAAAATTTCCATCAGATCAGCCAATCTATGTCTTGCCCCTGCAGTTACAGAAACTCTTCCACAAAAAAAAAAAAATCCTGTCAAGAATATACAAAATAAAAGCACATTCGGACAAAACTATGTCCCTCCCATCAATAAAATGGGAGAAAGATCTGTCCATTGCTCCAGACACTGAATTCTGGACTCAGATCTGTAAAAATTTAATTTTTTATGACAAAAAACGCCAACTTACAAACCATCCAATACAAAACTCTACATAGAACTCATTACACAAGACAAAAAAATGTTCAAAATTGGATTTACATCAGGCCGCCCCGGTGGCGCAGTGGTTGGGGCGGGTGGCCATATACAGAGGCTACAGTCCTCATGCGGCTGGTCGTGAGTTCGATTCCCGGCTCGGCGACTCTTTCCCGCGTGTCTTCCCCATTCTCTCTGCCCCCCTTCCTGTCTCTCCACTTTCAATAAAGGCCACTAGAGCCAAAAAAATCTTTAAAAAAAAAAAAAAAAATGGGATTTACATCAGAGACCTGTCCGTACTGCACACTGTAGTGGAAAGCAACCTGTAAGCCCAAAGAAGCATGAGTCATAATCATATGAGGAGATATGGAAAGCACCTGTAAGCACCAGAAAGTACCCTGCATTCCAGATGGTGATTCAGAAGTGGGTTGGACTTTTAGTATGGAGCGATAGGAGTGCCACATTAATAAATAAATAAATAAATAAATAAATGTGGAACTAAAAAGAGAAATAAATAAATAAATAAATGTGGAAATATAAAGAGAAATAAATAAATAAATACATGTGGAAATATAAAGAGAAATAAATAAATAAATAAATGTGGAAATATAAAGAGAAATAAATAAATGAAAAGGAAAATCATCTTTAATTTTCGTATTGCATTTACTTTTCCTTTTTGGCACTCCTGTGACACAAGGATAAAGCAATGACAAAACGCTTGGTGGACTGAGCTGTCAATCAAATGGCTCTGGGCAGGAGCTTCCTGTCCAGGATGGATAGTCGTTCCCTGATCACTGGATTTCTCCCTGGCGGTATGGGCGCTAACTCATAGATATGTATGCTAGCGTTTAGCCTGACGTCACCAGCACTGAGGAGGACCAGTGTTGCCAACTTAGCGACTTTGTCCGCTATATCTAGTGACTTTCCAGACCCCCCTAGCGACTTAATTTGTAAAAAGCGACTAACGACAAATCTAGCGACTTTTTCTGGTGATTTAGCCACTCACTGGCACTCAAACCGCTAGGTTTGAAGCCATCACTTGGCTGCTGATGGCTGCTGTCTGCCTCGCGAGCCGCGCTTCTCTCTCTCTTTCTCTTTATAGTTCCACATATATTTATTTATATATTTATTTCTCTTTATATTTCCACATATATTTATTTACTTATTTATTTATTTCTCTTTATATTTCCACATTTATTTATTTATTTCTCTTTATATTTCCACATTTATTTATTTATTTATTTATTTCTCTTTTTATTTCCACATTTATTTATTTATTTAATAAATAAATAAATAACCTCAACTGGCCAGCCACAGTTCGATATGAAAATTCTAGTCTATCAGAGGAAACCCTGAGAAAAGGGGAGTGGAAAAAGGAGGGGCAAGAGGCGGTGCTGCCATTGCCCCAGATTGTATAAAAGACGGAGCATTTTGTACTGTGATTCAGACTTCGCCCGGGCTTTGTCTCAGAAGGAGCTATTGTATTGACAATAAAACCTTCATTTTTGACCTTTGAACCAGTTTGTTTGACTTTGTACTTTGAATTCTTCATAAGTTGAGAACTTAGAGTATTTTGAGATCAGAGACGAACCAGACAACAATTTTTACATGACAACACGAAACACATCCGACACAGATACTTTATGCCACTTGGAACTGCAATCCCGTTAAACACTTTTGGATAGAAGTTACTGAAACATTATCAAATTTGTTGGTCTCTCTCATCCCATTATCCCCCTCACTTTGTCTACTCGGAAATTTATCAGAACTCAGTCTGGATGCAACTAAGAATAAACTCCTCTTAGCTCTATCGCCAAGAAAACTATGTTCATGAGCTGGAAATCAAGGAACAACATACACTTATCTGTTTGGAGAAACCTGTTATCAGACCACATCTCTTCAGCTAACTTATCACCACATTTCACTGATATTACTGAGCCACAATCCATCTGGTAAGCTTACATCATCTTTTTAACATAATACCTCCTACATATGAGTAGTAATAGCTGCAATTACATGGTAAAGTTTTTTTTTTTTCTGTCCGTGTGCCAATTATCCACATTGACATTAATGTTCACATTGGTACACATACAAATACATGTCTCTGTTGTAAATAACGTTGATATTCTTTGTTTTATTGCTAACCCTGTATTAACTAATTCTCCCTTTTCTAACTGTGCAGTATATTTTCTCCCCAAGCTAGCTACCACAAGCTAGCTACTACAAGCTAGCTACCACAAGGAAACCCCAGGCACTAGTGGAACCCTCCAACCTCCTTTCTGTTATCCAAATTCAGCTTCAAGCACATGTTGTGCTTCTGTGTAATAGCAAGCTGAGCTTAGATAATTTTGAAAGAGAATATGTCACTTTTGTTTCTGTCAAGCCATCCCTCACCACCAGCTGAAGTGTGTGCGCAAAACACTGCAGGCGCTGTTTTTTTTTTTTTGCCACAGCAGCATCTACTGTTTCCTGATCTTCCAAAGTTAAGTCATGCCAGAGCTCTGGGTCATCAAGATGATCACCATCATCATCATTTACCTCATCTTGTTCAGTGGGGAAGCACTGAATGCTTTCTGTATATTAGGAGCATAGTCAATAATATAGTGTAGTTTATCTTTCATATTGTATTCATCACCTATAGCTTCAAATTGCTCACAGATTGTTTCACCTGTGTGTAAGCCTTTGAAGTGGTCACAGTCCAAGAGTTTGGATTTAAGTTTTATCTTCTGTCTCTTTCTTTATTCAGTGTATACCAAGGAACCCCCCCCCCCCATCTTTCAGTTAGACCAAATGTCCACCATGACTGAAACATGATCAGTCTTGCTCAACTGAGGGTGCTCTCACACCTGTCCCATTTGGAGCAGTTGTTCCGAAAAGGGGAGCGTTTCCCCCTAACGATCGGTTCTTTTGGTATATGTGAACACAGCGATCACGCTCGGATGCGGGACAAAACAAGCGAGCCGAGATCGCCTAGGAGAGGTGGTCTCGGCCCGCTTCCATTCGAGACCTGGAGTGGTTCGAATTGCAGTGAGAACATAATCGATACATCAACTGACACAACTCACTCATAACTGTGGTTCAACCTCCAAGAGAGGGGGGATGGGATAGTAATGCACCCGGTTGTCAACCAAAATGGAAAAGGAAGAATATATATATATATATATATATATATATATATATTATATATATATATATATATATATATATATACAGGGAATTACACAGTGACCCTTGGGGGAGCCCTATTTTACAGTGTGCACCATGACTTTCCCATGTGCACATGCGCAAATCACTATCAGAGTGGCGCCAATACCACATTCAGACTGTCTGTCAGCTCAGGAAAGCAGAGGCTGTCTTTCCTGCCGCAAGGACTTAATTTACTTTTATAACAAGAAAATAAATACACCACAAAAAGTTTGATTTCTTATTCTGCAACAAATGCATTTTGTTTAATAATTGAAAAAGTAAACAATTGCCAGAATATAAGACCGCATATAAATATAAGATTTTTTCTTTTCATAGCATTGATTTCTTCATCTTGGCACAAGACTTTAGGCTTTTTAGACCTTTCTGAATATTTCATCCACTTCTACCCTCTCAAGTATCCCAGATAAGTAACTACATTTTAAACATTACTGTCTAATATGAATTTATTACACAAAATACATATCTTAAGCACAATGAAAAGTTTGAGATCAAATCTTATTCAAAAGCGAAATGTAGTTTATTTAACAGGAAAACAAGTCCATCCGTCAAACATATTAGGGCTGCAGCCATCATAAGATAACCTGAAACAGGTACATCTGGCCAAAAGACATCTCTGCATGTCTTTGGTTATCATCACCTTTATGTCAGAATTGCATTAACTCAAAGGAAGTGGGCCACCAGAGCCATTTCCCCACCAATTTGAAACATTCAGGGCCTTTTTATGCCATTTTCCAAGCTCCAGTCCGCACAATCTTGACAAATGACAATATGGTATGTGTTACAAATGGCAAAACAACAGTCTGCCAAAATGAACAACCTTCTCTCTAAAATTGCACACATGAAATAAATAAATGAACCATACTACAACTTGAGGAGGACATTTTTTTTACACATGATAAAACTGCCACTGGTGAATGGACAGCTCTTCGCGCATACGCCCCAACACGCAACAGCACAATATTACGGAGGTACACGTTTACACTTTGGACTATTTCAGCAAACAACGCACACACATCTAGCAGCGCTATGCATGGTGCTGAAACAACCTCCGATATTCAATTCAATTCAATTTTATTTGTATAGCGTCTGTTACAGTGTCAATTGTCTCTAGGCGCTTTACAGAGACCCAGTGATTTCAAGTGATTTTCAATAAAACAATACCAGCGTCTTAGTTTGTAAACATAAATTGTAAAAAATACAGTCTGATAAATCTGACCAAAGCTGTCAGAGACTTGGCTGTTTCCGTTTGGACATTTTCAATATAAATTTGAGGATAAGCCAAATATCATTCGCGTTCATTCCTTCAATTTCAAATACAGTATACCACCAAAAATCCCCCCAGTCCACCCATTCACTAATGAGCAGTTCATGTGCGGCTACGTAAATCTAACAATTCTCCTCCAGCGCCATAACAGGAATATATGGAATTATGTTAACTAGTTGAACATTTAATAGCACATAAACACACACAGCCATGACATGTTTATTCTTTTTATTTCAGGAACCTCAATGTAGAGAAAAAAAAATATATTAAAGTGTACAATTCTTTAAAGCTCCCCCTAAATGCCTCAGGGCCGGCTCTCAGGGGAGCTCATGTCCCTCTCAGGGGAGCTGAGCTCCCCTTAGCTCCCCCGTAATTCGAACCATGTATATATATATATATATATATATATATATATATATATATATATATATATATATATATATATATATATATATCAAAAGACAGGGAGAGTGACGCCAACTTAACATTTAAAAAAAAAAAAAAAATGGCGGCCATAGCTGCCCCAGACTATGACAGGATGTCTAGAAACTGAGATACTGAAAACTGTTGTGGTTCCTTTGTAATCCTTTTGTTCACCTGGTATTCTTCAAATCTGTTAGAGGTAAGCATATTAAACTGATGTCAGAAAATCCCATATAGCTATTAAAGAATTCCATTTAACATTACATCTTGTTACTTCTTAAAATATAATAATAATAATAATAATAATAATAATAATAATAATAATAATAAAAATAATAATAATAATCCATCCATCCATCCATTTTCTATACCCGTTTCATCCTTGAAGGGTCACGGGGATCTGCTGGAGCCTATCCCAGCTGTCTACGGGCGAAAGGCAGGGGTACACCCTGGACAGGTCGCCAGTCCATCGCATTATTATTATTAATAATTTAATTGTGTACTATTCCAGTATCTGGGCAGACTCAGACACTGTTCTGAGAGTGAATGTGGACGATTAAACTACATACAAAATAATATCATGGATGTGTGGTTATAGTAGTTGAACAATTAATGCATAATGTCGTGTAAAAATTGTTGTCTGGTTCGTCTCTGATCTCAAAATACTCTAAGTTCTCAACTTATGAGAATTCAAAGTACAAAGTCAAAAAACTGGTTCAAAGGTCAAAATGAAGGTTTTATTGTCAATACAATAGCTCCTTCTGAGACAAAGCCCGGGCGAAGTCAGAATCACAGAACAAAATGCTCCGTCTTTTATACAATCTGGGGCAATGGCAGCACCGCCTCTTGCCCCTCCTTTTCCCCCTCCCCTTTTCTTAGGGTTTCCTCTGATAGGCTATAATTTTCATATTTAACTGTGGCTGGCCAGTTGAGGTTGGTATTTTTTTAAATCAGTTAGCACCTCCTTCTAAAAGTCCAACCCACTTGTTCTTAAAGAGCTGACTCATGTTTACTTGATCACCATCTGGAGTGCAGGGTACTTTCTGATGACTCATATTCCTGCTGCAAGGTGTTTTTTTTGGTGACTCACTTTTTAAAAAGCCGACACTTTTTTTCAGAACACAAAGTGCTTACAGGTGCTTTCCATATCCCCTCATATGATCATGACTCATGCTTCTTTGGGAAATAGGACATTACACTACATTACCAACATTTATAGAAGGAGCAGTAAATTGCACTCCAGAGTTGGGTATATCAGCTCTGATTTTGTTGACTCCAAGTACAAAAATATTATCAATGGGGCTCCGTTACCATGATTCAACATGGAAATGCCAGGTAAACAGAAGAGAACTTTTCTTTGTTGATTTAGATCTTTTAATTCAATCACGTGGCTTTCTGCAGAAATGACAACAGCAGCGGTACAATTGATGTGGGAGAAATTACAGTGTGACTGAACATTGAAGTTCATTGAAGTTCAGTCATTGAAGTTCAGTTGAAGATGAGGCTGAAGATAAAGTATAAAATCATAATTCAGACTGGTAACTTGAACGTTACAGGTTCAGTTGTACTAATTCTTGTACTAATTCCTAACATTTCGCCCAAACAAAGGGAAAATAATTCAAGGAGCTTAACGATTTCACGAGTGACATCTGACCGGCTAGTGTGTTGTAGAGACCAAGATTCGGGGCTGTTGTTGTGTGCAGGTTTTTCAAAGAAGATCAAATCGGCATCCCCATCCTCCCCTATGATGCGTGGGTGTCCACTCTGCTTGCTCTGGAGGCCCACAATAAATCACATGATGGAGTTGCTGGAACCCTCCTTAAAATGAGGATGAATGTATGAGTCATAAAGGGGAGGAGGAACAGCTGCATGGCCTGCAGGAAGGTCAAAGCAAAGAAATGTCAGCAGCTGATGGGTGACCTACCACCAGAGAGGACAGAGGCTGCTTCACCATTTGAGTTTACAACTGTTGACCTCTTTGGACCCTATCATGTAAAAGATGTCATCAAGAAAAGAGTGGCAATAAAGGTCTGGGGTGTGGTCTTTTGCTGTATGGCCAGCAGGGCCATCCACACTGAGTTTGTCAATACTATGTAGACTGAAGGCTTCCTGATGGCTTATCAAAAGGTTCACAGCCATCAGAGGGCATCCAAGGAAAATCTGGTCCGATCCTGGCACCAATTTAATTGGAGCAAAACCAGTCTTGGAGGAGGAGTACAGAGAACGATCTGTGTACGATCTCCCCAGTGTCTCCATGGGAAGATCGAGTGGGAAGTGTCAAGTCAAACTGGAGGTTTGTAGGGCAGGAACAAACTGGAAGGAGGAACCTTTGCACCCATCATGTTTTTCCACCAGACCGTTGAGGGTAGCACACAGCATCATAGGTGAGGCAGTCAGGGAGAAAAAGACAATCAGAGACGCTGGCACACAGGCCACATGCACACGGTGGTGAACTCATGTGGAGCAGAGCATCTCAAATATCAGAAAGGCAGCAGGTAAGGCACCCAGCAGACTTGTGCTACAGATAATGCCCACATGTGTAGACTGCTGGGGTGGTGTTGATCTCATGAACATTGATTTATTATGCTGATGTAATGTGTGTGTATGTGTATAATGTGGGGGGTATTTTGAGGGCAATCTGATTAATTAAAACTTAAGTAGGTCAAGAATTTTATATATTTGGATGATAATGTTTCACAATTTTACAGAATTCATGTGTCTTCTGATCTTTTGATGAATTTCTTTAGGCTGTGGTACTTCAATTTAAATTCATGTGAAAATAATTAGTGTTATGGTGTGAATTAAATGATAATTTAAGGAGACACATAAAAGTAAAAACATAAACATTAAGGAATGGTGAATTTACCTGAGTTATATTGTTATACTTATTTTCAATTGCAGTAATTTGTGGTAGTATTTGATTTGTGATTTATGTACAGTATTTGAATATTGTTCTTTGTGCTTGAAAGGTTTTTCACCTACTGGCAATGGCACCTTTAAAAGCACTTGGAAAAAGAAATAAGAGTTGAAAAAGAAGGAAAAAACTTGTCCGTTGAGTGAATCCAGTTAAACCTCTGAATGGAAGTCTCACCCCCTTTCAAGTGGGGGTTGCATGGATGACTGTTAAAACTTGACATACACACACATACACACACATATATATAGATATTATATATATATATATATATATATATATATATATATATATATATATATATACACATACACATATATATATATATATATAATATATATATATACATATATATACCTGCCTTTCGCCTGTAGACAGTGGGATAGGCTCCAGCAGATCCCCGTGACCCTTCAAGGATGAAACGGGTATAGAAAATGGATGGATGGATATATATATATAAAATATATATATATATATATATATATATATATATATATATATATATATATCACTTTATATTGAAAGTTTCTCTCTCCGTGTTCTTTTTATCTGCCTAAGTCTGCCTAAATGACAGTCTAGAAGCAAAGATCAATCAGAAATTTATTACAATCATGAATACAAAAATTATTATGCCATGCAGAATATTTTAATCGGCCGATTGTACACTTGTTCACAACATCACCAAGATGTTAATGAAACTAACCCAAGTTAGTTTGTGTCCATCTTTTAAGGAGAGAAGGTGTGTCCTTAGTTCCTCTGAGTTTAATGGTCCTTTGTCTAATGAGATCCAGATGTCCAGTCCAAACAAAGGTGGTGTGTTTGCTCCAGGAAGGGGGGTGTAACCATGGTTCGAATTACGGGGGAGCTAAGGGGAGGTCAGCTCCCCTGAGAGGGACATGAGCTCCCCTGAGAGCCGGCCCTGAGGCATTTAGGGGGAGCTTTAAAGAATTGTCCACTTTAATATATATTTTACTTTCTCTACATTGAGGTTCCTGAAATAAAAAGAATAAACATGTCATGGCTGTGTGTGTTGATGTGCTATTTAATGTTCAACTAGTTAACATAATTCCATATATTCCTGATTATGGCGCTGGAGGAGAATTGTTAGATTTACGTAGCCGCACATGAACTGCCTCATTAGTGAATGGGTGGACTGGGGGGATTTTTGGTGGTATACTGTATTTGAAATTGAAGGAATGAACATGAATGATATTTGGCTTATCCTCAAATTTATATTGAAAATGTCCAAACGGAAACAGCCAAGTCTCTGACAGCTTTGGTCAGATTTATCAGACTGTATTTTTACAATTTATGTTTACAAACTAAGACGCTGGTATTGTTTTATTGAAAATCACTTGAAATCACTGGGTCTCTGTAAAGCCCCTAGAGACAATTGACACTGTAACAGACGCTATACAAATAAAATTGAATTGAATTGAATATCGGAGGTTGTTTCAGCACCAGGCATAGCGCTGCTAGATGTGTGTGCGTTGTTTGCTGAAATAGTCCAAAGTGTAAACGTGTACCTCCGTAATATTGTGGTGTTGCGTGTTGGGGCGTATGCGCGAAGAGCTGTCCATTCACCACTGGCAGTTTTATCATGTGTAAAAAAAATGTCCTCCTCAAGTTGTAGTATGGTTCATTTATTTATTTCATGTGTGCAATTTTAGAGAAAAGGTTGTTCATTTTGGCAGACTGTTGTTTTGCCATTTGTAACACATACCATATTGTCATTTGTCAAGATTGTGCGGACTGGAGCTTGGAAAATGGCAGAAAAAGGCCCTGAATGTTTCAAATTGGTGGGGAAATGGCTCTGGTGGCCCACTTCCTTTGAGTTAATGCAATTCTGACATAAAGGTGATGATAACCAAAGACATGGAGAGATGTCTTTTGGCCAGATGTACCTGTTTCAGGTTATTTTATGATGGCTGCAGCCCTAATATGTTTGACGGATGGACTTGTTTTCCTGTTAAATAAACTACATTTCGCTTTTGAATAAGATTTGATCTTAAACTTTTCATTGTGCTTAATATATGTATATCTGTGTAATAAATTCATATTAGACAGTAATGTTTAAAATGTAGTCACTTATCTAGGATACTTGAGAGGGTAGAAGTGGATGAAATATTCAGAAAGGTCTAAAAAGCCTAAAGTCTTGTGCCAAGATGAAGAAATCAATGCTATGAAAAGAAAATTTCTTATATTTATATGTGTAGTTGAAAACTGTTGTCTGGTTCGCCAATGATCTCAAAAATATTCTAAGTTCTCAAAGTATTAAAAATTCAAAGTACAAAGTCAAACAAACTGGTTCAAAAGGTTAAAAGAAGGTTTTATTGTCAAATACAATAGCTCCTTCTGAGACAATGCCCAGGCAGAGTCTGACTCACAACGCGAAATGCTTCATCTTTTATACAATCTGGGGCAGGGCAGCACCGCCTCTCGCCCCTCCTTTTTTCTCCTCCCCTTTCCTTTGGGTTTCTTCTGATAGGATGGAATTTTAATATCTAACTGTGGTTGGCCAGCTGAGGTTGGCATTTTTTGATAAGTCAGCACTTTTCCTTTAAAGGTGCTACCTACTTCTTTGTATTTTCTTATCACCTTCTTTGTATTTTCTTATCATCTCCTTAGTATTTTCTTTATTATCTCTGGGAGAGCAGGGGAATTTCCCGAGACTCATACTTTCTGCTGACCGGTGCTTTTTTGCCCCATACACACTTCATTTTACAAAACAGCTGACACTGCATAACAGAGCCACAGGTGCTTTCCATATCTCTCTCACATACTCATGCTGACTCGTGCTTCATTTGGAAGTTCAAGGACATTACACTACATATGCGGTCTTATATTCTGGCAATTGTTTACTTTTTCAATTATTAAACAAAATGCATTTGTTGCAGAATAAGAAATCAAACTTTTTGTGGTGTGTTTATTTTCTTGTTATAAAAGTAAATTAAGTCCTTGCAGCAGGAAAGACAGCCTCTGCTTTCCTGAGCTGACAGACAGTCTGAATGTGGTATTGGCGCCACTCTGATAGTGATTTGCGCATGTGCACATGGGAAAGTCATGGTGGACACTGTAAAATAGGGCTCCCCCAAGGGTCACTCGCTGCGGTTACATGATGTTTTTTAATTCGGAATTAAAATTAGGAATTAAATAATTCCGAATTAAACTATTTTCCCTCGAGTTTACATGGAAATAGTAATTCCGAATTATATGGAAGTATTTCTGTGCCATCTGAGTTTGAATACGAATTTTTAAGATTGAAATTTTTCAGCATCAAAATCAGACTTTGAATTTTAAAAAACATCAGATTTCTAGCACTGAAATTTTTTTTGCCTCTGAATTTTATTTTGTTAAAATAAATTCAGTGTTAAAAAAAATTGTTGTCTTAAAATATTCAGTTTTTCAAAATTCAACACGCAAAGAAATTCAACACCCCAAAAAATTCAATGTAAAAAAATAAAATCAACATCTCAAAAAAATTCAGTGTAAAAAAATTCAATTTCTAAAAAAAAAATCAGTGTAAAAAATTCAAACTAAAAAAATTCAGTGTAAAAAATTCAACCTCAAAAAATTCAGTGTAAAAAGAACCAGACTCAACATCCGGGTCACCAGGAGAAGCAATCGATCCCTGTCTCAATTCAGCCAACGTCCAGCCAATCACGTTACGCTCCATTGGTCATGTGACACCCAACCAGATAGTAAGACGGACCGGTCGGCCATGGCAGCAAACTCAGGTGATGGTGCTGCGGTGAGTCTGTTTACTTTATTTGCTGTTTGTATTAAACATTTAAAATACATTTATTAAATGATATTACTCAACACGTTGCACATTAACCGGATTTATTGATCATGATCGTTGGCTGAATTGAGACAGGGATCGATTGCTTCTCCCTGGTGCCCTGGATGTTAAGTCTGGTTCTTTTTACACTGAATTTTTTGAGGTAGATTTTTTTTACACTGAATTTTTTGAGGTTGAATTTTTTACACTGATTTTTTTTTTAGAAATTGAATTTTTTTACACTGAATTTTTTTGAGATGTTGATTTTTTTTTTTTTTTTTTACATTGAATTTTTTGGGGTGTTGAATTTCTTTACATGTTGAATTTTGAAAAACAGAATATTTTAAGACAACAATTTTTTTTAACACTGAATTTATTTTAACAAAATAAAATTCAGAGGCAAAAAAAATTCATTGTTAGAAATCTGATGTTTTTTAAAATTCAAAGTCTGTTTTTGATGCTGAAAAATTTCAATCTTAAAAATTCGTATTCAAACTCAGGTGGCACAGAAATACTTCCACAGAATTAAGGTTTACATGGAAAACACGTTTGTTCGGCTTTATCCAACTCCGCTTTAGGTCTGGGGGTTGGGAAGGGTTCTGATTGGATAGGGGGGGGCGGACGTCTTTACATCTACCGGAAGAAAACAAACTTAGCTAAGTGGTTAGCAACAACATTTCACTTATTTTTGACCTGGGTGGCGTCTCTATCTGCGAAACCTCCTTCATTTAACCTGGCCGCTTTGAAAAGCTCACAATTTTTATGTTTCCTGCCATCTGTTCTTTTAATTATTTCCAGTTCCTCCAAGCTATTTATTAAATAAATCGTCTCTGCTCTTGAACACCGTTTACTGCGTGCTGGCGGAATATAAGCGTCATCGCGACAGACGGGCAAGAGAACGAGCATGCGCAGAAAGACGGGAATTAATTTAAAGAGGAATGAGTGTATACATGACCGCGGAATTACTTAATGCGGAATTAAAATGGGAATAAACCAGCCACTCACTTCGGAATTAAGTTAATTCGGAATTGACATTTTCATATGGAATTAAGTGTTTACATGGTAACTTTTATTCGGCTTTAACTTTAATTCTGAATTAAAGAGGAATTAAACTTCCCATGTAAACGCACCCACTGTGTAACTAAATACGTTGACCTATGCCATCGCATAGTCCTTTGAAGACAGCAGGTCAGGAGGTCAAGCAGCAACTCTGAGAACTCACCCTCATAAAAACAGCCAACCCACAGGCAATAAAGTTTTCAGCTCTACAGTTTAAAGTTCTAACTAAAAATTCTAAATCCTAACAATATATATATATATATATATATATATATATATATATAATATATATATATATATATATATATATATATATATATATATATATATATAAAAGAATATATAGATATATATATATATATATATATATATATATATATATATATATATATATATATATATATCCACATACACACTATCTGCCTATATCTCTCTCCTCCTTCCCTTTCTCTCTCTGCCCACTCCCCTTCTCTCATCTTTCCTCTTTCCCTCTCTCCATCTCTCTCCCTCTCCCCCCTCTCCCTCTTTCTATATCTCTCTCCATCCCCCCTCTCATCTCCCTCTGTTCCATCTCTTTCCCTCCTTCTCCCCCGTCCCCCCTCTCTCATCTCCCTCTCTTCCTCCTACTTGCTTTCTCTCCCTCCTACTCACTTTCTCTCCTTCCTACTCGCTTTCTCTCCCTCCTACCGACTTTCTCTCCCTCCCGCTCCCTCCCTCTCTCTCTCTCCCTCCCCCTTCCCCCTCTCTTCTTCTCTCCCTCTCCCTCCCTCCCCCTCTTCCCCCCTCAATCTCTCTCTCCCTCTCTCTCTATCTACCTCCCTTCTCTGCATCTCCCTCTGTAGTGTAATCTCTTTCAAATAAGATTGTATGATCTCTAACATGTTCTGACATGTAGTGAGGCTATTGATTAACACATATGCTGGGAAGAACATCACCTGTTGCTAACTGTGCATTTCTGCTGACTCTGGCCTATTCTTTGTTTGTACTACAGTATTTAGGGAAGTAGTAAAAGCTGGATGGAATTGCAACGTCTAAGACAGGATTAAGAGTAGATACATTTTCCATATCCATATTGATTGAACTCTTGAATCATGAGATCACCTTAAAATTCCTAACAGTAATCTTGTCCATATCATAACCAAAATAGCTTTTGTGCCCAAATCTGACCAAAACAGAACAATGCCATTGTCACAGGCCAAATGCAACATTGATTTTGTTAATCTTAAAGTTATCAAAGTTTTATAATTTTTTTTTAATAAAAACTTTTATCGTAACTTTTACACTTAGAATGCACATTATTAAATTTGTATTACAAAATAGTGGCTTGAAATGTATCTTCAAATGTATTTAAGTTTTTTAAGATTTTCTTTAACTGCATATTTCCTCTTGTCTGTATAACAGTAAATGCAGATTTTTTTTAAAAAAGAAAAAAACAACAAAAATAAAACTTCCTCATTATAACTCAAACTCTACAAGCCCTTTCCATAATATTACCTCTTACACTTTTCCAAACCCAGGTGAATTGCGTATGGCAAAATCCATGTTAGATCTGAAATCAGAGTATACTGCAGCAAGCAGAGAGAAGATGGAGAAAAAGTAAACTAACAGTTCATCATGAGATTTTACGCCAACAACTCAAAACCTACAATAACGCAGTTAAAAAGGCATGAATCTCTCATTTCCACAACTCATCACCAACCATAAAAACAACCCCCTTTAATATTTTAACAGGCACTAATTTTAATAAAGTTTTTAAGACACCAACAGATTATCTTTGTGAAAACTTTGCAGACCACTTCAGAACTAAAATCAAGGACATCAGATCCTGTCTGTTATCCCAGAAAGTTTTGTTTGCCTGAGGAGACACTGGAGAGTTTTGCCCTGGTTGATGCAAGGACACTTGGTCGAGTTTTCTCCCAAGTAAACCCAACAACCTGCCTTTTAGATCCGATTCCCACATCACTCTTAAAATCGTTTTATGGAGTCTTCGAGGAGCAGCTTTTAAACATCATTAATTGCTCTCTTCAGACAGGTGTCTTCCCTACCGCCTTTAAAACAGCGGTGGTGAAGCCCCTTCTGAAGAAGAGCAATTTAGACCCCAACGTTCTTAATAATTACAGACCCGTATCCAACTTACCGTTTTTAAGTAACATTTTAGAAAAACTGGTTTTTAACCAACTTAATGACTTTTTAAACAGAAATAGCATTTTAGAGAAACATCAGTCTGGTTTTAGGAGGAACCACAGTACAGAGACAGCACTTTTAAAGATTTTAAATGACATCATGTGGAATTTGGATAATAAAAAGCTCAGAGTGTTGGCTCTACTGGATCTAAGTGCCGCTTTTGATACAGTAGACCATCGCATTTTATTAAATAGACTCAGATACCTGGTCGGCCTCTCCGGTACTGTTCTTAACTGGTTTTGTTCCTATCTCACAGACCGATGCTTTTATGTGAGTATGGATACATGTTCCTCAGAACCCCGTGAAATTGAATGTGGGGTTCCCCAAGGCTCAATTTTAGGTCCACTTCTCTTTAATCTTAACATGCTTCCCCTTGGGGACGTCATCAGGAGACACGGCATCAGCTTCCACAGTTATGCAGATGATACACAGCTGTACTTTGCCGTGTCTTTCCGGCAAAACTAAAGGTGGAGGAATCTGTTTCTACGTCAACAATGGTTGGTGCAACGATGTAACAGTGATCCAGCAGCACTGTTCTCCTGACCTGGAATCTTTCCTCATAAACTGTAAGCCATTTTATTCTCCCCGTGAGTTTGCTTCATTCATACTGGTCGGTGTCTACATCCCGCCTCAGGCCGACGCACAGAATGGACAGCGCATACTCGCCGACCAGATCCGGTGTGTGGAGCGGGCCATCCAGGACTCTTTAGTTATTGTCCTTGGTGACTTTAACAAAGGTAACCTCACTCATGAACTACAAAAATATAGACAGCTTATTAAATGCCTGACCAGAGAGGAGAAAATTCTGGATCATTGTTACACCACAATCAGGGATGCTTATCACACCGTCCCCCATGCTGCACTGGGTCACTCTGACCATCTCATGCTCCACCTGATTCCTGCCTACAGCCAGAAACTAAAGCTCTGCAAACCTGTAGTGCGGACCTCGAAGAAGTGGACCAGTGATGCAGTGGAGGATCTCCAGGCGTGTTTGGACTCTACTGATAGGGATGTTTTCAGGACTGCTACCACCAATCTGGATGAGTACACAGAGGCTGTGACGTCATACATCAGCTTCTGTGAAGACTGTTGTGTCCCATCACGCACGCACCAGGGTGAGTTACAACAACAACAACAAACCCTGGTTCACAGCCAAACTCAGACAGCTAAGGTTGGCAAAGGAAGAGGCCTTCAGGAGTGGGGACAAAGACAGATTCAGAGTGGCAAAGTACAAGTTTAGCAAGGTGGTGAGAGAAGCTAAACGACTACTCTGAGAAGCTCCAACACCAGTTCTCAGCTAACGACTCTGCATCTGTCTGGTATGGGCTTAGGCAAATCACCAACTACAAGCCTAAAGCCCCCCACTCCATCAATGATCGACGCCTAGCCAACGACCTGAACGACTTCTACTGTCGTTTTGAAAAACAAAGAGACAGTCCTGCAACCATCCACCCCCACAACCCCTCCCAACAGCTCCAGCTCCAGTCATCTCCACCCCCCCCCCGTGACGACTCTTTGCATTCATGAGAGGGACGTCAACAAACTCCTTAAGAGACAGAACCCCCGAAAAGCAGCTGGACCGGACTCTATCTCCCCATCCTCCCTGAAGCACTGTGCTGATCAGCTGTCTCCAGTGTTCACAGACATTTTTAACACCTCACTGGAGACCTGTCACGTGCCTGCCTGCTTCAAGACCTCAGCCATCATCCCAGTCCCCAAGAAGCCAAGGACCAAAGGACTTAATGACTACAGACCCGTCGCCCTGACATCTGTGGTCATGAAGACCTTTGAGCGCCTTGTGCTCTCACACCTCAAAGCCATCACTGACCCTCTCCTGGACCCCCTGAAGTTCGCCTACAGAGCCAACAGGTCTGTAGACGATGCTGTCAACTTGGCCCTCCACTTCATCCTCCAGCACCTGGACTCCTCAGGAACCTACGCCAGGATCCTGTTTGTGGATTTCAGCTGCTTTTAACACCATCATCCCTACTCTGCTACAGGAGAAGCTCTCCCATCTAAACGTACCTGACTCCACCTGCAGGTGGATCACAGACTTCCTGTCTGACAGGAAACAGTATGTGAAGCTGGGAAAACACAACTCAAACTCACGGACCATCAGTACTGGATCCCCCCCAGGGCTGTGTTCTTTCTCCTCTGCTCTTCTCCCTGTACACAAACAGCTGCACCTCCAGTCACCAGTCCGTCAAGCTCCTGAAGTTTGCAGATGACACCACCCTCATCGGACTCATCTCTGATGGTGACGAGTCCACCTACAGGTGGGAGGTTGACCACCTGGTGACCTGGTGCAGTGAAAGAACAGCCTTGAGCTCAACGCTCTAAAGACAGTGGAGATGGTTGTGGACTATTGGAAGAACTCAGCGCCACCTGCCCCATCACCCTCTGTGACTCCACTATTGACACTGTGGAGTCTTTCCACTTCCTGGGAACTGTCATCTCCCAGGACCTTAAGTGGGAGCTGAACATCAGCTCCCTCATTAAGAAAGCACAGCAGAGGATGTATCTTCCTGAGGCAGCTGCAGAAAATCAGTCTGCCGAAGACAGTGATGGTTGCAGTTTCTACACAGCCATCATTGAGCCCATCCTCACCTCCTCCATCACCATCTGGTTACGCTGCTTGCCACCGCCAAGGACAAGAGCAGGCTGCAGCGTGTCATTCAGTCAGCTGAGAGAAGGTGATTGGCTGCAATCTCCCATCTCTTCAGGACCTGTACTTCCTCCAGGACCCTGAGGCGTGCAGGGAAGATTGTGGCTGATCCCTCCACCCCCGGTCACCAACTCTTTGAGTCACTCCCCTCTGGCAGGAGGCTGCGGGCGGACCATCAAGACCAAAACCTCATGCCACAGAACATTTTTTTTTTCCCATCTGCTGTCAGCCTTATCAATAAGACCCAGGAACCCCCCGACACCCCCCCCACTCTCCACCTCTGACTCTGACACTACTGTCACATTGACAGAACTCGAACCACTATACGTTACATTAACGTTCAGTCTGGACTACCTGTTCATTTGCACATTTCATGGCACATCACTCTTGGTCGCTGTGTCCTCAATGAAAAAAAAAAAAAAAAAAAAAAAATTCTTGTGTATATATATTTATATCGCAATTTTTTTTTAGTTTACATTGTTTGTATTTTTTGTATTTTTATCGCATGCACCTTCATCGCCATAACAAATTCCTCGTATGTGTAAAATCGTACCTGGCAATACAGTCTATTCTGATTCTGATTCTGATTCTGATTCTGTCTCCTGATGACACAGGACCAATTGATGTCCTTTTAACTGCATTGTAGACATCAGGTCATGGATGGCAGAGAAATTTCCTACAGCTCAACCAGGACAAAAAAATGAGGTTTTAGTTATAGGCCTGAAGGCCAGAGAGAGAAACTTTTACCAAAACTAAAGGATCTTAAAAACCGACCCAATCAGTAAAGAATTTGGGTGTGATTTTGACTCTGAGCTAAATTTATCCCACATATCAAAATATACAAAAANGTCCCCATGCTGCACTGGGTCACTCTGACCATCTCATGCCTCCACTGATTCCTGCCTACAGCCAGAACTAAGCTCTGCAAACCTGTAGTGCGGACCTCGAGAGAAGTGGACCAGTGATGCAGTGGAGGATCTCCCAGGCGTGTTTGGACTCTACTGATAGGGAATGTTTTCAGGACTGCTACCACCAATCTGGATGAGTACACAGAGGCTGTGACGTCATACATCAGCTTCTGTGAAGACTGTTGTGTCCCATCACGCACCAGGGTGAGTTTACAACAACGACAAACCCTGGTTCACAGCCAAAACTCAGACAGCTAAGGTTGGCAAAGGAAGAGGCCTTCAGGAGTGGGGACAAAGACAGATTCAGAGTGGCGAAGTACAAGTTTAGCAAGGTGGTGAGAGAAGCTAAACGACTGTACTCTGAGAAGCTCCAACACCAGTTCTCAGCTAACGACTCTGATCTGTCTGGTATGGGCTTAGGCAAATCACCAACTACAAGCCTAAAGCCCCCCACTCCATCAATGATCGACGCCTAGCCAACGACCTGAACGACTTCTACTGTCGTTTTGAAAAACAAAGAGACAGTCCTGCAACCATCCACCCCCACAACCCCTCCCAACAGCTCCAGCTCCAGTCATCTCCACCCCCCCCGTGACGACTCTTTGCATTCATGAGAGGGACGTCAACAAACTCCTTAAGAGACAGAACCCCCGAAAAGCAGCTGGACCGGACTCTATCTCCCCATCCTCCCTGAAGCACTGTGCTGATCAGCTGTCTCCAGTGTTCACAGACATTTTTAACACCTCACTGGAGACCTGTCACGTGCCTGCCTGCTTCAAGACCTCAGCCATCATCCCAGTCCCCAAGAAGCCAAGGACCAAAGGACTTAATGACTACAGACCCGTCGCCCTGACATCTGTGGTCATGAAGACCTTTGAGTGCCTTGTGCTCTCACACCTCAAAGCCATCACTGACCCTCTCCTGGACCCCCTGCAGTTCACCTACAGAGCCAACAGGTCTGTAGACGATGCTGTCAACTTGGCCCTCCACTTCATCCTCCAGCACCTGGACTCCTCAGGAACCTACGCCAGGATCCTGTTTGTGGATTTCAGCTGCTTTTAACACCATCATCCCTACTTGCTACAGGGAGAAGCTCTCCCACTAAAACGTACTGACTCCACCTGCAGGTGGATCACAGACTTCCTGTCTGACAGGAAACAGTATGTGAAGCTGGGAAAACACAACTCAAACTCACGGACCATCAGTACTGGATCCCCCCCAGGGCTGTGTTCTTTCTCCTCTACTCTTCTCCCTGTACACAAACAGCTGCACCTCCAGTCACCAGCCCGTCAAGCTCCTGAAGTTTGCAGATGACACCACCCTCATCGGACTCATCTCTGATGGTGATGAGTCCACCTACAGGTGGGAGGTTGACCACCTGGTGACCTGGTGCAGTGAGAACAGCCTTGAGCTCAACGCTCTAAAGACAGTGGAGATGGTTGTGGACTATTGGAAGAACTCAGCGCCACCTGCCCCATCACCCTCTGTGACTCCACTATTGACACTGTGGAGTCTTTCCACTTCCTGGGAACTGTCATCTCCCAGGACCTTAAGTGGGAGCTGAACATCAGCTCCCTCATCAAGAAAGCACAGCAGAGGATGTACTTCCTGAGGCAGCTTCAGAAAATCAGTCTGCCGAAGACAGTGATGGTGCAGTTCTACACAGCCATCATTGAGCCCATCCTCACCTCCTCCATCACCATCTGTTACGCTGCTGCCACCGCCAAGGACAAGAGCAGGCTGCAGCGTGTCATTCAGTCAGCAGAGAAGGTGATTGGCTGCAGTCTCCCATCTCTTCAGGACCTGTACTTCTCCAGGACCCTGAGGCGTGCAGGGAAGATTGTGGCTGATCCCTCCCACCCCGGTCACCAACTCTTTGAGTCACTCCCCTCTGGCAGGAGGCTGCGGTCCATCAAGACCAAAACCTCATGCCACAAGAACATTTTTTTTTCCCATCTGCTGTCAGCCTTATTAATAAGACCCAGAACCCCCCGACACCCCCCACTCTCCACCTCTGACTCTGACACTACTGTCACATTGACAGAACTCAGAACACTATACGTTACATTAACGTTCAGTCTGGACTACCTGTTCATTTGCACATTTCATGGCACATCACTCTTGGTCGCTGTGTCCTCAATGAAAAAAAAAAAAAAGAAAAAAAAAATTCTTGTGTATATATATTTATATCGCAATTTTTTTTTAGTTTACATTGTTTGTATTTTTTGTATTTTTATCGCATGCACCTTCATCGCCATAACAAATTCCTCGTATGTGTAAAATCGTACCTGGCAATACAGTCTATTCTGATTCTGATTCTGATTCTGATTCTGTCTCCTGATGACACAGGACCAATTGATGTCCTTTTTAACTGCATTGTAGACATCAGGTCATGGATGGCAGAGAATTTCCTACAGCTCAACCAGGACAAAACTGAGGTTTTAGTTATAGGCCCTGAAGGCCAGAGAGAGAAACTTTTACCAAAACTAAAGGATCTTAAACCGACCCAATCAGTAAAGAATTTGGGTGTGATTTTTGACTCTGAGCTAAATTTTATCCCACATATCAAAAATATAACAAAAATAGGTTTTTAACACCTTAAGAACATAACCAGAGTCCGCCCGTTTCTGTCTCAGGCCAGTACGGCGGTGCTAATGTAGGCTTTTATTTCATGTCGCCTGGATTATTGTAATGCCCTGCACTCTGGTCTTCCCAAAAAGAGTATTTTAAATCTCCAATTATTACAGAATTCAACTGTTCGCGTGCTGACGAAGACCAGAGGACTGGAACACATTACACCAGTTTTAAAGTCGCTGCATTGGCTCCCCGTCTGCTTCAGGATCGATTTTAAGATTCTCTTACTGGTTTTTAAGTGTCTAAATGGCCTTGCGCCCTCTTACTTATCTGACCTGCTTTTACCATATCAACCCTCGCGGACCCTGCGGTCCTCCGGCACTGGCCTTTTAACCATACCAAAGCCTAGAACAAAAACCCACGGTGAGGCAGCATTTAGCCACTATGGCCCCCACCTGTGGAACAGCCTGCCGGAGGGCCTCAGGACTGCAGAGACTGTTGAGATTTTTAAAGGAAGATTAAAGACACACCTTTTTAATCAGGCTTTTAATTAATATTTTAAACTCTTCTTACATTTTTATCTGGTGCTATCCTGTTTTATGTTGCTCCTTTTAACTTGCTTTTTAAGATGATGCTTTTATCTGCTTTTAGCTGCTTTTATCTTGCTATTTTATGCTTTTAGTCGTTATCTTTTAACTCCAGTGTTTCCTCAGGGGGGTCCTCCACACTGGGAGCTGTGTCAGGTGACTGGGGGTGCTATCTTTGGGTCCCTCTGGCCTGGCTGGCTGGGGGTTCCTCTTTTTGATCTGGGGGTCCGCCGTCAGTTAGAGTCGGGGAGGGGCCCGGGTGCTGGTCACCCTGATAAGGCCTGCAGCTCCTCCCGGTGTGGATGGCCCCAAAGGTGGTGTTTCCTTGATCCTCAGTGCCATGCCATGTCGCCCTATTGGGTGTGATTGTGTGTGTGCGTGTGTATGTGTCTAGTATGGAGGGTGGGAGGGAAGGGGTTTTATTGTGATAATTTGTTTTTAATTCTGTAAAGCACTTTGTGTTGCATGTTCTTGCATGAAAAGAGCTAAACAAATAAAGATTGATTGATTGATTGATTAATTGATTGATTGATTGATTGATTGATTGATTGGAAGCAAAGAATATTTTCGCACCGAAAATCTGGAATAGGTGATGAACTCGAGGCTTGGCTTTGGTGAGAAACCCAGTGCTGGAATGCTGTTGCATCCAGTGAGGAAGACAAGGATATCCTCCACAGAGACACTGTTTTCAACTGTATAAAAATTAAAAGAGTGTAACATAAATAAATAAATCAATGGTGACCACATCTACTGGCATTCTCTGTTGTATTGTACCACTAGAATAATGTCAGAGTTGGTGAGAGAGAGGTGAGAGTTGGTGAAGACCAAAACAAGGCAAATCTTTCTCCAAGTATGCTGGATGAATACATAATCTATTATTATAAGACAACAATATATACTGTGACTAAACCCTGTGACCAAAAAGCATATTAAATTTAAATATATTTTTTTATGTATTTGTGGTACATACAATAATGAAGTGATTAATTAAAACACTATCAATTTTCTATATATAACCAACATCATGCACCACTATGATGTAGCTAAAAATGAGAGAATAATTCCCATCTTGAAACACTAAACCACACTTACATTCAGCGTCCTGAAGATAGTCTTGACAGAAAGCAAGGGTCCAACATTCTGTAGATGATCTGGAAGGGATTCTCCACACCAGTCGCTGTTAGACTCTTTTCTGGTTTTATGAAGAGGCACTTCATCTTGAGAGGGTAGTCTCTGAAGAGCATCAAGTACACTTAGAGACTTTAAGCCATCTCTGAACCTAGTTAAAAGAAAACAAAAGGTAACATGTAGTTGATATCATTTGGAACCTGTCGTGAAAATTAAGAATTTCTGTTGTTGTTTACGTGAGGTCCCACATTGAATTCGAGAAAAAAATTAATTATATTGTCATTTTAGCTGGTACTGCATAAAAATGAACTCTGGAATTCATCATGAGGATTTTTATTTATTCTATAGTCACAGAGTTTGTATGGTCTCAAAAGGAACTCAAAAGGAATTGTTTTTTTTCACTGCCTGGCCCCCCAAAAAACTTGCCACCTTGATTCAATTAAGCAAATAGGCACAAGCCTCACACTGGATCATAGCTGGATCGGCAGTCATTTTTTAGATGACAACAAGTTATTTAACCCAAACTGGTGAAATGAGTAGCTTTGTATTTCTTAAACTACCATGTCAAAAGACACATCCTGTAGAGGTGAAAAAGATGTCAGTCTGTTTGAGATGGGTTAAATCACTGGTTACATCAGAGAGCAAAAATATAAGGAGATGGATGAAACTAACAGCTTCTTTGGAAATCTCAGCCACCACTGACTATAGGAAGAAGGGAAAATAATAGATTCACATTTAACTGCTAAGTAACTTCATCAGAACATTATATTTTGGGCTTGTACACTGCATATATTATGAGTAAATATTTGTGATTTGTATTTTGTGCACACAATATTGTGCATAAATTTGTATCTGATTTGACATAATTGTGGGAATACAAAAACAAACACAGAGCCAGGATTATTTTAAATTTCTTTGTGCTGTAGATGTATGTAGGTTTAAAAAAAAAGTATTTACCACATTGGTCATTGGGTGCGTTTACATGGGAAGTTTAATTCCTCTTTAATTCAGAATTAAAGTTAAAGCCGAATAAAAGTTACCATGTAAACACTTAATTCCATATGAAAATGTCAATTCCGAATTAACTTAATTCCGAAGTAAGTGGCTGGTTTATTCCCATTTTAATTCCGCATTAAGTAATTCCACGGTCAAGGTATCAGTGTTGCCAAAGCAGACTACAGGAGGAGGATTGAGGAGCAGCTGACAAGCCCCAGGCAGCTGTGGCAGGGCATCCAGGCCATAACAAACTACAGGGGCTCTGCTGTGTCAGCCGGAGACTCAAACGCGGCATTAGCGGAGGAGCTGAACAGCTTTTTTGCCCGCTTTGAAGCCCAGGTGCAGCACACAGCCACACCACCCCCCAGAACACCCCCCCAGCCCCCACTACAGAACTTTACACCCTCCAGCACACCTCCCCAACCCCCACCAACAGCAATCACCAGCACTGCTCAGCTCACCCTGAGGGTCACGCCTGAGGAGGTGAGAGGAGTACTCAGGACTGTTAACCCCAGGAAAGCCACTGGCCCAGACGGAGTGCCAGGAAAGGTGCTAAAGGCCTGTGCTGACCAACTAGCACAGGTCATCACGGACATTTTCAACAGGTCTCTGGAACAAGCCATCATCCCGACCTGTTTGAAATCCGCCACCATCATCCCTGTCCCCAAAAAAACACCCACAACCAGCCTCAACGACTTCCGCCCCGTAGCACTCACCCCTGTCATAACAAAATGCTTTGAGAAACTGGTTCTCCGCCACATCAAATCCTGTCTCCCCACCACCCTGGACCCGCACCAGTTTGCATACCGACCGAACAGATCGACAGAGGATGCGATCACCACGGCCCTCCACTCTGCGCTGAGCCATCTGGAGAGACAAGGGAGCTATGTAAGGATGCTCTTCATAGACTACAGCTCAGCTTTCAATACAATCATCCCGGACATCCTGATCCCCAAGCTGTTCAGCCTGGGGCTCCCATCATCTACCTGCAAATGGATTAATGACTTTTTAATCAACCGGCCCCAACAGGTGAAACTGGGCCGCCACCTTTCATCTGTCCGCACCCTCAGCACTGGCTCACCACAAGGCTGCGTGCTGAGCCCACTCCTGTACTCGCTCTACACCTACGACTGCAGCCCCACCCACCCAGAGAACATCATTGTCAAATTTGCTGACGACACAACGGTGGTGGGGATGATAACAGGGGGGAACGAGGAGGCCTACAGGGATGAGGTCCTGAATCTGGAGAGGTGGTGTGCAACCAACAACTTAGCACTAAACATCTCCAAGACAAAGGAACTCATCCTGGACTTCCGGAGAAACAGCGCTACCCCTGCCCCCCTGTACATCAACGGTGAATGTGTAGAGCGAGTGCAGTCATTCAAATTTCTGGGGGTCCACATCTCTGCTGACTTATCCTGGTCCACCAACACGTCAGCCTTGGTTAAGAAGGCCCAGCAGCGACTACACTTCCTCAGAGTGCTCAAAAAAGAACAACTGAGCACAAGCCTGCTGGTGACCTTCTACCGCTCCACCATAGAGAGCCTGCTGACATACGCGGTGTCAGTGTGGCACTCAAGCTGCACGGTGGCGGACAGGAAGAGACTGCAGAGGGTGACCAACACCGCACAAAAAATCATTGGTAACCCCCTGTCTTCATTGACGGACATCCACAGCTCCAGATGCCTGAACAGAGCAAAATGCATCATAAAAGACGTCACTCACCCCAGCTTCCATCTGTTCAACCTGCTACCCTCTGGCAGGCGGTACCGGTCCATACCAGCCAGAACAAATAGACCTAGAGACAGCTTCTTCCCTAAAGCTGTCAAAATACTCAACTCCAGTCTGCACTGACGAACTGACAAACTTCACACTGGATGTCATCTGCACCTTTTTATCATAGGCCACTTGCACTGCAATCTGTATTGTAAATAACCACTATTTATTATTGAAAGTCACATGTCACTTTACCACTACTGCCTTAAATTCACACTGTAACTGAAATCTGTATTTTTACCTGTTAATAACAAATATTTATTACTGAATGCTGCTATTTTCACATGTCACTTTATCCATACCACCAGAGCATCATTACTACAAATCTTTATTATGTATAATATTCACAATCTCACTTATCACAAGGTTTCTGCCTACTGGTTTATTTTCTTTATTGTGTACATACTTGTATATATAATTTCTTTGTACACATTTCATCCTGTGTGCACTCTATGGGGCAGCTCTGAATCTCATTACACTCTGTGTAATGACAATAAAGGTGTTCTATTCTATTCTATTCTATGTATACACTCATTCCTCTTTAAATTAATTCCCGTCTTTCTGCGCATGCTCGTTCTCTTGCCCGTCTGTCGCGATGACGCTTATATTCCGGCAGCGCGCAGTAAATGGTGTTCAAGAGCAGAGACGATTTATTTAATAAATAGCTTGGAGGAACTGGAAATAATTAAAAGAACAGATGGCAGGAAACATAAAAATTGTGAGCTTTTCAAAGCGGCCAGGTTAAATGAAGGAGGTTTAGCAGATAGAGATGCCACCCAGGTCAAAAATAAGTAGAATGTTGTTGCTAACCAGTTAGCTAAGTTTGTTTTCTTCCGGTAGATGTGAAGACGTCTGCCCCCCCTATCCAATCAGAACCCTTCCCAACCCCCAGACCTAAAGCGGAGTTGGATAAAGCCGAACTAACGGGTTTTAAACCTTAATTCGGAATTACTATTTCCATGTAAACTCAAAGGAAAATAGTTTAATTCGGAATTATTTAATTCCTAATTTTAATTCTGAATTAAAAAACATCATGTAACCGCAGCCATTGTCCAGTATCACTGTGAAATCACAGCTGTTTTCATTGTTAATGTCTCCATCAGAAGATGGCTGTAGAGGCAGATAAAAATAACAGACTTTATAGATCCACAACACTATATTGACAGCAAAACAAAGTAACATACTTTTATAACAAGTCAGAGCCATTGTTAACTTTAAACTCCAGTGTAAGTACTGTCATTGTCACTATCATACCTTTTTTGAAATGTTCATCCCTACTTACGGATTCTTTGTCCTCATTTAAAATGGGTTTGTCAGGTCTGACATAAATGGACTTTTGATGAAACAGTTTTTTCACAAAGTCGCCATTCAACATTTGTTTGGAGGTAAGGGATGACCTCACCTTGGGTTAGGGTTAGGGGGAAAAAAAGCGAGGAAACTTCTTCATCGTTGGAATGGTACTGAGCAGGGGCGGACTGGTAATCTGTGGATTCTGGAAAAGTCCAGAATGGCCGTCCATTCTACGGCCGTCAGCCTTGTTCAATAACCAAAATTTTCAGGGGGCGCTAAGACCATCATTTATCAGATATAGGCCTAAAAACCAACAAAGCAGACTAACGTTAACGTCTGTCAACAGAAAGAAGGCAAGTAGAGAACGCAAGGAGAAAGGTGGATGGGAAAAATTAAAACTAAAGAAAGTCAAGTAAGTTTGAGGGGGAGAAGTGTTTTCCCCTTTGGCACTATTTATCTTTGTATTCTCTTTCGTGGTGTGTGGTGGTGCAATGTTTGTGGAAGAGACTACAAATGTTGTTTGAAGGATGATTGGTTGAATGGTACCCTAACTAATCACAGCAGCATTGCATGGGGCAATTTAATTTAAAAAATCAGTATTATGTCGGTATCCTACAATAGTATTTGCTTGGTAGTCTGGAGAGTGGTGGACTCTCATATAGTGGTTTGTGGGTTCAATTTCCACTGTGGTAATATGTTGTTGTGTCCCATTTTTGCCATTGCTTTCTCTCTATCCAATAAAGGCCATGAGAAAATCTTATAAAAAAGACGCCGATATGGCATATCGGGTGGCTGTAGCTCAGTTGGTAGAGCGGGTCGTCCAGTCACTGGGAGGTTGGCGGTTCGAACTGTCCACATGCCAAAGTGTCCTTGGGCAAGACACTGAACCCTAACTTGCCTCCAGTGGGCCTGGCAGCGCCTTGCATGACAGCAGCCGCCCACTGGTGTATGAATGTGTGTGTGAATGAGAGGCCATTGTAAAGCGCTTTGGGGGCACCATGATGGTGTCTGGAAAGCGCTATATAAGTGCAGTCCATTTACCATTTATATCAAGTCTCTTGGGGTTTGTCTCTATCAGTTTTGCACATCAAGAGATGGAAATTCTTGCCCGTTCTTCCTTGCAAAACAGATTGAGCTCAGTGAGATTGGATGGAGAGCGTTTGTGAACAGCAGTCTTCAGCTTTTTCCACAGATTCTCGATAGGAAAATATATATATAGGAGATATTTGTGAACCATTCCATTGAAGATTTGGCTTTATGTTTTGGATCATTGTTGGAAGATAAATCTCCGTCCCAGTCTCAGGTCTTTTGCAGACTCCAATAGGTTTTCTTCCAGAATGGTCCTGTATTTGGTTCCATCCATCTTCCCATCAATCTTAACCATCTTCCCTGTCCCTACTGAAGAAAAGCAGGCCCAAACCATGATGCTGCCACCACCATGTTTGACAGTGGGGATGGTGTGTTCAGGGTGATGAGCTGTGTTGCTTTTACGCCAAACATATAATTTTGCATTGTGGCCAAAAAGTTTGGTTTCATCTGACCAGAGCACCTTCTTCCACATGTTTGGTGTGTCTCCCAGGTGTGATTGTGTGATTGCTAGATAACATGCTGTATAAGAGTGTGACAGTTATCATACGAACAGAAGGAGAAGAGCCGGGAACTGGAACTGCACGAGAGAACATTGGTCGTTGTACAGCTATGTACTGATCAGTGAACTTAGATAGGTCAGATTAAGATATGCAGGCAGTCACTCCCCAAACCCCTTAGAGCTGCATATCCTATGTAAAGCAGGGACGTCCTAAGACAATAAAAGAGAGAGTTCGGCAGGAGTTAACCCAGAGCGGGTTGGAGACTGTAACTGGGCACTCTCTGCCGTTCTACTTGCAAGTAAAATATAACAACTGTCTCTGGTCTTCCTTTTGAAAAGTGTTTTAGGTTGGCTGAACCTGACACTTTAAACCAGACTTTTTATGGATATCTTTGAGAAATGTCTTTCTTCTTGCCACTCTTCCATAAAGGCCAGATTTGTGCAGTGTACGACTGATTGTTGTCCTATGGACAGACTCTCCCGCCTCAGCTGTAGATCTCTGCAGTTCATCCAGAGTGATCATGGGCCTTTTGGCTGCATCTCTAATCAGTCTTCTGTTGTCGGTCTCCTCTCTCTTACTCTCCCTCCCTCCCTCTCCTTCCTTCCCCCTCTCCCTATCTCTCTGTCTCTCCCTCCCTCCTTCTCCTTCTGCCCCCTTTCCCTCCCTCTCCCCCAGCTCTCTCCCTCTGCCCCCCTCTCCCTCTCCCACCTCCCTACTTCTCCCTACCTCTCCCTGTCCTCTATCACCTCTCATCTGTGTAAGTAGGATAACTTGCACAATCAGTGGCTGACTAAATACTTTTTGGCCCAACTGTATACTGTGTTATTGAAATTATGTTGTATTCTAACACCTTTTTGTTTTTTTGTTTCTTTTTTTGTTCTTTTTCTTTTGCTGGATACTCTCCCTGATATTGACTGGTAGCTGAAGCTCCCTATTCCTTTGATTCCAGTTCTGAGTCTGAGTCGAGACGGTTTCACAAACATCCATATGACCAAAACCAGGTAAGCCACTGACAGTGAACAAGAGACTAATGACCCCCAGCAGTGATGATTCAGGAACAAAGAAAAAGTCCATGTGCCTTGGAGTGAATGTTCCAGCAAATGTACCCACTTCATCCCTGAGTTTTAAAGTCCGTGAATGCACAGTCAGAAGACTGAACCAGTCCTGTTCCAGGAGGAGAAAACCTCTTAGTACAACTGAGGTTCACAAAACTGCATCTGAACAAACCAGCAGAATTTTGGAACAATACCCTCTGCACAGATGAAACCAGAGGAGCCCAGAACCATGTTTGGAGGAAAGAACACAGCATTTCAGCAGAAACTCTTCATACTGTTAGGATTTAGATATTTGTTTAAATGTATAGGGACGATACAAGCTGGTGATCCTGTTGTTGTCTTCAGAGAACTGTTTGCTGTCATAAATGTTTACGACTGAGCCTTATGCTGTTTTTAAAGTTTTACTGTCTTAGGTTTTTTACGATTTAAAAGGTGCAGTTTGTTGCTGTTACAACTGGGATCCTGACCCTCAACTGTTTGGGGGCTCCTAGGATAAGCACATTTTGTTTTTGTTGTGTTAAGATCTTTACTCCTGGAGCAGGACAATTAACACACAGATCAGAGGCGGTCCTGGCTACTTTTGCACCCTGGGCGAACCCACCCCCCCACCCCGACCAACCATCCAAATGCCCCCCCCAACATCAACATACAAACACAGGATTGTATTACATTTTTTATGTTTTTTTTTAAATATATATTTTATTGAACAACAACACAAAAACAATAACTACTAAAAGATAAATGAATGAAATAAAGTATATAAACACCAATGTCAGCCAGTACCTCACTCCTCTGCAAACCTCTGCAAACCAGCTGTGTCCGAATTCTGTCAGTCAGAACTGAAGTCCAATTAGCAGGGTCAGTCGACAGAGGCTCATCCTCAGGCACAGGATTTGGTGGAGATTTTGGTTGAAACATTTCTGATAAAGAGCACATGGTCTTGTCATTAGTAAATTTTTGTTATTGACAGCATTTAAAGTGTTTACAAAAGTATAAAGTTATGCAAGAATGCACACATAGACCCCCCTTCTTATGTCATAACCCAATAAATTTAATAATATCTATGTTAATTTCATGAGTGAAATACAATTTATTTGGAAGTAGCAGTTTGTGTTGTGTGGCCTGGGTTCATGAGAGCTCAGTCTATCGCCACCCCCCTCCTTGCTTTTCCACTCAACCTGCTCACAACCCCTGCAGTTGCAGAGTTTGACCCCCCCCCCCCCTCCCGTCTCCCCCCTGCCTTTTCTTCTGACACACACGTGTTATACATTACTCTCAGCAGCAAGTTGACATGATAGTAGGGGCGCCCCGGCACCTACTCTACTAACTTGACGTGGAAATGAGCAGTATTAGTCTAGAAAACTAGCGGTTTTTTTTTTTTTTTGTTTGTTTTTTTTTTTGAGGGCGCTTGTGCACCCCCAAATAGATTGAGCCCTGGGCGGTCGCCCACATTGTTTACGTGAGGTCCCACATTGAATTCGAGAAAAAAATAAATTATATTGTCATTTTAGCTGGTACTGCATAAAAATGAACTCTGGAATTCATCATTAGGATTTTTATTTATTCCATAGTCACAGAGTTTGTATGGTCTCAAAAGGAACTCAAAAGGAATTGTTTTTCTTCACTGCCTGGCCCCCCAAAAAACTTGCCACCTGGATTCAATTAAGCAAATAGGCACGAGCCTCACGCTGAATCATAGCTGGATCGGAAGTCATTTTTCAGATGACAACAAGTTATTTAACCCAAACTGGTGAAATGAGTAGCTTTGTATTTCTTAAACTACCATGTCAAAAGACACATCCTGTAGAGGTGAAAAAGCCTCTTAGTACAACTGAGGTTCACAAAACTGCATCTGAACAAACCAGCAGAATTTTGGAACAATACCCTCTGCACAGATGAAACCAGAGGAGCCCAGAACCATGTTTGGAGGAAAGCACACAGCATTTCAGCAGAAACTCTTCATACTGGCTGCAGTTACATGATGTTTTTTAATTCGGAATTAAAATTAGGAATTAAATAATTCCGAATTAAACTATTTTCCTTCGAGTTTACATGGAAATAGTAATTCCGAATTAAGGTTTACATGGAAAACACGTTAGTTCGGCTTTATCCAACTCCGCTTTAGGTCTGGGGGTTGGGAAGGGTTCTGATTGGATAGGGGGGGGCGGACGTCTTTACATCTACCGGAAGAAAACAAACTTAGCTAACTGGTTAGCAACAACATTCCACTTATTTTTGACCTGGGTGGCGTCTCTATCTGCGAAACCTCCTTCATTTAACCTGGCCGCTTTGAAAAGCTCACAATTTTTATGTTTCCTGCCATCTGTTCTTTTAATTATTTCCAGTTCCTCCAAGCTATTTATTAAATAAATCGTCTCTGCTCTTGAACACCGTTTACTGCGTGCTGCCGGAATATAAGCGTCATCGCGACAGACGGGCAAGAGAACGAGCATGCGCAGAAAGACGGGAATTAATTTAAAGAGGAATGAATGTATACATGACCGCGGAATTACTTAATGCGGAATTAAAATGGGAATAAACCAGCCACTTACTTCGGAATTAAGTTAATTCGGAATTGACATTTTCATATGGAATTAAGTGTTTACATGGTAACTTTTATTCGGCTTTAACTTTAATTCTGAATTAAAGAGGAATTAAACTTCCCATGTAAACGCACCCACTGTTAGGATTTAGATATTTGTTTAAATGTATAGGGACGATACAAGCTGGTGATCCTGTTGTTGTCTTCAGAGAACTGTTTGCTGTCATAAATGTTTACGACTGAGCCTTATGCTGTTTTTAAAGTTTCACTGTCTTAGGTTTTTTACGACTCAAAAGGTGCAATTTGTTGCTGTTACAACTGGGATCCTGACCCTCAACTGTTTGGGGGCTCCTAGGATAAGCACATTTTGTTTTTGTTGTGTTAAGATCTTTACTCCTGGAGCAGGACAATTAACACACAGATCAGAGGCGGTCCTGGCTACTTTTGCACCCTGGGCGAACCCACCCCCCCACCCCGACCAACCATCCAAATGCCCCCCCAACATCAACATACAAACACAGGATTGTATTACATTTTTTTATGTTTTTTTTTAAATAAATATATTATTGAACAACAACACAAAGAACAATAATTACTAAAAGATAAATGAATGAAATAAAGTATATAAACACCAATGTCAGCCGGTACCTCACTCCTCTGCAAACCTCTGCAAACCAGCTGTGTCCGAATTCTGTCAGTCAGAACTGAAGTCCAATTAGCAGGGTCAGTCGACAGAGGCTCATCCTCAGGCACAGGATTTGGTGGAGATTTTGGTTGAAGCATTTCTGATAAAGAGCACATGGTCTTGTCATTAGTAAATTTTTGTTATTGACAGCATTTAAAGTGTTTACAAAAGTACAAAGTTATGCAAGAATGCACACATAGACCCCCCTTCTTATGTCATAACCCAATAAATTTAATAATATCTATGTTAATTTCATGAGTGAAATACAATTTATTTGGAAGTAGCAGTTTGTGTTGTGTGGCCTGGGTTCATGAGAGCTCAGTCTATCGCCACCCCCCTCCTTGCTTTTCCACTCAACCTGCTCACAACCCCTGCAGTTGCAGAGTTGACCCCCCTCCCGTCTCCCCCCTGCCTTTTCTTCTGACACACACGTGTATAACATTACTCTCAGCAGCAAGTTGACATGATAGTAGGGGCGCCCCGGCACCTACTCTACTAACTTGACGTGGAAATGAGCAGTATTAGTCTAGAAAACTAGCGTGTTTTTTTTTTTGGTTGTTTGTTTTTTTTGAGGGCGCTTGTGCACCCCCAAATAGATTGAGCCCTGGGCGGTCGCCCACATTGCTCGTAGCAAAAACCGCCCCTGACACAGATAACTCAAAACTGTGAGTGTGAAAGCTGCTATACCCATCATCTGGTCTCAACAGAAAGTTAAAAGAAATACCCTGGGGGACGTAAACCTCCCCTTCTTATAAAGAGAGGACACTGGAAGACTCGGGTGGCCAGTCTCTTCATGACTCTGTGGTAAGAGTGGGCGGTATGAAGGGTATACGGTAGAAATTTTTACAATACCGGCCTACTGCGATTTGACTTTAGTCAAAAGTGAATGTCAAAACAAGGCAGCAGTTGCAAACGTGGAGCGAGGTGAGGAGGAGTGCTAGTAAAAAAGACTAGTGCAACATCGGTCATTTCCTACGACAAAAAGAATCAGAGGTGGATTTATATTACAAATGCCATTACTGTATACTTGTCATGGCACCATTTCTTACAGTGGAAAAAAAGCGGCTTTTGGAACATGATAAAGACACTTGATGAACGCTACGAGTTACCTAGCCGCAAGTACATTAGCCCAGTGATTCCCAAAGTGTGGAGCACGGCCCCCTGGTGGGGCGTCGAGGTAAATGGACTGCACTTATATACCGCTTTCTCTACACCAAGGTCTTCGCTGTGAAAGAATGGGCACAACATCCTGTGATGTTTCCGCAAATTTTTCTTATAGATTTTTTATTATAATATATATTTCTGAAAAATCCGCAAATAACTAAAACCGTGGAACTTAAAGCGCAAATTTGCAAGGTATCATTGTATAGAGGTTGCATTGCATGCATAGGCATTGTGTGAGTCTATGCTGCATAATCACTGAATGGAGCAGGCGACACCAAGTGCGCGAAATTTAAATACAAACACTGCTATTGTTACGCTGTCACTCGGAGTAGATCGGAATACACAACAGGCATGGACATAGGAAAGTTTTTCAAAAACAGAGGGAACAAGGAAAGAGAGGCAGCAGGGTGGAGGAAAAATGGAAGTGAAATGGAGAGAGGCTGGTTAAGTTGTTTTTGTTCATGCACTGCGCTAGATGCTAATGGAAATTATTATATTAATAACTATATATCAGGAAAGAGTCCAGGTAAAGTAGCTAGCTTATCCGTAGGACGTTAACGCACATGCATTTCTCCGTTGGCTGGGATATTTCTCTGGTTATTTTTATTTTTAGATTGAGGTAACAACAGCGTACATTTGGTAATAAAGCTGTCTTCTAACATCAAACTAAATCAATAAACAAATCAAATTATTCTGCAGTATTTGCATTATCTAACCTAGGGTTTCTCAACGGGGGCATTGTGAACCTTTACGGGGGCGCTCGAAACATCAGGGCTGAGGGGGGGTGCCGCATCTTGAGAACTTTATTTTAAACTTCCATGGTTTCCCAAGGTTTTTTTTTTTTATAGTGCAAGTCTATTTATGTTCCAGTAAAATGTGCTCACATTTCCTGCTGTCTGAGACCAAAACCCCGAATCTGCTGCTTCCATGACCCGGTAAAACATCCTTTTCTCTCTACATCACAATCAGACGAGCCGAGCGGGATTGGTTGCCATAGTAACGCCCATGAACACACAGCAGCAGAGAAATCCTCTGAGAAACCCCTTTCCAACACATTTCGCAGGCTTCATTCAACAAGGCATTGCAAGGCAAGTTTACTTGTATGGCACATTTGATGTACAAAACAATTCAAAGTGCTTTCCATAAAACATTAAAGGCATCGCAGAAAAAGAAAAAGAAAGCATTAAAAAGTAAAAGAATAAAAGCATAAAAAACTAAGAAAACAGCAAAGAGTTTTAAAAAGGCTGTGCAGATTTAAGCTCCTGAATAAAATCTTATTTAAAGGCAGCTGAGAACAGGTGAGTCTTCAACCTGGATTTAAATAAACTGAGTGTTTCAGCTGATCTGAGGCTTTCTGGGAGTTTGTTCCAGACATGTGGAGCATAGTGTAGTGTCTGAAAAACATGATATATATCTGATATTTACATGATATTCACTTTTTTACATAAAGTTCAACTACAACTCTTTTACAGCGCTTTAACAGCCATAAGGCCTGCTGTTAGGCCTTTTTTCTGAGTTCATTGAGTTTGTGAGAATGCGCTCAAGGACACATTACCACACTTTTTTAAAGATCCAAATTAAGAGGAGAAAGGGAGTGATATCCTGTGTTGGTCCTTATCAGAAGACACCAGGTGTTTATTGTCCTAAGGGAAAAACATGTCAAACAATTGCCAAAGAAATCATGATTGATCCCATGTTTGTCTGAAATTAGATCTGGCTATGACTATAAAAACTGTCTCCTGATGTACCTGCTTGTTGTTTCTTACCAAAATTGATCCTAGAAGTTCCTAGACGTGCGCAAGTCTGTATTAAGCTTCTTTTTTGCAAATAAACTTTATATGCATTTAAAGCCAGCTTCGGAGCCGTGTTCCTTTTTTCCATCACTTTTTTTTAACACACTGAAGACACACAGAGAAGACTCCAAAACACCTCTACGGCAGAAACCCCAATAGAAATTGAACCCAGCTTCTCCATGTCTGGTTCTGACTCTGGGGACTGATATTAAACCGGATCCAGATGACCTGAGGGGTCTGGTGGGTTCATACTGAGTCAGGAGGTCACGGATGTATTCTGGTCCTAAACCATTCAGAGCTTTTTAGACCAGCAACAGAATTTTAAAGTCTATCCTTTGACGGACAGGTAGTCAGTGTCAGGACCTCAGAACTGGACTGATGTGGTCCACTCTTCTGGTCTTAGTGAGAACTCGGGCAGCAGAGTTCTGAATTAGCTGCACCTGTCTAACTGATTTTTTAGATAAACCAGTAAAAATGCTGTTACACTATCAAGCCGACTGAAAATGAACATGTGGACTAGTTTTTCCAGATTTTGCTGATACATCAGATCTTTTATCCTCGAGATGTTCTTCAGGTGATAGTTGGCTGATTTAGTGATTGCCGTAATGTGTTTTTCAAAGTTTAGATCTGAGTCCATCACTACATCCAGATTTCTGGGCTGATTGGTGGTTTTTAGATCTATAGATTCAAGCTCTGTGGAGACCTGCAGTCGTTTCTCTTTGGCTCCGAAAACAATCACCTCAGTTTTGTTTTTGTTCAGGGAAGTTAAGGCACATCCAGTCATTAATCTCCACGATGCATTTACCGAGAGCCTGTACAAGCCCTCGGTCTCCTGGTGACATTGTAATATATATCTGTGTGTCATCAGTGTAGCTATGGTAACTAATATTGTTGTTCTTTATAACCTGGAGCCAGTGGAAGCATGTAGATGTTAAACAGAAGAGGCTCCAGGATGGAACCCTGGGGGACGCTACATGTAATTTTTGTCTGGTCAGATGTAAAGCTGCCTACTGACACAAAGTACTTCCTGTTCTCCAGGTATGTTTTGAACCAGTTCAGTACAGCACCAGAGAGACCCACCCAGTTCTCCAGTCGTTGGAGTAATATAATGTGGTCAACTGTATCGACTGCAGCGCTGAGATCCAGTAACACCAACACTGATACTTTTCCAGCATCTGTATTCAGACATATGTCATTCATGACTTTGGTCAGAGCAGTCTCAGTGCTATGGTGCTGTCTGATACCTGACTGGAAGACATCATAGCAGTTGTTTTTTTCTTAGAAAGTCATTTAGCTGATAAAAAAAAAAAAAAAAAAAACAGCCTTTTTCAGTTATTTTACCTAAAAATGGAAGATTGGAGATTGGCCTGTAGTTGTTCATCTGTGTTTTGTCAAGATTGTCTCTTTTTAGCAGGGGTTTAATTACAGCTGTTTTCAGTGGTTCTGGAAAAACACCCGACATTAAAGATGAGTTCACAATTTGTAGCAGATCTGGCTCCAAGATCTTTGAGACCTTTTTGAGAAAATCAGTGGGCAGGATGTCCAGACAGCAAGAGGAGGAGTTCAGTTGATGCAGGATGTCTTCTAGATCTTTGCTGTTAATGGGCTCAAGCTGTGTTATATTGTTTAGACTCGGTGGATACAGCACATGGACTGAACCTGCTGTTGATGGACCGACTGCATGTCTAATATTTTGGATTTTGTCTATAAAGAATTTGGCAAAGTCAGGCCTTGGTGGAATAAAGTTCAAGAGCTTCTGACGCAGGAGGGTTTGTTAGCCTGTTGACTGTAGCAAATAAGGCCTGCGCGATATAACTGTTTTTAGTGATGTCAGAAAAATATGAATTTCTCACATTCCTCAGCTGTATATTATACAAGTGAAGTTTATCTTTATAGATCTCATAATAAACCAATAGTTTTGTTTTTCTCCATCTGCGCTCAGCTTTCCGACACTCCCTCTTTTCATTTTTACCAGTGTGGAATTTCTCCATGGAGACGTTTTCCTTCCAGAGATAACCTTCACTTTAGTGGGAGCAATAGAATCCATAACATACAACATGTTAGCATTAAAGCTAGTGACCAGCTCATTGACTGAAGTTCCCCTGACAGGGCAGGTGTTAGAGAGAAGACCTGGTTAAACAACTCACTGGTATTTTCAGTTATACACCGCTTTGCTATCACTTTGGTTGAAACATTTGTGTGCACTGAAACATTACTCTCAAAAGAGACACAGCAATGATCCGACAGCCCCACATCGCACACCGTTAACTTTCAAAATGTCCTCTTTGGTGCATGGACTCTTTTACATGCTGTGCCAACTCAAAATTGTCCAGAATGTTGCTCAGGTCTTAGGTCCTCTTGTCCTGAGGGTTGTCAACATGGATGTTAAAATCACCAACAATAATAATATGGTCAAACTCAACACAGATCATAGACAGCAGTTGACTAAAATCATCATTAGAGAGAATAACAAAGAAGAAGTCTTCACTTTTGACAGGTTGCTCACGGGGGGTCACACCTGCAGGTTGACCTCTGATGCCGACCCCTCCATATCCACATCTGTTTTTTGTTCTTAAATCAATTATTGGACCGAAAAACGATTAAAACACAAACACTGACATACATCAAACTGATAGCTTAATGTAAAACTGACAGCTTAACATCAATCTGACCTGATCAGAAGAGTTTAAATTACACACACACAGAGACACATCTGTTCTTCTCATTAGTCATTGCGTTGTCCTGCAGGCCCGGGATGTCTCTTGCAATGTTGAGAAATCCTGTATCAAAGAGATGTTTTTTAATATGTGTACAACAGTTTTTACGTGAGTAACATGCTACAAACAAAAAAGTGAAATTGCAAAAAAGCATGTAAGAGAGACAGTTAAGTCATGTTATGCACTGCAGGAATACAAAAAACATACGGTAAAGTACTTGCAAAAAACCTTGTTATTTTATTTCATAGCATACTGTGTGTTAATCAGTTTGTTACCTCCAGGTCTTTCAATGGCACTACTTCCATCATAAACAGCCACAAAGGTTTTCTTGCATTCATTTGAGGTTTTTTTTTTTGTGATATGAAGAAAATATGGGAAAGACTGCACCAAAAAAAAAAAAAAAGATGTTAAAATGAATAAAGAAAATTCAGGATGTATTAACACTAATGCAGGAAATTCACTGTTCAAATCATTGCAGGTTTTGTGATTTTGTTGCATGCATTGCTCTGGCCTCACTTTGTTTCATTTTTCTCCTCTCTCTCTCTCTCCTCTGTTCCTCCTACTCTTTCACCTACCCCCCCCCCCCCACACACACACACACCCCACCACACACACACACACATATCCCCCCCCCCCCACCCCCACACACACACACACACACACACACCATACCCCCCCAACCCCTCACTCTATGATGTAATAAACAATTGCCTTAGAATCACCGTGGGCCACTGAGCCAAGACACATAGGTGTATGCAGTAGTGGATTTTGCAGTAAAACAGCTTGTTAACAGCCCATGTTTTGTCTTATCAATTAGTCTAAAAGAGACAAGTTTGTAATTCGAAACAAGCATTTTTCAGAAGATTATGCTGTGCAGTGAATAGTTTTTGTAAAGTCTGTCTCCGTGTTCTTTTTATCTGGTGCCTAAATGACAGTCTAGAAGCAAAGATCAATCAGAAATTTAATACAATCATGAATACAAAGAATTATTATGCCATGCAGAATATTTTAATCAGCCGATGGTGCACCTCTTGACACTACGAAAAGATGTCAGAAATGCACCCAGAAATCAAATTTTGTCTCTCCTTTAAGGATCCCAAAAAGGCGGGTCCTGCTCTCCCGAGTTGTATGATCCTTTGTCTCCCGAAAATCCAGATGTCCAGTCCAAACAAAGGTGGTGTGTTTGCTCCAGGAAAGGGGGTGTAACTAAATATGTTGACCTATGCCATCACATCACAGCAGGTCAGGAGGTCAAGTGATCCCAGTCGTTAGGTCATAAAGCAGCAACTCTGATAACTCACCCTCATAAAAACAGCCAACCCACAGGCAATAAAGTTTTAGCTTTTACAGTTTAAAGTTCTAACTAAAAATTCTAAATCCTAACATTTTATTGCTTGCTAGTTTTACAAAACACACAGTATTTCAAGTCACAGATCTCAACTCTGTTCTGCAAAATGTGTTTTGCAGAAAAAAAGTTTTACAACTCGATCTGTTTTACACAAACAAAAACATATGCACTCACATGTCTACACCCCTCTCTGTCTCCCCCCTCCTTACCCAAAACTCGTGTGATCTTCCATTCTCTGATATAGTGAACACTCATCTTAGAATCATTGTAGACCGCTGACTGCCAAGACATTTTGAGCCCCTTAAAGAGAGATTCACTAGTTCTATATTGTTGGGTTTGCTGACTTTTCCCTACCTTTCATTTTGGAAACAGATGAGAATAGTTCAAAGTTAGGTCCAGAACTATACCAACAGCAGTGTAAAAGAAAAAAAGACATTATAACACACTTAAGCAGGAGGTTTCAGAATGAAAAAATATTTCTTTAAATGGATGATTTCAGAGAAGTTTAGAGTACAGTGATCCCTTGCCACTTTGTGGTTTGAGTTCCACAGTTTAAGTTATTTGCGGATTTTTTAAAGAAATATATTATAATTTAAAAAATCAAGAAATAATCGCCGAAATTCTGCGAAAATCCACCCCACAGCAAACAAGAGGCCGCAGCTTCCAGCGAAACACCAAACGATGACTCACAGCCTCCTGTAAGCAACACGAGAAACGCAGACGGCCCAGAACTCTAGAATCTGTGTGCTGATTGGCCAAGACGCATCACCCAGGAATCATAGGATATTGTGCAGAAAGACCACAGAAAGACTACAGTTGAGCCTTTGTCTTGTTTCGCTGCAGTACCTCGCTACTTTTTTGCGGTGTTTAAACATATTTTAAACACATTATTTAGGCTCGGGGGGCTCCAGCTCCAGTTCGTGGATTTTGATTGTCACGGGGGGGTGCCGGTCCCCATTAAAGGTGGGGTAGGTGTTGTTTGAAAAACGGTTCCAGCAATCCAACTCAAGTGAGATTTTGAAAATAAACACTCCCTTCCTCCTCCCAAAGGCTCCGCCTCCTCCTCTTCAGCTCACCCCTCGAAACCACGCCTTCACACGATTCACCACTACATGAACCGCAGGAAGGGAGGGAGGGTTGGGTGGGAGTGCATTGATATTAGATGGACATATTATGCAGCCAATCAAAATAGTGATGATCACTATTTTGATTGGTCAGAGTTTTTCTCTGATTATACCCTCTAGACCGGACCAAAACGTTTAGTTTTTTTTGCAAACATTTTATTTCAGTGGGTGCAATGGGAATGTGAAAAAGTTTTCAGGCAATATTGTAAAAAATGTTGCAAAATAGACAACACCTACCCCACCTTTAAGTCAAAGTCAAAGTCAAAGTGAGCTTTATTGTGAATCAGACCATTGTTGTGGAAAAAATTAGATCCGATCTTGATGAGAAAATCAGAATAGAATTTATTACAGAGAAAAAAAGACAGACATACAAATACTTGTGGCCACAAGGAGAGCCACCAGCCACCACTCGCAGAGTGCCGGCTAATGACTCTGCAGATACAAAGATGAAGCTGATTTTTATACCAGACAGCAAGGTGTTACAGGTTTTGCATACAGGATACCAAGACAGAAGATGTTGATTGTGCTTACAGGTTTTGCATACAGAGTAGACACAGCAGGTGGTGGTTAAGACAAAAAGACATTTGT
The DNA here is from genome assembly GCA_018398805.1 of Hirundichthys speculiger. Lineage (NCBI taxonomy): Eukaryota > Metazoa > Chordata > Actinopteri > Beloniformes > Exocoetidae > Hirundichthys > Hirundichthys speculiger. Next base: position 1,517,355 of record JAGFBZ010000482.1, read on the forward strand.
CTCAAGACAGACTGATTGAATTTAAGGAAGTTACAGTTCTTCCTTGATCAAGAAGTTGTAGAGTTGATGCTAATTGAATTTAGGAAGTCACAGCTGACCCCCGTAATTTGCCTTTTGTCAGACATTGGTCTCGTGTGACACAGGCAAATCACTTTTAAACATATTGTTAGATGACAAAATTACAAGATGAAATAAACCAAATAAAAATTTCCACCACACCATGTAACAGTAATTACACAGAGGATAGAAATTGCGTTTCTCCAAACTCCAAACGTGCAAAGTAAAATATAGGAAACAACTAATAAAACATAGTAAACACAACATAAACACAGTAAACACAATATAAACATAGTAAACACAACATAAACATAGTAACACCACATAAACATAGTAAACACAACATAAACATAGTAAAAAACAACATAAACACACATAGTAACACACAAACATAAACATAGTAACAACATAAACATAAACATAGTAAACACAACATAAACATAGTAAACACAACATAAACATAGTAACACAACATAAACATAGTATTCACAGTATTCAGTAGAGAGTACTGAGTACACAGCAGAGAATTACCACGAAAACTAAGGGATTACTGTACTTATTTGGCTCAAAGTTTACTATCAAAACTATTAACAGTCCTGTGTATTCCTGTGAGCATTTTTGATTTGCTTTAATGGCCATATTACATTTGTATGTTGACATGTGTCATCATCTGGCTGCAAAACTGTTCTTTCATATAACAGGAGTCAGCTTGTATTTATCCACTGTGTTTTGGCAAAATTAGGAAATCATCAAGCTGACTCCAGTCAAATATCATAAGTCTTAATTACAATGAGAACAGTCCAAACATATGCATGCACATCTTCTGAAGTGTTCTGAGGAGCAGCAGCAACCTTACTGCATTATAAAAGTCTTTGAGGGGGAGAATAACCCCTCCCCAAATAACCCCTATCATAAAAAGTGAGAGAAAATTTCACTTATGAAAAACAAAGTGTGCATTAGAGCAGGGGTGTTGGACTCCAGGCCTCAAGGGCCGCTGTCTTGCATGTCTTAGATGTTTCCCTGCTTTAGCACACCTGATTCAAATTAATCAATCACCACCACCTTCTCATCCAGGTCTGTTAATGACCCAATAATTTGAATCAGAAAATTTTTGGCCCCCCCCCCCCCCCCACACACACACACACAGACAACCGTCTGAAGCACATCAAGAAGGACAGAGTGAACCCTGGACTCATTTTCTCACTTCTTTCACCCTAACTAGGTCAAGTTTCACTCACAACACTTAATGCTAATCTTGCTAATCTGCTCCTCAATAGTTGGGTACTTAAATGGCAATCACCCTATTTCACTCCTGGTTTTACCTTATTGTTTTTGACATTTAATGCTAATCACTGCTCCTTTGTCGTGTGCAGCTGAATCTTGTTTGGGGGATTATTGTATAGAGAGGGGAGGGGGGACGGTGGTTGTGTATTGTAAACAACGTCTTGTGTCCCGTCTGTCTGTATACTGCTACTGGATGCCCTGAATTTCCCTCGGGATCAATAAAGTATCTATCTATCTATCTATCTACAATAGACAAGAAAAAAAGGATAAACAGGACACACATACACATATTTTGTTTTCAGATGCATTGCCATTTATTCATACAAATCTCAAACTTTTTTGAACAAAATAAAAGTAAACTGCCATAAACTACAGGTTGCAATCTAATTATTTTAGGTTTAACTGTTTTCAAGCACCTTAACTGTGTAAAAGGTTTCTTTTTTTAACATTCAACATTGTTATCAATTCAGTTTTCAAACATTGCCTTTGTGCAAAATTGGGCTTTAAAACATGACTAACTCCCTGAGAAGGAAAAAAAAACAAACAAACTAAATATTTTTTGTACATCTTTTCAGTGACTGGTGTGGGCCTGCTTCATGCTGCAGATCTTCTCAAATCTGGGTAGCAGTTTTGAGATTGCCACTCTGAGTTCATTTTCAATGTCCAGCTTTGATCTGTATTTTGTCTTGATTGAGGCTACAGCAGAAAAACCTATCTCACATAGGTAGGATGTGGCAAAAGGAAGCAGAATGGCCAGTGCTCTCTTACCCAGCAGTGGGTAATCTTTCTCCACTCCAATCCAAAATGCAGCCAGTGTCCTTGACTGAAACTGCAGCCTCATTGTGGAATCAGAGGTCACATCAATGAACTGTTCCTCCTCTGATGTGCTGAAGTCAGGAGGTGGTGTGGCATTAAAGGGGTCACGGATCCAGTCATATTCTTTGTGATCCTGCACCAGGAAATATTTCTGGAAGTGGTTCTGAAGGGCAGAGATGTGTGCTGTCATGCATGGGATCACTGTGTTCTGCAGTTTGTTGTCTTCAATGAATGATTTCAGGTTCTCAAATGAGTCCACATTTCCAACCTTCAGTCGCTGCAGCCACATCGCAAGTTTTCTGGTGAATGATGTGATTTTATCTGCCAGATGTGGGAGGTGTGTATTTGTGCCCTGCAACTGCAAATTCACTTCATTCAGTTTAAGAAACATGTCACTGAGGTATGCAAGTTTCATGAGGAACTTGTTACAGTCAAATTTGTGGGCAAGATCATTGCCCTCTTCCTTCAAAAAGATGCCAATTTTAATCTCGCAGTTCAAAGACCCTGGACAGCACCTTCCCACGTTACAGCCATCGGGACTCGCTGTGAAAGAGAACAGCTGTGTGGTCGGAGCCCATTTCCTCGCACAGTGCCGCAAAAATCCGGGCTTTGACGGGTCGTGTTTTGATGTAGTTGACGGTGGCAATAACGTCGGTCATTACATCATTCAGCTCGGGACTCAGCTGTTTAGATGCCAGGGCTTTGCGGTGTATCATGCAGTGCGTCCACTGCACACTGCGGGAGACGCCCTTGATGAGCGCTTGCAGCCCTGCCCGTTTCCCAGCCATCGCCTGCGCTCCATCAGTGCAGATCCCCACACAGTCCTCCCATTTCAGGTTGGCCTCTTTCAAGTGAGAATCAATGATTTTAAACAGTTCTTCTGCTGTGGCTCTGCCAGGAACTTTTTTGCAGAAAAGCAATTCCTCCCTCATGTCATCTCCATCGATGAATCTGACGTACGCAATGAACAAACAGTCTTTGTTACTGTCCATGGTCTTCATCCATCTGAAGAGAAAAGCGGCTGGCATGGACTTTGTCATGAAGCTGCTCCTCTATGTCCTTTGACATGTCATAAATGCGCCTATGGTGTTGTTGGACAGAGGAATAGCTCTTAATTTGCTGGCTGCAGAGTCATCAAGCATAGTTGATACCATTTCCATAGCACAGGGAAGTATTAATTCCTCCGCTATTGTGTGCGGCTTTTTACACTGCGCCCTGAGGCGCCGAAAAGGGGGGGTAAAGGATACGGATTATAGGGGCCCATGATTGAGGGGGGCCCAGAGAGGCCCCTAATGATGATCAAAAATAGCATCAACAAATTTCGCCGCTGTGTTGGGGGGCCCGGTAAAGATTCTTTTCATGGGGCCCAAAATCCCTAGCGGCGCCCCTGACTGCGCCAATCGGTAGGCAACATTATATGAGGCGAGTTGAGCATTTGCCGGCACGGATGCAGCTTTAGTAAAGATGGACTGTTGAGCATGGCAGTTTACAAGTTTTTGTCTGAAAAATTCAACTGGCTTGCCTTTGTGCTCTGGATGATTTGTCTCCAAGTGTCGTCTCAGCTTATTCGGCTTCAAGCTGTCGCAAGCTAGCACTTTAAGACAGACAACACACTGCGGTCTCTCCTCGTCACCCACCGTTGTACAGGTGAAGCCGAAATCAAGATATGAGTCATCATATTTCCTTGTCTTTGCCTTGGAATGTTCTTGCTTTGGAAGCACATTTGGCGATGCTTCATCGTCTGATTTGCGTTTACGTGGGAGCCCCGCGCCCCCTATCAAAAACTTCTCCATGTTACGCTTGCAGTGTGAATTACTGACTGACTGATTCATTTATCCCATCCATGCCCCACGCCCCCCCTGCAATGGCTCCGCGCCCCCCCCTGGGGGGCGGGCCCCCCACTTTGGGAACCACTGTAGTAGTTGGATGAAAACCAATGGCTGGGACTTTGCTGGTCCCTGTAGCAAATGCCAGGGTGGTGACCAGGGCTCAAAGTTTTCAGGAATGTCTCCTCATTCTTGATTAGAGTCCTGTCCCCATATATGTCTCTCAGCTCTTTATCTAAAAGCAAAGGGACAAGTCTCAGTGTTGACACTGAGACTTGATAAAATTGACAGGTCTAACAAAGACTTAATCAATGAGTAATTGTGTGACCGATGAATGACTATAGATATTTTGGTGAAAAACCAATTTTGTTATTACTAGTAATCAGAAAACAACATTAGTTCATACTGAATTTTATTTTCAGGCTAATATTCAATTTCATTATCTTAAAGAAAGTCCCCCCTATACCAGGATGGTTTGATCCAACTTCACACATGGCATCACCTGTCAATCACTGCCACCTTGTCAACTCAATCGATGGAGTCCTGGCTGAAGTGGAGCAGCAGTGCTGCTGAAAACACAAAGGAACACAGGTGTTCTGTCATATGGATGAGTAACTACAGAGGGTGCTAGAGAACTACATGTAATGATGAGTGAGGTGAAGAAGAAGAAGAATAAAAGCTGGAAGTGAAGCGTTGAGAAGTCTTCTGCGAGTTCTTTGGTGATATTTACAAAATACCACACTTTGGCGACGAGGACGGCCGTTTCCGTACCTTTACCTGCACCTTTCATGCCCTGTCCGGGTCAACCTGCTACCTCCTTTCCTACGTGGTTGAAGATGTTTGAGAACTACATGCTCGTTATTGATGCTACCGGGGATAGCTGGCCTGATGCCAGGAAATGCGCCGTTCTTCTCTACGCACTCAGTACTGAAGGACAGAGACTGTTTTATACTTTGCCGAATACAGGTGCTACTTATTCTTCTGCCGTGGAGGGACTTTGGAAACATTTTGTTCCCAAAGTAAACGTGGTTGCAGAATGTTACAAATTTCGACAGAGGACACAGAGGCCTGGTGAGTCAGTGAAAGAGTTTCTGGCTGCACTACGTGAACTTACTGTTCCTTGTGAGTTTGGGGACATGGAAGATCAGATGCTTCGTGATCATCTGATAGAGCGTGTTGCCAACGCACGTATACGCGACAGATTGTTGCTGGAATCGGACTTGTCTCTAGCTAAGGCTAGCACATGTCGAGGTAATCCCGTACCTCTCCCAGGATGGTGACCTGTGAACGCTCAAACAGATAAATGCATCAGAAACGGAGTCTCACAAGTTTTCCTTTTTCGCCTCTGCAGAGTGAGAAGTTCGGCTGCACAGAGTAGCGTCTGCTTTCTCTGTTCGTCAGCTGAGTTCTACCTCTGGTCTGTGCAGGCTGGTTTTTATTAGCATTTTCAGGATACACCCAAGCGAAGCCTGGTTACACAAGATTACATACATATTGATATAGCATGACAGGTGTCTCCTTCACCAGTTAGTTGAGACAGTGTGTGTTTGACCCTAGTTCCTCTCTTGCGTTCTTTGTGCCTCTAAGAGGCAACTTCCTCTTATTCCGTGTAGTGCAACTTCACCTGTCTTTGCCTCTGTGCTCTTCCTTTGACCTGGGGCACACACCTCTACTTGCTGCGATTATTCACGACTAACTTCTGCATTCTAAGACGTATCACTATTCTCAGAAGCTTGCCAAGACTCTTAACGCCACTATCTGGCTTCCCCTTCTGTGTAGCTTCCTAAAACATAAGTGACTATGATATTTACCTTTAACATAGCTAATACTTTGTCATGAGCAATTCTTAACACAAATACATCGTGTTCTTTTGGCCTTTGCATAAGCAACACTTAATAACTGATACCATTATATTTTTTTGTATAAGCAACACTTAATAACTGATACCATTATATCTGCGACATACATGATTATACTTTTAAGACAGTCAATCGTACCCTGACCCCTGTTCTTCTCAAGGTCATATTCCCACACACACTAGCTGTACAAATTGAAGCCAGACTACGTAACGCCAACGTTCTTTCTGACAACGCTGCCGCGTCGGTGGGCGCCATACACTCACATCCGCGGAAGGACTGGGAAAAGAAGAAAATGGCTTCTGTTGCTCAAAGTGCCCTGCTGCTAGGGATGGGAATTGATAAGATTTTTCCGATTCCGATTCCATTATCAATACTGTTTAACGATTCGATTCTTTATCGATTCTCGTATTGATTCTAATTTGGGGAAAAAGGAGAACAAACAGTTTTATTAGCATCAATTTTTTTCACTTAGAAGTCACGACCTTACAAACTCAACAGCGAGGTCAAAAGAGGCCCAAAGCCTAGATAACATGTTAACTGTTGTAATATGTAACTGTGAAAATACACAAGAATGTGTAACATTTTACTAACAGATTTTTCCTAATAGAAATAAAAAAAATCTCCCTTTTAAAAGGATATATGAGCTCACTAAGCACTCAATAATAATAATAAAGAAAGATAAATACTATCAAATACAACGGAACAGTGCATAGTGCAAATCTGCAAATACTATGAAGAATGAACAATTCTTTTGCAGAAAAATAAGCATGTCTTCCAGCCTGCCTGTGAGCCAGCCAGACTCTCTCTCTCGTCACGGTCATCTTCTAAATGTAATGCAGAAGGCATTAGTTTAATAGTATAGCATTAATGTAGCGACGCCTGGCATGGAGGCTACTCCCTGCTGCTCTGGGGGACTTATCCCTGCGACGCTGGACGCTGGACGCTCCAGTTTGTGCCCGGTGTGTGTGGTGATTTTGCGGTCAACATGCTGTCTGCAGGGGGCGGATCGGTCCATTTGCGGCTGGTGGAGACGTGCCACCGCGGACATGGACGGTGTCGCTGGGGGCCGGTTCGGGGAGGCTAATCCTGAACTGCTACCCGCAGCAACCACCGCCACTGGATCCGGACTGCAGCATTGACTGAGTCAGGACGGGAGCCCCCAACGTGGCATGCTGCCCCTATCCAGCAGTCAACACGCCGGGGTGAGTCAGCTGACCTGGCAGGAGCCGTCTGAAGACCTGGTGGGCCCGGCACCGCCAGGGGTGACTCCAACAACCTGGTCCGCATGTTGAACTGGGCTCTGGGACGGTCGGCTCCATCGCTCGCCGGACTGAGGGAGCTCGGTCTTCTCAGAAGAGACAGTTTGGTTCATCGGAATTTGGTTCATTGGTGTTTCCTCCTCTGACCTGGAAATATCTCACTTAATTCACCATTGTGGAGATATACTGGTTTTAACGGCTGTTATCTGGAGTAAGCACTCGGACCACAGGACCGGGACATTAAGAAAGGGGTGGTAGACGCCGGCAGCTCCTCAGTTACACCAGACTGCAGCGTCTGGTGTACTTAAAAACTTGAATTTCCCCCTTGGGGGATCAATAAAGTATATTTGATTTGATTTGATTTGATTTATAGTGTGTTTTACAAAGAAGCACACATGCAGCAAGATAGCTACTTACCAGAGTTGCCAGAGGTAATCATAGCTTGGCTACTGCCGCTGGGTTGAGATCCATCAGTTCGAAGCGCGTCAAAAACACGACATTCGTTATCGCATGTTGTGTGCGCAAATGTTTCTGCATGTTAGTCGTGTTCCCTCCCGACGCTGTTATCTCCACTTTACAATGACTGCAAGTTGCCTTGTTGCCATCTTTCTTTGGTGAAGTGAAGCCAAACTTTGGAGCGTGTGAACCTGCGCCATTGTTGTTTACATCTGTAATGCGCGTGCTAAACCGACGTAACTTAATCACGTAACTGGGCCGCCCCCGGTAGCACAGTGATTAGGGCAGGCGGCCCATATACAGAGGATATAGTCCTCGTGCGGTTGGTTGGTTGCGAGTTTGCCACGTGTCTTCCCCGTTCTCTCTGCCATCCTTTCTGTCTCTCTCCACTATCAATAAAGGCCACTGGTCCAAAAAAAATCTTAAAAAAAAAAAAAAAAAAAAAACTTAATCACGTAAGTGCTTTCTGGAATTGACTGTGCATAACTTGCGTACATTAAATGAGATTCGTGCTGGTTGGAATCGATAAGAGAACCGATAGATAAACTGCCAAACGATTCCATGGAATTGAAACACACGGAACCGGTTCTCTACAGCAGGGGTCACGCAACCGCGCACTCCGGTCTGGATCCGGACCGGGAGATGGGTCTGTCCGGACCCATGACCAATGCAAAAAATAAGTAGTGTCATTTTCACAGAGTGGTTTTGAACGACCGTGGATATTTACAGCGGGCGCTGCTACTACAGTTAATACGGTAATCTAGCTGAATTGAATTGAATTGAATTGAAAATACTTTAATAATCCCCGAGGGGAAATTGGCTTGTTGCAGCAGATACAAAAATATACATAAATAGACAGGACATTAAATAGACATTAAATAGGCAATAAATAAACAAAAAACAGTGTGCAGAAACAAAACAATAAATAGACTAAAAACAGTGTGCAAAACAAGGCACTAAATAAAAAGTAAGTAGACAAAAACAGTGTGCAAAAACAGACAAAAACAGTGTGCAAAACCAGTAATAATAAAACTGTAATAATGTAATAAAGTGATAATGCGGCATTAACAGAAGGCAGTGGCAGAAGTAATCAGCAGCGATTATTCCCTGACAACCAGGAGTTATAGATTTTAATTGCACTAGGAAGGAACGACCTCCTGTGTCGTTCCTTCCTAGTGCAATTAAAGCAGTGGGGTTGAAGGAAGGAGTCTGCCGCTGAAGCTGCTCTTCAACTTGTCCAGGATTTTGTGGAGGCGATGAGAGAGGTTGTCAAGGATTAGCCAGCAGTTTTGCTAGCATCCTCTCTTTCACCACCTCCTCCAGTGGGACAAGTTTAGAGCCAACAGCAGACTCAGCTTTTTTGATGAGTTTATTCAGTCTGTTGGCGTCCCTAGCCTTGATGCCTGCCCCCCAAGACACCACAGCAAAGAAGAGGACGCTCGCCACAACAGACCGATAAAACATCTGCAGCATTTTGTTGCACACATTGAAGGACCTGAGCCTCCTCAGGAAGTAGAGTCGGCTCTGGACCTTCTTGTAGGCAACCTCAGTGTTGGCAGACCAGTCCAGTTTGTTGTCCAGTGTCACACCAAGGTACTTGTATGTGTCCACTAGCTCAACATCCCTCCCACCGATGCTGACAGGGGAAGGTGGGGGCTTGTTCCTCCTGAAGTCCACCACCATCTCCCTCGTCTTAGTCACGTTCAGCTGCAGGTGGTTCTCCCCACACCAATCCACAAAGTGGCTGATCAGGTCCCTGTACTCAGCCTCCCTCCCTCCCTCCACACACCCCACAATGGCCGTGTCATCAGAGAATTTCTGCAGATGGCACGACTCAGTGCGGTACTGAAAGTCAGATGTGTATGTGGTGAAGAGGAAGGGCGACAGCACAGTTCCATGGGGGGCGCCGATGTCACTGATCAGACGACCAGACACACAGTATTTCTGTAATCTCACAAACTGAGGTCTGCCCATCAGATAGTCATCCCAACTACTAACTGGTCCCAACTATTTATCTGATTTGCTTTTATCATATGTGCCCTCTAGAAATCTCAGGTCTTCAGGCAGTGGCCTTTTAATTACTCCAAAAGTTTTTAACTAAAACATATGGCGAGGCCTCTTTTTACCATTATGGCCCACGTTTATGGAACAGCTTGCCTGAGGACCTGAGGAAGATAGAAACTGTGAACATGTTTAAAAGCAAACTCAAGACCTACCTTTTTAGTCTAGCTTTTAACTAAATCTTACATATTTATTGTGTTTTTAGCCTAATTTTTATTTTATTATCTTAACCTCTTAGTCTGGGTCTTAACTGAATCTATTTTAGTCATTGTATCTTTCACTATCTCTTAGACTAGTTTTAATTAAATTTTATTTATTTTATCTTATTTTATTTTTTATTCTATTTTTTTATTTTTTATTTTTTGACTAATTTTACATTGTAAGTTGGGCATTTAACTGAATTTTATCTATTTTATTATTTTATTTTTTTAGATATTTACCAAATTTTAGGCAATATAGTTATCTTATCAAGTATCTTCTCTCAGGTGTTTCCTCACTTCAAAGTAGCGAGTGTGAGATGGTGTTTCCTCACCATTCTTCCTCACAATTCTTAAATTCTATGTTTTTATATGTGTGTGTGTATGGGGGGGGGGTCATTTGTGTTTATTGTTTCCTGTATTGTTTTTATGTAAAGCCCTTTGAGCTGCTCCTGTCTGCATGAAAAGTGCTCTATAAATAAAGTATGATTGATTGATTGATTGATCGATCCAGTTGTTGAGGGGATCGTCCACCCGCATACTCTCCAGTTTGGCCTTCAGCAGCCTGGGCTGGATGGTGTTAAAGGCACTGGAGAAGTCAAAGAACGTGATGCGGACTGAGGTGTTGGGGCTGTCCAGGTAGGAGTAGACCCTCTGCAGTAGATAGATGATTGCATCATCAACCCCAATGTGGGGCTGATATGCAAACTGCAGGGGGTCCTGTGAGGGGGACACCAGTGGTCTGAGGTGTGAAAGTACCAGTCTCTCCATGACCTTCATGATGTGAGAGGTCAGTGCTACTTACTGGCCTGTAGTCCTCCAGAGCAGCAGCACGTGCTTTTTTGGGCACGGGGACTAAGCAGGAGGTTTTCCAGAGCACTGGCACTCTTTGGAGCTGAAGGCTCAGGTTGAAGAGATGCTGGAGGACTCCACAGAGCTGACTGGAACAGGCCTTCAGCATGTAGGGGCTGAAGTTCGACACTTGTCACTCGAAGGTGACAAGTTGTCTGAATCTGAATCTGATGCCGTCTGGTCCAGCAGCTTTTCTCTGTTTAAGTCTCTCCAGCTGTTTCTTCACCTGTCTGGGTGTGAAGTAGAGGGGGGGTTGGGGTGGGGTGGGGGTTAAGGGGGAAGAGGAAGAATAGGAAGTTGGGGTGGGGGAGGGAAGTCTTGGTGTTAGTCGGGGAGAAGATAGTATTTGTTACCCGGGGGGGGTGGGGGTGGGGGTGGAGTGGGACAGGAGATGGTGGGCTGAGAGGGGGGGGGTTACAGTTCGATGGAGGAGACGAGGAGGTGCAAGCAGGAGAGGGGGAGGGGTTGAACCTATTAAAGTACATGTTCAGTTCGTTTGCACGCTGCTCGTCCCCCTCCACTGCACCCCCACCCCTCCTCTGGAAGCCGGTGATCTGTCTCATGCCATTCCACAACTCCCTAGCGTTGTTATCTCCCAGTTTGGTCTCCAGTTTCCTCCTGTACCTGTCCTTGCTCTCTTTGGAGCTGCGCTTGAATCTGCTTTGTATAAGCTTGGTTTCTGCACGGTTCCCTGCTTTAAATGCCCTCTTTTTTTTCATTTAAGAGTAGTCAGAGACGTAGCTTGGAAACACGTGTTTGTTGTTGGCAACGGAGCCACACATGGCCGAAGTCCGTCTCTGACATCACATCAACTAGAATACAGTGGCCACATGCAAATTCTCCATGCAAATCAAGATTATATCCCCAGAATTCATTGCACCCCTAAACCAAACCACCCCTACGTTATTTCCAGCAAACCCAAAATCAGTCACACAAGCACAAACACAAACTGATGTTTGCAACAGCGCAGGAAGAAAGCCAAGTAGATACCACGGAGACATCATAGCTTGCTTGAAAAAGAGAAAGGTAGACACTAAAAAACGTTTTTTTAAAGACGAATGGACAGCAAAATGTATTTTTATACTCCCGGTCAGCAGTTTCAAGCCTGTCTGCCTCATATGCTCTGAGACCGTGGCACTGATTCAAAGTGTGAAGCGCCACTATGAGACAAAACACAGCACTTTTTTCTTTTTTTGCACTTTTTAGTTAATGTTTCCTGAATGTATGAGTTTAACTTTTTTACTTTAAGTGGCCTTTAATTCAGAAAGGACAGTTCAAAGAAAAATGTTTTATGAAAAAGTCAACACCCTTTTTTGCACTTTTTAGTTTTTTCAGGGTCTTATTTTTGCTTGAAGAGGCCTTCAATTCTTCAGGCATGGACTTGCACTATTATTGATTTTATTCTGAGGTTTCACTTTTGGTCGTTTTGAAATAAAAGCCTTAAACTTATTTAAATGCATGGGACTGCTTTAATTTATGATAAAAGATATGGAATATGTTGGAATATTTCCTGCATTTGAAGTTAAAATAAAAATTAGATACTTTTTCAAAATACGTACTTTGGCTCGGATCTTCTACTTGGGCAAAATTTAGTAACCGGACCTCTGTGACTTTTAATTGAATACCCCTTCTCTACAGGAACCGGTTCTCAATTCCCAACCCTACCTGCTGCCAAAGTAAAATGCAGTACATGAGGTGCTGATAAATGAACTGACTGTGCTTTACATGAATGATGCTGCATGGGCTAAAATCCTCTGTACTGTGCATGTTGAAGCTGATGGACATTCTCATGATACTGAGCTGATTGTGGATACAGGCTCATCTGTTTCTATTCTTCCTGTGAGCATTTACCAGAAGCTCTTTCCTACATGTGAACTTTCTGAGCCTGCGGTGACCCTGTGCACATACTCAAAAGAGAAAATATCAGTTATAGGCTGTTTTAATGCCAAGGTGACTCATGAGGGACATTCAGTTATATGCCCATTTATGGTAGTTAAGTCAGGTGCTGCTTTGCTTGGCTTGAATCTGTTTGTTGACCTGCATATGCAACTCGAAGGTGACAAAGTAATATCTCCGACAAGACCCAATGACCACCCTGACTCTCAACCTACAACCCTCACATCACAAAGTGTGCCAGAGGTGGCTAATACACCACTGACTGCCCCACACATCCAGGTTCGGGAAGTTGGATATTGTTGAGGTCAACTGACCTCCCTGGACTGCTGACCTGTGGACTCAAAGTGAGATTATATTTGAATTTAATAATAGTCATGACACTCTCTCAAGATTCGCCTTTGCAAAGGGAGAAATCAGCTCACAGACCCCGTGGTCTGTCCTTCTGCTTCGCCCAGCTGGATTCTGGCGCTCTGCAGCTCACAGGCTGGTTTTTATTGTACACATGCGGGGCGTTTGTTAGATACAATCACTTTTCCGTTAGTTTCAATGCAAACTCCCTCATTGTGCAAACACAGCCTTTCCCTGATAAGGACATATCACCCTGACACAGCTTCACATGTCTTCCTTCTTATATCTAAGTGCCTGTCCTCTTGACCCATGCCTGACATGAGGTCAAAAAATGCAGGCCTCGTTTAACACTTGATTGAGAGTACATTTGAGTATATATGTCTATTATGCAAAAGGATTTGTGCACAAAATTAAACTGAAACCACATGCAATTCCAGTGCAACAGAAGCTGAGGAGGCTTCCATTCTCTGTAAGACAGGCTGTTACAGCGGAGCTTAAGGATCTGCAAGACAAAGGCATCATTGAACGCATTGATGCATCTCCATGGGTTTCCCCCCATCGTTGTCACTCAGAGAAAAGGTGGAGGAAAGCCTCGCATGTGTGTCGATCTGAGAGAACCGAACAAATCGATTGTCAGTGATTGTCATTCCTTGCCACATATGGATGAACTGCTCAGTAACCTGCGAGGAGTTACTGTATTTTCAACCCTCGACCTTGCTTCTGCTTATCACCAGGTGCTTCTTCACCCAGATAGCCGTGATATCACTGCGTTTATCACTCACAACGGCCTTTTCCGTTTCTGCCGTGTTCCATTTGGCCTCACCTCAGCCCCATCGACATTTCAAAAAATGATGTCTGCCATATTGGCTGGCCTCCCATGGTACAAGCTTATCTTGATGATGTCATAATCTATGGCATCACCCAGCAGGATCACGATGCCAATCTACAGAATGTTCTTCATGCTCTGAACAAAACAGGACTTTGAACATGAGCAAATGTAAGTTTAACCAGGCATCTTTACCTTTCCTGGGACACACCGTATCCAAAGATGGACTCCACCCTGACAAAGATAGAGTCAGCGCTGTGGCTCGTGCACCCGCTCCACATGACACATGCTCCTTGAGATCATTTCTTGGTCTTGCTTCATGGTACAGTAAATTCATTCCAAATTTTGCTACTGTTGTTGAACCACTACGTGTCGTTCTTAAGAACTCTACTGACCTGAGGTTTAGTTGGACTGCTGAAGCTGAGTCCAGTTTTGCTGAAATCAAAAGACTGATACTGGAGAGTCCTGCTCTTGCACTGTAGGACCCTGCATTACCTACTCAAGTAACTACTGATGCTTCTGATTATGGCCTGGGAGCTGTACTCACTTCAGACCCATCCAGACAACACGGAGAGAACTGTTGCCTTTGCTTCCAGGACGCTTTCCCCTGCTGGGCGAAAGTATTCTACCACTGAACGTGAAGCTCCTGCTTGTGTTTGGGCGGTAGAGAAGTGGAGAACCCATCTATGGGGCTGTCACTTCATGCTGCGTACTGACCATCAAGCACTGACATCACTTCTCACGTCTAAAGGGACTGGTAGAGCTGGCATGAGGATTGCCAGATGGTCGGCTAGACTGCTTTGTTTTACATATGATGTGACTTACCACCCGGGTAAACAAAATATGACTGCTGATTGTCTTTCCAGACTTCCTCTTCCCACTGCAGGAGATGACTCTGAGGTTCCATGTCGTTATTCAATTTCTGACCACTGTGTTTAGCCGTGAAGGGAATCCTTCCTACTTAGTTTCAGACAATGGATGTCAGTTCACCTCCCATGCCTTTGCCACTTTTCTGAGGGAGAGGGAGATAAGGCACCAGCGCTCAAGTGTATATTATCCGAGAGCTAACGGAGCCATTGAAAGGTTCAATAGAGTGCTTAAGGAGTGCTTAAAGAGTGCTTAGAGACTGCGGACAAAATGCACAGACCATGGAAATGAACTGTAACAGAGTTCTTGCAGAACTATCGTGCCACACAACATGCTACCACGGGAGCCGACTCGACTATGTTAGCATGGCATGTATCACCAACAGCAGACTGCAGCGAGTAGTTGATTCAAAGTGCGCCCCTTTGTGACTGACTGTAGTAGCTACAGGTTATATGTTCCGCAAAAAAAATTACACTATGCCACAAATCGTGGCATGCTCATTTACAGCAGATTTTATCACCTCTGCATCTGCATCACTGCAACAGAAGCCTTTTCTCCACCAAATGCCTGGTAAAAGTCTCTACATCAACACAATTTTAGAGGCAAAAGATCCTGATGCAGGATATCAACTTCCTGTCACAAAAAGGTTTCCAGAAAACATCTGCAGTGATGCAACACAGGAAATAAGGAGCATCAGAACCAAATGGCCTCCACAAAACAGCTTAAGTTGAAATGTTCCTGAACTGGAGTTTAGTAGCAACATGAACTGGAACTGGATGGTTTTCTGCATCCACAACATATAAGATCGGTGCTATGAATCAGAGGGACCTTGGGGTTAGTTTTGGAATCAGATTTCTCAATGAATGTCATTTTTAGTTTCACCTGCTCTATCTTCAGAATAAAATGTTGGATGAAAGAACAAGGTTGAGTTAATTCTGACTTTTTTGAGTATTTTCCCTTGAAACTGCAGAGCATTTGATGCTGATTTGATGGCTAAATCTGGAGGTGATCATGTGCTCTAATCCTGTTTGTGTGGCTTTTTTTTTCAGGTCTCAGCAGTGTCCTCCTGCCTCGCATGAATCTGCTCATCCTGATCAACATGGCTGAAGGGCTGTCCCTCTGCATCACCTACATGTTCATAGAAATCAAGTAAGAGTTAATGTCTCTGGTCTTTGAGTCCACAAGTTCTCCCTCAGCAGTCACAGCTGAACCAACACGCTGACACGTGGTCTGTTTTTTCTTTTTTTTTTTTTTTCCCGGGGTTGGTGCTTTATAACATCCTGCTTGTCACCAGTACAGCGCTAAAAAATTAGCACTGAGGGCATTAAGAGGTAAAAGGGTTTTAAACACAGTTCTTCCCAAGACCATCAAACCAGCCTGGCCAGCCAGCGTAATAATTTTCTAGTCTGGTTCCTCTGGGTTGGACTTCCTGTGAGGTCAGACAACACTTGGATTAATCAGTCTGTTAATTATTGGCACACAGGAAAAAAAGCAGCTGGCTGAAGTTCAGGAAGTAGTGCAGCTGTGCGTAAAGACACATTGACATAATGTGAACATTCATTATAGCCTAAATGAAAACACTAAAAGGGTATATATGAAGAGTAATTATTTGAAGAGATTTGCATATTTTTTGTTCATTTAACATTGCTTGTATTTACATTTTCATTTGATTTTTATTCCACACATTGTTTTCATTTCATATTGCTCTTCTTTTCCAGTTTTTCATCTCATTTCACGTGACTTTTCTTTACTCTTTTAAAAAATAAAATAAAATACTGCATGGGGCGGAGTAAAAAAAAAAAAAAAGAAAACATTCCCAATCTGACATCTGTCACTTACCTCACAATAACTGCCACAGCAGTAGCCCACTACAGGTACTGTAGGTGGTAGATGTTGCGAGGTTAATGTGTGACAACGCGCGAAGCAAAAAAAAAAAAAGATTGTTACTGTCATGGAAAATTTGAATACAGGATGTTCCAGGTAAAGTGCTGAGTATAACAAAGAAAAGATTGCCGTGGAAGAATTTGAATACAGAATGCTTCAGTTTAGGTGTTCCTTCTTTCCCCAGATGAAAGAAGTTAACATCTTTATCATGCACTGTGAGAATTTTCCCATAGAGGAAAGCAACCATCTGTGAGGGGGGGAACCTTCGTCGCACCTACCAAAATGTATATCAAATGAACTCCTGCCTTTTGGTTTTGGAGACTGTCTTCACACTTACCGAAATGCTTATTGAACCAGTTCCTGCCCTTTTATCTGTAGAATTTTTTTTGAATGTAAGAGATGTAAATTGCCCTTTGATCAGTCAGGTTACTACTATAAAAGATATGTAAATGTGTATCGCCACGGGCACAACCATCCAGTCTGCAGACTGCACGACTGTGTCCCGCTGGTGCGCTCAGCTTAAATAAACTTGGTTAAAGTTTGAGCTCTCTGCTGTTGCATTTTGTTAAGGATCTATAATTTAGTTTGTGCGATTTATGAAAAATTGCCACAACATTTACAGAGAATAGGATTTTCTCATGTAAAATAAACTACTCTGGACCAGTCCACAAACACATTCCTTCCAAAACAGTCATAAAGAATGCAAAGTCTGCAACAAATGAGTACAACAAGTCATTAATAACGCAGGTTAAAATATGGGAGATTTACGGGAAAAATACTAATATGGGAGGACGGCGGGAGACGAGTAAAATACGGGACTTTCCCAGCCAAAACGAGATACTTGACAGGTATGCATCGTACCCAGATGCAGATCTTCAGTGTAGAACCTGATACATCTGCAGAAGTTCTGCAGTACAGAGGACATCTCAAGGGCCGTGTATACTCTGGCGGCAATGTGTCGCCGTCAGCTTGTCGCAGAGATGCCGCAGACACTTTTGATTTATACTCGCGCGGTCTCCGCTATCCTATTCCACGCCACAACCCAAGAGGGACAATCATGGACTAGCTAAACTTACTAAACGTATCTCTTGCGTTTTTCCACTTCCTCACCGTCTCGGCCGTATCCAGACCCACATTCATCGCAATCTCCCTCCATGAATTACTAGAATATGTGCTGTCTTTGTAGTGTGGAGAAACAGAATCGTACAGATGTGGGTACTTCCTCATTTCTTCGATGACGCGGTCTTTTCTATGCGGATGTAGAATTGACCAATCAGAGGCCTCCTTTCTCTCCTCTCTGTGACACTGTCTGCTTTGACTGTCGTGGAAAATATCTGAAGGAGAATCCAGTAGAATAACAAATATAACAACTGCGTTCACAATGATTTTTATTAAGTCAAGTCAAGAATATATCATGCGCATGGAGAGAGAAAAGATTTCTCTCTGGCAAAAGGCAGAGAGACAGAGAGTTTTAAGCAGCAGCACCAGAAGCCCATATATGGTCATGTTGTATTACTGATAGTGAACAAAGAGAGCCTTACTTCATGTTTCGTTAGCCTCATATCTTAGTTATTTGACCTTGCAGGTGTCTGTGAGAACAGGATGATATTCGGTTCACAGTAGCACACGAACTTAACTGATGTGCAGGCGAGTATAAAAGGTTATATGAGTTCAGCAGGTTACATGGGGTTAGCTGCATTTTAGGAAATATGGGCCTAAATACCAAAGTTATATGAGATTAGCTGCATTTATGAAATAAGAGCCTAAATTTAATTTACACGACCTACAATTTTGGGTAGGTGCACCGGAGCGTCTGCGTAGTCTCTGCGTAGGGTGGGGGGGCATCTCTGCGTAGGTGACCCAGGCGACCTGACGTTCGAGTATAAATCAGGCTTTAGTTATCAATGACTGAAATAAGGTGGCCATGCCCAAACCAGGTTCCCAGTCCATTTGCAACATGAAGCCGTGTTGTACAAGGAAAAGGGAGCTTTAGAAGCACCCTTCAGAAAACCTATGAAGGTGACGTCACAGAGGGCTTGTCCAGTTTTTTCTTACATAGTCCATTGTCAAGTGTCTTCAACCTGTCCAGCAAATCCCTATCACGAGATGAAACCCCCACTGGCGACCCTCAGAATATCAGACCACGGTAAGGCCGTGGTTCACTATGAAGAGTTAATGACTCTTGACTCTTAATGACAGAAAGACATCATCTGTAATGTTAGTACATCCACCTGTAAGCTCTGTTTTATGGTTTCATCTTGCTGTCCACTTTCATGTTCTGAGTTAGGTTCCAGTTCCAACATGAACTAAAGGATTTGAGCTGCTGAAGTAACTTACAGAAAATTATGATTTGAAAATGTGTGTTCAACTGGTTCACAAATCATTAGCCATGCTCATACATGAGCCCCCAGGGATTCAACCAATTAGAAAACAGCTGAGTCAAAAACTTAACAGCAGAGCTGTTCATCAACTTGAAATAATTACAGAATCTTGTGCTGGATGCAAACCTACTCTGGAAGTGTCAGACTGATGTTAGACTGCTAAAAATGAAGAATATTGACATCAATCCTGAAATCTCTGTAAATCTGTGAGTACACTGTAAACCCGGATTTTAATTTTAATTATATTCTTAAATTTTCATTAATTAATATTTCATGTTTTTGGAAAAAATGCTCTCAATACTAAATATTATTCATTGACTTGAATTTTTGAAACAAAATTTCCATTGACTTGATCAAGTTAAGTAGAGATTACTCTAAATGTTATGTTTAATTAAGGGGAGGGGCTTAACAGAAATTTAACTGTCATAAAGACCTCTAGCTGAAAAGCGCCAAGACAGTAGAAAGTGAAGATTTTCGGTTTTAACTTCACACAAGGGGAAGGTGAGTGTATATTTTTTTTTTAACTTAATTTAGCTATCTCTCAAGCAAAAAACTTTCTGCTAACTGCTTGTTACTTCAGTATTAACGCCCTGGTGATTTTTTTGTATTAAAAAGGTCATATGCTGATGACTTCTTTTGAGCTATACATTTTTATACAAAAACGGACATTTTGTCTTATTCACAGATGCTCTGACAAGCTTGGTAATGTTAACATTTCTTTTTCACTGTTGAGCTAAACGTTACTGTCCAAGCCAAGAGTGTATTTACCATATTTTAGCAGCAGATGCAAGTGAACATTTTGCAGTAAATGTTTTTCAGTTAAATAAAGCAGGTTCATTTTTTGATGTTCCTTTGAAAATACAGTGGATGTGCAAGTATTGTGAATTTGCAAGTGATCAAAGGGGTATTTATTAAAACACTACAGACTAAAGCACAGGAGCTATGGGAGAACGGTACCCTTTCCTTGTCTACACCAAGAATGTTTGTGCACATTTAATTCCGTTAATGATCTTAAGGGTCACCTAGCACGGATTCACCATAATTCACCACCTTTAATATTTTAACAGGCACTAATTTTAATAAAGTTTTTAAGACACCAACAGATAATCTTTGTGAAAACTTTGCAGACCACTTCAGAACTAAAATCAAGGACATCAGATCCTGTCTGTTATCCCAGAAAGTTTTGTCTGTTAACACACCTGGACTGTTGTCCTTGCCTGAGGAGACACTGGAGAGTTTTGCCCTGGTTGATGCAAGGACGCTTGGCCGAGTTTTCTCCCAAGTAAACCCAACAACCTGCCTTTTAGATCCGATTCCCACATCACTCTTAAAATCGTTTTATGGATTCTTTGAGGAGCAGTTTTTAAACATCATTAATTGCTCTCTTCAGAGCAATTCGGTCTTCCCTACCGCCTTTAAAACAGCGGTGGTGAAGCCCCTTCTGAAGAAGAGCAATTTAGACCCCAACGTTCTTAATAATTACAGACCCGTATCCAACTTACCATTTTTAAGTAAAATTTTAGAAAAACTGGTTTTTAACCAACTTAATGACTTTTTAAACAGAAATAGCATTTTAGAGAAACATCTCTCTGGTTTTAGGAGGAACCACAGTACAGAGACAGCACTTTTAAAGATTTTTTTAGATGACAGGTGGAATTTGGATAATAAAAAGCTCACAGTATTGGGTCTACTGGATCTAAGTGCTTTTGATACAGTAGACCAGCGGTTTTCAAAGTGTGAGGCGCGCCTCCCCTGGGGGCGTCAGAGGGATTCAGGGGAGGCGCAGGAGAAAAAAATAAACCTGAAAAGACAGAAAATGAGTGTAAACATCGAGGGCAAAATGGATCGAGTTTTAGTATCTCAAGTGAAAGTGAGAGAGGGCACAGAGCCTGGAGCGATCAGAAAATGGAGGAAGTATGACCCTGATTATTTAAAGTTTGGCTTTTCATGTATTGGTCCTGACGATGCTCCGCTGCCACAGTGTGTTATCTGCAAAGAGGTGCTAGCTAACGACAGTATGCGACCATGTAAACTCCGGCGTCATAATGAAACCAAGCACCAAAGTTTAACGACCAAGCCGCGGGAGTTTTTTGATTGGAAACGTAATGAATTGCGTTCACAGAAGAAAGTCATCGAGGCGTTTGGCACTGTGACTACCAAGGCAACCAAGATATGTGTTCGGCACTAATGGGTGAAGCTACTGCTGCCAAGCTGGATGCCATCCCGATGTCTGACCACACCATCCAGCGCCGCATCTCTAACATGGCAGCTGATGTGAAAGAACAGGTGCTGGACGCTATCCGTGAGAGCCCTTTCTTCTCCATTCAACTGGACGAGTCCACTGATGTTGCTAACTGTGCACAGCTAGTGGTGTATGTACGCTTTATTAAAGAGCTCGGTGTCCATTGGGCTGTTCAAAAAAATAGCATGTCGCCTGGATTATTGTAATGCCCTGTTCTCTGGTCTTCCCAAAAAAGAGTATTTTAAATCTCCAATTATTACAGAACTCAGCCGCTCACGTGCTGACGAAGACCAGAGGACTGGAACACATTACACCAGTTTTATAGTCGCTGCATTGGCTCCCCGTCCACTTCAGGATTGATTTTAAGATTCTCTTACTGGTTTTTAAGTGTCTTAATGGCCTTGCGCCCTCTTACTTATCTGACCTGCTTTTACCATATCAACCCTCGCGGACCCTGCGGTCCTCCGGCACTGGCCTTTTAACCATACCAAAGCCTAGAACAAAAACCCACGGTGAGGCAGCATTTAGCCACTATGGCCCCCACCTGTGGAACAGCCTGCCGGAGGGCCTCAGGACTGCAGAACTGTTGATATTTTTAAAAGAAGATTAAAGACACACCTTTTTAATCAGGCTTTTAATTAATATTTTAAACTCTTCTTACATTTTTATCTGATGCTATCCTGTTTTATGTTGCTCCTTTTAACTTTTAAGATGATGCTTTTAGCTGCTTTTATCTTGCTATTTTATGCTTTTAGTTGTTATCTTTTAACTCCAGTGTCTCCTCAGGGGGGTCCTCCACACTGGGAGCTGTGTCAGGTGACTGGGGGTGCTGTCCTTGGGTCCCTCTGGCCTGGCTGGCTGGGGGTTCCTCCTTCTGATCTGGGGGTCCGCCTGTCAGTTAGAGTCGGGGGGGGGGGGGGGGGGGGGGGGGGGGGGGGGGGGCAGGTGCTGGTCACCCTGATAAGGCCTGCGGCTTGTAAATGAAATTTAGGCTCATATATCTTAAAATGCAGCTAACCTCATATAACCTGTATCTGACCTCATATAACCTTTTATACTCGCCTGCACATCAGTTATGTTCGTGTGCTACTGTGAACCGAATATCATCCTGTTTTCACAGACACCTGCAAGGTCAAATAACTAAGATATGAGGCTAACGAAACATGAAGTAAGGCTCTCTTTGTTCACTATCAGTAATACAACATGACCATATATGGGCTTCTGGTGCTGCTGCTTAAAACTCTCTGTCTCTCTGCCTTTTGCCAGAGAGAAATCTTTTCTCTCTCCATGCGCATGATATATTTTTGACTTGACTTAATAAAAAACATTGTGAACGCAGTCGTTATATTTTTTATTCTACTGGATTCTTCTTCAGATAATATTTTCCACAACAGGCTCCTCCAGTGTGGATGGCCCCAAAGGTGGTGTTTCCTTGATCCTCAGTGCCATGCCATGTCGCCCTATTGGGTGTGATTGTGTGTGTATGTGTCTAGTATGGAGGGTGGGAGGGAAGGGGTCTCTTCATAATGTTTTTTTTTTTAATTATTGTGAAAATTTGTTTTTATTTCTGTAAAGCACTTTGTGTTGCATGTTCTTTCATGAAAAGCACTATACAAATAAAGATTGATTGATTGATTGATTGATAATGCACAACAATGTCAAACTATCCAAGTGACCTTTTATTGGCTGCGGTTACATGATGTTTTTTAATTCGGAATTAAAATTAGGAATTAAATAATTAAATTAAATTAAATTAAATTAAATTAATTAAACTATTTTCCTTCGAGTTTACATGGAAATAGTAATTCCGAATTAAGGTTTACATGGAAACCGTTTACTGCGTGCTGCCGGAATATAAGCGTCATCGCGACAGACGGGCAAGAGAACGAGCATGCGCAGAAAGACGGGAATTAATTTAAAGAGGAATGAGTGTATCCATGACCGCGGAATTACTTAATGCGGAATTAAAATGGGAATAAACCAGCCACTTACTTTGGAATTAAGTTAATTCGGAACTGACATTTTCATATGGAATTAAGTGTTTACATGGTAACTTTTATTCAGCTTTAACTTTAATTCTGAATTAAAGAGGAATTAAACTTCCCATGTAAACGCACCCATTGTCAATTGTGTAATTTTTCTTTTATCCTTTGCTACTTAATTTCTTGGATATTCATTTTTTCCAGGTATACTTGGAGTTCAGCAGGACTGTGAGAAGAAACTCAAGCAGGAATTTTATGAAAACATTGATCGTCACAGTCCTCGTCTTATTGAGATATTTCGATCGAGAGAGGACACATTGTTCAGCTGCTGACCCAGCTTTCACAACAGACAATGGTAGGTACAAATCCATTTCAGATTAAGGTTTTTCGTTATTTTACATTTTATGTAATGACATAAAAACTTTTACTTTATTTGTTGTGATATAGCATACAAATTGTAATTATGTGGTTTGCCAAAACAAAGTTTTGGCAGCTGTGTAATGGTTTGCCATTTTACTTTCCAGGACTAATGAGCCAAATGACATTCGAACACTGGTGCTCAGAGGACTTCCCATCTTACTTGGTGACAACCCAGCAGATTTCTACAGGACATGCTCTGTAAGTAAAATGTTACTTCAGCATGCATCATAACAACATGAAACATCTTTCTCTGAGTATCTATTTCCATATCACTCACTTTACAGTCTACATTAGCCTGATCAAACATGAGTGGCAGAAGTAACAAAACTAAACAGAGGTGATAAAAATACATGAGAATTGAAAAATAGAACATTTAAAATGGAGGTAAACTGAAAACAGGAGTTATAGATTGTCTTGTGAGTCCATAAAAATAAACACAAAAAACAAGGAATGAATCAAACAAGCTGAAACACAGACCAGGAAACCAAAACAAGGAAACAGATCAGAAGCACAAGCAAGCAAGAGTTTAAATACAAAACAGGAATAAGGAGTTTATAAAAACAACAGCAACAGCCAGGGAAACCCTAGTCATGTACTCTGGTATGTGTTTCAGCTTGTTTGAATCAAGGCAGATTAAAAATAAAAATAAACACAAAAAACGAGGAATGAATCAAACAAGCTGAAACACAGACCAGGAAACCAAAACAAGGAAACAGATCAGAAGCAGTTTAAATACAAAACAGGAATAAGGAGTTATAAAAAACAACAGCAACAGCCAGGGAAACCCTAGTCATGTACTCTGGTATGCAAAAATGTATTTCCATATTTATTTTCTCTTTTAAAAAAAATCAGACTTGTAAAGTGAGACTTTATATTAAGAGCACCCTTTCCATTATGAGAGTTGCTGCAAAGGTGATAGTCATTAGACAAAACAACACACACATACAAAAAAAAAAAAACAACAACAAAAAACACACATATACACATCAAAAACATCCTGGTTGATGGGTCCATTGTCTCTGAATCTCAGACACGGTTTCATCACCAGGAATCCATTCAAAATACATCATGCAGAAATTCTGTCTCTGTCCAAGAGTTCCCAATTTTTAAGCCCCATATATGGAGTTGTCTTTTCACACTTGCACATACCAGGAAGCATTGTCTTTGTACCTCATAGTGATGTGGTGGAGCCTCAAGCTGGTCTGTAGACCCAGTCAAGGGCCAGTTGTTGTCTGGATCTGGTCCTTGCCCAAGTCCCCACACTTTGTCTTTGTTGTCAATATTCTTTTCTCAAAACCTTTTAGTGTCGAAGTTTTCTTTAAAGAAGACATGCAGCAGTAGTAAAAAGAGCACTTCAATCTGGACCAGTTCAAGCACAGAAAGCTTTATTTCCAGACAAGTGATTTTTCTGATCTATACATCATACTTTATACCTGTCTATTATGGGAGTGGTCAACTTAGGGGCATGTCCAATGTTGCCCCCTTTTCTCTTTTTAGGTGTCCTTCGGACGATTCTATTGGTGTGTCATGTACCCCTCTTATGGTCATTTAGATAAGTCAGGTTTGGGGTGCCTTTTTCCTTTGAACATTTCAGAACTTTCCCATGGCACATATTGTAATGAGGAAATACATAGTTATCTCCATTCTTATATATTATTATCCAATGATTGTTAGTTTCTCCTTTCTTGTTTCTTCTCAACATGCGTTCATGAGTTTTTGTGTGTCTTCCTTTAGAAAATGCTGACTCATGGGGATTAGTGAGTGGTCTGGTTTAGTCTCAGGTCTAGGCCATACACAGGTCATGAATAGGTCATAAGTCGTAGAACAGGTCAAAAGTAATAAAAGTCTGTAAGGAAGTTAAGATGTTGTAAATGGTCTCTGGTTGTGCTCTAATGTATACTTTGTTTCTCTTTAAGTGACTTCTTGTCATTTTTTCATGATCAAGGTCATATGGGGAGGGATTCTTCTCTCCCTCAGAAACTGCTTTATAACAGTTTCTGAGGGAGAGAAGAATCCCTCCCCATATGACCTTGATCATGTGGGAAGTATCCCTCCCCCCATGATCCAGGTCATATGGGGAGGGATTCTTCTCTCCCTCACAAACTGTTATAAAGCAGTGAGATAGCTTGCTGTCTTTCAGAGCACATCAGAGATATGCAAGTGTGTGTGGTGCTCTCCATGCAAGTAAAATTAAAGTACCTGGAGGAAACCCATGCAAGCACGGGAGAACATGCAACCTCCACACAGAAAGCCCCCTGCTGAGGTTCCAACCAGGAACCTTCTTGCTGTGAGGCAACTGTGCTAACCAGCAAGCCACCGCGCTGCCTTCCACGTAGTCAGTTTGATTTAATCATTTTTCCATAACACACAACTGTACACATGTTTTCGCCATTTGGGTGTGAGGCAACCAAACGGGATAGTGTGAAGCCTTGGGTCTTCTGTTGTGAGATGAACAATGCAAGTCTCCAAGAAACTTTAATCAGTGAGAAACTTTGGCATGAAATCAAAAGACAGTGAGTGGTCCATGCTGAGATGAGCGGGTCTGAGCCAAATGGCAAGTCTGTGTAATTGCATCTCACTCTGTACCTTCTATTCTCAAGGCCACACTGGCTTAGGTTCATATTAAGTTCACCGCCCTTAATATACTTCATATAGGAGAAAAAACAAGAAAAAATAAGTATTGAAAATAAAACAAAGATTCTGTCAGTTACGTCTGTTGTATTAGATACATGCCTGAAACAACACATACATGTTGTTTATCACACTCCAAGAACATGACCTGGATGGTGGTTGGTATGGAAGTATTTCTGTGCCACCTGAGTTTGAATACGAATTTTTAAGATTGAAAATTTTAAGCATCAAAATCAGACTTTGAATTTTAAAAAACATCAGATTTCTAGCACTGAATTTTTTTTTGCCTCTGAATTTTATTTTGTTAAAATAAATTCAGTGTTAAAAAAAATTGTTGTCTTAAAATATTCAGTTTTTCAAAATTCAACACGCAAAGAAATTCAACACCTCAAAAAATTCAGTGTAAAAAAATTCAACCTCAAAAAATGCAGTGTAAAAAGAACCAGACTCAACATCCGGGTCACCAGGGAGAAGCAATCGATCCCTGTCTCAATTCAGCCAGTGTCCAGCCAATCACGTTACGCTCCATTGGTCATGTGACACCCACCCAGATAGTAAGACGGACCGGTCGGCCATGGCAGCAAACTCAGGTTTGTATTCAAACTCAGGTGGCACAGAAATACTTCCATAGTTGGCCTGTCCACGTCACAAGTTACTGGTCAATTGAATTCGGTCACATATGAGTCCACTGTACATGGCAGGCCCAGCCCAAGAAGATAAATGTCTACTATTTTCAAAGACCATGCCCTTTTTATTCCATCTTCACTCTCCCAAAAAAGTGCAATATTCCTTCCTTAATGGGTGCTTTCACAAAGCATCACGGCGTACCACAAACAGAGGATGGTTCCTTTTCTCTAATGTGTGGTCCGGAGTCAGCAACAAGTCCCTAATGTCTCTGATCACTGGCTGCTCTATTTAGTCACTGCTGAGTAGAGTCCACAATGTCTTTGGCTTGTTTCTCACGTGGGGTTTGTCCCTTTCATAACCACACTTTTGCTGTGGCAGTTCTGGGGAGGGGCCAACAGCGGCCAGTGCCCCTGTAGCACTGATTCCGGACCCCCCTGTGGCCCCCTCTCCGAACGTAGATTATACAGTAGCGCCGAGTCGCCGACGTCGAAGGTGGAACTAAAGTGCATGGCTTAACATTCTAGTCGGACCCTTAAGTGCGCTGCACCACCGGAAAAAAACGAGCGCGAACATATGAAGCAGTGCAAAAATTACGATCTTACACTGTCGAGGTACACTGTCTCTTATCAGCACTTAATTCAGTAATACTTTGACAATTAAACAGTTTTTCATCATAACTGTAATGTAATGACTGCAATGGTTCAACAAGTTTTATGAAAATAAAAAGTCAAATAAGATTTTTGCCGCGGGTTCAATGTGTCCCTCTATCAAAACCCCTGGCCCCAGCCAGGCCCCCTCAGTGAAATTGGTCTAAAACTGCCTCTGCACTTTTGAAGTTTTGGACAGGGCACTCTAACAATGGGGCCGTATCTCACTGAACTGCTGGCTGATTCCATCCTCTGCGTGGTGACAACACACGTCCCCCATGCCTTCGTTAAAACCTCCCAACAAAAGGTGTTTACAGATGTGTAACTCTGGGGGTAAGCAAGCAGAAAAACTATTACACAGTTCAGGAAATTTTGAGCTTGATTTTTTTTCCCCCAATTAACTTTATTCATATCGCACCAAACTTGTACTTTAAGAATATATTATTGTATTTCCAGCCCTTTCCCTGTTAAGGTGCGTGTCCTTCAACAAAAATAGAGCGCTCTACGGAGCAACAGTCACCCATTTCTCTGACTTGGCCTCATAATTTGCAAGAGATGGGTAATAAAAATGTGCCCTCAGCCCATAGTCCAACATGAAATAGACATGAGTGGAAGAGTTAATGAGAGACTGTAAAAATTAATTCTCTATACCAGCCATTCCCAAACTTCAGAGTAACTTCCAATTTGAAATGTGAAAAATATCTGTGGCACATGCAAACCTTTAAACACAACTGTGATCAACACACAAGACTAAAAGCAACATTCCAATATTAATGTAAGGGGTCAACAAATAAGGTGACACTTGACATGTTAAGTTAAGATTACAGTAGAATGAAACTCAATGGTTTGTTTTATTATTTCTAAATATTTTTTTTTAAATCATGTAATAAATAATTTACAGTTATTTAATTTTTTTTTTTTTTAATAGAGGATTTAAAACATATTTGTTTTTTTTTTAATGACCTCTCGCGGCCCACCTGCAGTACCTCGACGGCCCACCAGGAGGCTGCGGCCCACACTTTGGGAATCACTGCTCCATACATTCAGGACATACAGAGAACTAAAAAAACTGTTTCTTCCTCTCTGTAAAGAGTAATACAAGACATAAAATATGAAATATAGCCCCTAGAGGACAAAAAAAAATAAAATAAATAAATGATAAATAAATAAATATAATATACAAAAAGATCTGTGTACAACAGAAAGTGAAAGTTGTGCAATATACAGTGGACAGTAGTGCAATGGCACTGTGAGGAGCAGTGGAGCAAGTTGCAGATTGTAGTAAAAATGGAACAGAGATGAAATATGAGAAGTCAAGTAATTTTCTCTAAATAAAACAGAGATTTCAGCATCCTGACCACCTGGTGGGTAAAGCTGTTTGACAGTCTTGTGGAGCAAGCCTGGAGGCTCCAGTACCTTTTCCCTGAAAGCAGGATCCTGAAGAGGGAGCATAAAGGGTGGGAGGTGTGACTGGCGATGCTGATGGCTCTGCTGGTGAGGATGATTTCTGAGAGGGAGGGCAGAGGGGGATTGATGACCTTTCTATCTGCATTCATTGGCTGCGGTTACATGATGTTTTTTAATTCGGAATTAAAATTAGGAATTAAATAATTCCGAATTAAACTATTTTCCTTCGAGTTTACATGGAAATAGTAATTCCGAATTAAGGTTTACATGGAAAACACGTTAGTTCGGCTTTATCCAACTCCGCTTTAGGTCTGGGGGTTGGGAAGGGTTCTGATTGGATGGGGAGGCGGACGTCTTTACGTCTACCAGAAGAAAACAAACTTAGCTAACTGGTTAGCAACAACATTCTACTTATTTTTGACCTGGGTGGCGTCTCTATCTGCGAAACCTCCTTCATTTAACCTGGCCGCTTTGAAAAGCTCACAATTTTTATGTTTCCTGCCATCTGTTCTTTTAATTATTTCCAGTTCCTCCAAGCTATTTATTAAATAAATCGTCTCTGCTCTTGAACACCGTTTACTGCGTGATGCCGGAATATAAGCGTCATCGCGACAGACGGGCAAGAGAACGAGCATGCGCAGAAAGACGGGAATTAATTTAAAGAGGAATGAATGTATACATGACCGCGGAATTACTTAATGCGGAATTAAAATGGGAATAAACCAGCCACTTACTTCAGAATTAAGTTAATTCGGAATTGACATTTTCATATGGAATTAAGTGTTTACATGGTAACTTTTATTCAGCTTTAAAGGAGCAAAAAGCGAAATCATTTCACCGCTAGGTTTGCTGTTGAGCACTGCCTGTAGACCAAAACAAAGTGTGCCATTAGCCACGCCCCCTCTGCCTCTGCTCGCCACCAACCCCCCCCCCCTCCCCTCCACACACTCCCCCACTACACCCCCGCTCGCTTCGAAGATCTACCTACACTGAGCAAAACATCACCATGGCGAGTAACAAAGTAAGTCATTTATAAACATTATAATGTTTATACTGGTTTGTCCGTAAATTAATCTTTATGTCACTAATTTAGTGAGTCACCATTAGCATCAAACGTTATCTATTCGCCGCTAATTGCGTTAGCAGACAGTTCAACGTTAGTAACAATATGACGGCAGTGAATAGCTTTCCTGCAAATACAATCTACCGGTAAATAAATCCGAGTCCGACTGTAGCCCCTTTAGCTCTCGTAGCTCCCTCCACCTCGGAAACGCCAGGCCAATGTTAATTCTGGTTTTATCTCTTTCTTTATCGGACAATTTCTTTGCCAATGACCGTTTTTTTTTTGTCTGCTCCTGCTCGTCTTCATTGGAAGGTTTTGTTCCGCTGTCTGCCATTTCAGTTCGAAAATGCTGCCGCCTTCACTACTCACTGGCTGTCGCGTTTTATAGAGAGGGGAGGGGGGAGGAGGGAGGAGGCGGAGTTTCACATGAACGCACATGAACGCGCGGCCGGACCGGCTTGTAAACTTGAGGCTGGAGATCAACACAGAGAGCGGGTGTGTGATGTCATCCTATACTCCAGATGAAATTACACCTCTCGTTCTCCATGTAGCGATTTTTTAATTCCTTCAGTCTTAAATAATGGATTTCCACTTATTGCTCCTTTAACTTTAATTCTGAATTAAAGAGGAATTAAACTTCCCATGTAAACGCACCCATTGTCAATTGTGTAATTTTTCTTTTATCCTTTGCTACTTAATTTCTTGGATATTCATTTTTTCCAGGTATACTTGGAGTTCAGCAGGACTGTGAGAAGAAACTCAAGCAGGAATTTTATGAAAACATTGATCGTCACAGTCCTCGTCTTATTGAGATATTTCGATCGAGAGAGGACACATTGTTCAGCTGCTGACCCAGCTTTCACAACAGACAATGGTAGGTACAAATCCATTTCAGATTAAGGTTTTTCGTTATTTTACATTTTATGTAATGACATAAAAACTTTTACTTTATTTGTTGTGATATAGCATACAAATTGTAATTATGTGGTTTGCCAAAACAAAGTTTTGGCAGCTGTGTAATGGTTTGCCATTTTACTTTCCAGGACTAATGAGCCAAATGACATTCGAACACTGGTGCTCAGAGGACTTCCCATCTTACTTGGTGACAACCCAGCAGATTTCTACAAGACATGCTCTGTAAGTAAAATGTTACTTCAGCATGCATCATAACAACATGAAACATCTTTCTCTAAATATCTATTTTCATATCACTCACCTTACAGTCTACATTAGCCTGATCAAACATGAGTGGCAGAAGTAATAAAACTAAACAGAGGTGATAAAAATACATGAGAACTGAAAAATAGAACATTTAAAATGGAGGTAAACTGAAAACAGGAGTTATAAATTGTCTTGTGAGTCCATAGATTTAAATGTGATTTGATCAAAACAGAAGTGATATTATAAAAACACTGTACTGTGTTACTACTACTACTTTACTATCATCCAAAACGCAATCATTTCAAGAAAGAGCTCTAAAAGTAAAGTAAAAAAAATAAATTAAAAAAAAAAAAAAAAAAATATATATATATATAGATATATATATATATAGATATATACAGATATATTATAGATATATATATATATATATATATATATATATATATATATATATATATTTTATACAGAAATGAAAGTGATGAAAATGCTTGAAAATTAATTAAGTAATGAAAACGTATGGGAATTGAAATGAAGAGAGATGAACTGTCAGTTGATCTGATGAACTTGAAGGACATGAAAATGTGTTATTCTGACAATCACAACTCTATTTTTTTCATTACAAAAATTATTGCTAATTTCATTTGATCATATGTAGTTTTCATGTATTTATGTGCCATAACATTTTGAAAAAAGAGAAAAACATGCTATCAGGAAAGATTTGGTTTCTGGAGTTCATGGTTGGTGATGCAGCCAAGCAGAAACATGAGTCCTCATTTTAGACAGAAATTGAACAATGGTCAAAATGCACTTCTGGTCCTCCTCCAGATGTGAAACACTGTGTAGATATCTGTCAGAGGCTGGACTGTGTGACAGTCCAGCCTCTTGTAAGAACATCATTGAGGGAGAAAATGTAATAGACAGTATTCAGAACTTGCCAAAAGTTGTGTGTATCCTGTTTGGACTTACATACGCGTTGCATCTCAGCTACGCAAAGTCCATGAAGAACACCTTCCAGTTCATCCAACAGGTACTTTTTATGTTGGAACACAATGAACTAAAACCAAGGTTACAAACACTTAAAAACCAGCTCATGGTTTAAGGAAACAATGTCAAGAGTAATGTGAGAATGGCTGATTTTATTTTATTTTT
The DNA here is from genome assembly GCA_018398805.1 of Hirundichthys speculiger. Classification (NCBI taxonomy): domain Eukaryota; kingdom Metazoa; phylum Chordata; class Actinopteri; order Beloniformes; family Exocoetidae; genus Hirundichthys; species Hirundichthys speculiger. The sequence continues at coordinate 1,549,553 of JAGFBZ010000482.1, forward strand.
TGTCTTTTATGGTACATGTAAAACATCCAGGATGTAAAAGGAGTCCATGAACGTTCAAATATCCAAAAAGGGCCATATACTAAAAATTTGAATTGTACATACCTCTTGTCTTTCTTTGCAAGTGCCAATATCACAGTGTGTGTGTATCGCTGTAAAGACTGTTATAAAGGACAACGTGCTCATGGAGCTTGTACAAACAAGCACTCTGATAGTGTTTGTTTGTACAAATGACCATTATGACATTCCAGCAATACACACAGAGGTAGGAAGTGAAGAATTTTTTTGTTATTGTTATTAGTTGCCAACTTGGGCCCCTGTTCAGTGATCTTAATTGGTTGTTTAAATTCATTAGTCTTTTCAAAGCATTTGAACTATCATAAAAACAGTTCAATTTTTTTGACAAGTTCTTGGATATTGTATGTGTTGGAACTAAGTGTAGTTTATGCATTTGTTTAACACTTGTTCTACAGTGCATTATTTGGATGTGTATCCAGACGTTCATAAGATGGTGGTTCCATCATTTAGGCTTTTAAGCATTTTTAATACATGTCTTTATCTTGTTTTTTGATGAAGATAACTGCTGTTAGTTATTGCATTTTGACACAAAACAGGATGGAACTTTCAAATGTTCTAATACCAGTTTTCACTTGTTTTTATATGAGTGACAAGTTTTTCTACAATGCACTGTTGCACCGTTTGTTTGTTTTTTTAAAGTTAATTGCAACAAATGTGTAATTTCTTAGCTTCATTTTAAATATTTCTAGTAATATTTACAGTAATATGAAATATTCAAGTTTAAGTATAAGAAATTATATTATTTAATGAATTATTTAAGTAATAATAGCGAATGCTTAATAGATTATTACTAGAGCATATATGTATATATATATATATATATATGCTTGGATGGTGAACATAAAAATACAATTTTTATTGTAAAGAAATTGATTTTGAAATTTTATTGAAAAGAAATTATTTATGTGAACTAATTATTTTTCAGCTAAGATTACTGAGATAAATGTGTTTTGGTAACTACATACTCTGTGTAAATACAACTTAAAATGTTCAGTTTAATGGATGTGTAAAAACTAAAATGATTTAGGGCAATCGGTTTCAACGCAACGCTCTAGTAAACTCAACTAGTTCGGGTTTAGAGTGTAGATGTGCACCTAAAAATCACCTCATTCATGAAAACCTGCTTCAGATTCATGACTGCTATGTAAAACTTAGATTTTTTCATAAGAACATGTATACATTTTGTGAATTCCAACTGAACATTTTCTTTATATTCACTTCAACTGTTCGTCTACATGTGGCTCTGCGATGGACTGGCGACCTGTCCAGTGTGTACCCCTGACTTTTGCCTGAAGAGAGCTGGGATAGGCTGCATTAGACCCCCACGACCCTGCAGAGAATCAAAAGGGTATGGATAATAGATTAAATATGAGAACTTGTTTTAGAATAACAGTCCAAAAGACATTAACATGATAAAGTCTTAAATTCTCAAATAGTTTATTCCACACAGATGGGACTAGTCGATCACCAGAACAAGATGTGGTGAGAAAGACTGGAGCATTACCTAAATTTTTTTTTTTTTTAATCCACGAGAGGCAGAGCTACCGAGAGTTAAGCTCAAAACCAGTGTGAATTAGTTTGTAGAGTAGCTGTTTCACACACTAAAGTGTCCTTGGGTGGTTCTTAATGTTTTGCCTTGCTGAAACAGATGGCTGGAGCAATAATTCTCTGCTCTGTCTATTAGAGTTCACAAGGAGATATTCACATTCTGTAAATTTCCATCTCAGGTACTCCCATGAACAAGCTGTGTGTAAAGACCTCAAGTGTCACTTTATATGAAGTTAAGTGAAGTTGTAAGTGCAGCTAATAAGTCATAGACAAAACAATCAAAAGGGTGTTGTAATTTCTCCTTCTTCAATGTACATAATACATCCTCGATGGCTCGTGTACACTTAAAACTCTCCAGTCTCCCCATCATTTTGATGCAAGTGTGGCAATGGAGGGTGTAGTGTTTGTAAGTTTGCAAACAAGGTTTATTAGAAATTTATAGCTGGTCAGCACAATTATTCAAAGCATTCTAAATATTACAAAGCAATGAGAGAAACCAAGCAAAAGGTATCAAGATGTAGCCACTGGGTACTCCAAGGCAAAGAAGTGCATTTAAATCAGAACAAAAGAAACAGGACAAGAAACTGCACTAACTGCAGCAAGGGAGGATACCCAGGAGGGAGAAGGGCCCAAATACCTCATGTGAGCACAGCAGAGGCAAAAATAAGACACCAAACCAACAAAACAAAATCACTGGAGGTGCACAACAGTTGGGGACAGAAGGGGCTCCACCACCTACTTGCTGGTGTAAGCTGCACATCTGTCTCTGAAGACAGCATTTGGATTTAGAAATAGCTTAAAGATTTTAGTGAACATTTAGCTGCTTTGTCTCAAACCAGAACATACACCCTGTTGTCTTTAGAACTGCTGGCTGTCTCAGATTTTTTACAACTTCAGATCATGGGTTTTGGATTCTTGCTGTCTTGGGTGCGATTTGTGGTTGTAGCTGAATTCCTGAACCTTGAACCTTGAAGTGTGGGGGTTTCTAGGATAAACACACTTGACTGATATCTCTGTCCTGGACTGAGACAAATGTGAACACACACATTTCGGGAATTGTGGCATGTGAAAGCTGCAGGCCATCTGGACAAAAGATAAGAAGAGGAGGTGTCAGAGGAAGCAAGGCCCCTCCTTTTTTCGTTACAAAGAGAGAGAGAAATCCAGTAGTATTCAAATGTGCATTTTCTTCATGTTTCTGTGATGTTAAGAGAATGTACCAACTCGGCCGAAAATATTCTGCATGGCATAATAAACCTTGTCTTAATCTGTGTTTTTGGTCTCTTCTTGACATCAGATAAAAGAACACGCATCTCTTTACAACAGGAAACAGAAATTCAGCAGGGTTGGTTAAAGACAAATCCCTTAATTACTAGCTTAATAATTTTTTAGATAGTTATTGGAAATGACTGACCCCAGTAATCTAAACAGCCTTAAACGTTAAGATACCACAAAACACCCAATGCACAGCAAATCACAGCTTGCAAACACCACAATTCCAAACACAAATGCACAAAAGAAAAAACACACACACACACACTAGCCTTCCTAACTAGGGAGTCCAGCTAGAAAAACTGAAAAACTGAAAATAGCCCAATCACACAAAGAACATGCAATCCTGCCTGAAATTACAACCAGTGAAGTTAACATTGGCAGCAGAATGAACAATTACTACCAACATATTGATGGTTAAATAGATGCTAGGGGGGGAAATACATAAATAACAACATGGGCCACCCAAAAAAACTAAAATCAAGAACAAAGGTAAAACAAAGTAGCAGTGGTCCAGTGTGTGGAGGCGGGTCACATTATGGAGGCAGCAAGTGGCATTCAGACTTTGACAACTTCAGGAGTTAACTGACTAAAATCGACACATACCATAAACTGCAGCTGCATAGTCAGGGAATTCACCTTTCTCCAGGTAAGGGCAAGTATTTGTTACCATGAATTAGTAATTTTTGCTTGGCTTTCTTAGCTTATGCTAAGCTATGATTCTAATCAATATTTTGAATTAATTTTGATCAAATACAGTATGTCCAAAAATAATAATTTCATACGTGACTACTGAAATGACATTCAAAACCAGAGCTGCCAAAGCTGTAATGAGGACTAACAGTGTTATGCTGGGATTTGCCATAGCACATGGGCTTCAGCTAGTTGCAGTGGCATCTGGGTTGGGGAAACCTGTCAGCATAGGCTGTGGGTCCCAGCAGAACACAGCTACTCCTCATTCCAGTACTGACAATCATTTCGGAAGTTGTTGCCTTGTGGTCCAATCAGCTTAATCAGCTTGCAAGATTCCTAGAATGATCCAAGGAAAAAGTTACACAACAGCATCTCTGGAATACCCAGCCCCTGCAAAAGGTAGAAGCCAATGAGGTTCTACCTCATTGCCCCCCCCCCCCCCCAAAAAAAAAAAATAAAATTCAGCAAAGTGTTTCAAAATATTCAATTCACAAAAAAAAAAAAGCAATCCGAATTGAAATCAAAGTAGTGAATGAGGGTTCTATGAATGATTGCCAACTCACCTGTGTGGAATGCCCAGGTGACAGGGAAGAGGAACAGGAAGTAACCCTTCAAAATAAAATTTCTCAGTTACAATCTACCATTTGGTGACTTTTTTTTTTGAGCAAACTTATTTGAAACATTTTACTTTTTTGTGGCTTTGCCAAACTAAGCCAGCTGCATATATCAGTTGTCCAAAGATGCTGCACAATGACACATCATTCACATCTGTTGTTTGTGAAGTCTCTGTAGATACTGTCTCACATACGGAAACTCAAGGTCACAACCTCAATTGTCAAATATTTAACATACGCTTTGCAAGAATAAGAGGTACAAACAAATTAGCCTTTTACCTTTCACTTCTCTGAAAAAGGCAACAGGTGTGTAATCATATGCTGACATGCAACTCTGATTGGCCACTATGCGTCTCCCTGATTTTAAATTGGATAAAGGGTTGCAGGCACATGGGCCCACATATGATAAATATGCCTCTGTAAAAAGGAAGGCAAGACAACTTCTGCAGATGCTAGTATTGTGATGAACACATTTCTTGCTATAGCATAAAAGATATGACAATTTTGCTTTCCTCTACTTTTATTTCTCTTCTCTTCAGGGATATGTTATGATTTTAATTAGCTAAAGACTTTAGTGCACATTTAGCTGTTTAAGACTCAACTTTATTGTCTTTAGGAGTGTTGGCTGTTTTTATATAAACTTGTGGTTTCATGGGTACAGATAGGTAGAGGTACAGACAGCTCTCTCCTTTTGAAAAAGGGGAGAGCTGGCTCTACATCTCTGAGTGTCAGAGCAACTCCAAAGATTTCTCACAAGCAGCCCATCTTTAATACACAAAATGTAAGGAGTGGCTACACTGGGTGTTAAGTTTCATGGGTACAGACAGATGAGAATGGTTAAGAGAAAGTGCTGCAAAGTATAGATAAAAGGGAAGTATAAACCAGTGTCAATGGTCTGTCTGCAAGCAAAGTTAACAAGTTCAGCCATAGTTCAGTAGTTCAAATGAATCATGAAATAACCTTAAAAAAGATCTCTAACACATACTAAAAAAAGATCATGGCCAGAACATGATATCAAAGACATTATAGATGATGTTTACATTCCATCACAATGAGTAAATCTCAAAATGCTTATAATAGCCTTTATTTTCTATCCACTTAAAGGTATTAAAAGCACTGCACACAGTCTATTCCAAATCAAAACAAAGAAAAATGTATTAAATTTGTTACTACTTTACAGAAAGTGAAGAAAAAGTAGCACTCCTCAGCCTCCCTGGTAAGGTGTGCTGGAGAAGAGAGTTCGAGTGATTGTAGAATCCCAGATTCAGGAGGAACAATGCGGGTTCTGTCCTGGTCGTGGAACACTGGACCAGCTCTATACCCTCACTAGGGTCCTAGAGGGAACATGGGAATTTGCCCAACCAGTCCACATGTGTTTTGAGAAGGCATTTGACCGTGTTCCTCGCGGGGGGGGGGGGGGGGGGGGGGTGGTCCTGTGGGGGATATTCCAGGAGTATAGGGTTCTGGGCCCGTTGTTACGGGCTGTCCAGTCCCTGTACAAATGGAGGCGGAGTTTGGTCCACATTGCCGGTTGTAAATCGGATTCGTTTTCAGTGAGAGTTGGGCTCCACCTGGGCCGTCCTTTGTCACCGATTCTGTTCATAACATTTATGGACAGAATTTCTAGGTGCAGCCAAGGAGTGGAGGGGTTCCAGTTCGGTGGTGTCGGGATCTCGTCTCTTCTGTTTTCCAGATGACGGGGTCCTGTTGGTGCCATCGAGTGGGGATCTTCAGCTCTCGCTGGAGCGGTTCGCAGCAGAGCGTGAAGCGGCAGGGATGAGAATCAGCACCTCCAAATCTGAGACCACGGTTCTCAGTCGGAAAAGGGTAGAATGCCTCCTCCGGGTTGGGAGTGAGGTTTTGCCTCAAGTGGAGGAGTTTAAGTATCTCGGGGTCTTGTTCAGGAGTGATGGGAAAAAGGAACAGGAGATCGACAGACAGATTGGTGCAGCGTCTCCTGTGGTGTGGACTCTGTACCGGTCCGTTGTGGTGAAGAGAGATCTGAGCCAAAAGGCAAGGCTCTCTGTTTACCAGTCAATATTTGTTTCAACCCTCATCTATGGTCATGAACTGTGGGTAGTGACCGAAAGAACGAGATCGTGGATACAAGCGGCAGAAATGAGTTTTCTCCGCAGGGTGGCTGGACTCTCCCTTAGAGATAAAGTGAGAAGTTCAGTTATTCGGGAGAGACTCAGAGTAGAGCTGCTGCTCCTTCACATCAAGAGGCGCCAGTTGAGGTGGTTCGGGCATCTGGTTAGGATGCCCCCCAGACGCCTCCCAGGAGAGGTGTTTCGGGCATGTCCAACTGAGAGAAGGTCATGGGGCAGGCTCAGGACATGCTGGAGAGATTATATCTCTTGGCTGACCTGGGAGCGCCTCGGGGTTCTCCCAGAGGAGCTGGTGGAGGCGGCCGGGGGAAGGGAGGTCTGGGCCTCTTTGCTGATGCTGCTGCCCCCGTGACCCAACTCCAGACCAAGCGGGAGCTAATGGATGGATGGATGGATGTTCTAATATGTAATGGAATGTGCAGTGTTCCCAATGAATCTGCATGTATGGAAATAAAATCTATGATAGGGAGTTTGTGCTTTTCTCATCTTTTAAAATACACTGCTCTTATTTTAACACAACTGTATACACAACCATAATAGAGGGACCTATGACCATATGACCATCATATCAAATTATATATCCCTCTCTCACAATTAAAAAAAAGTTGGGACACTGAAACATAAAGAAAGACAGCATGTTATGATTTTCAAATCTCATGAATCCATATTTTATTCCCAATAGAGCATAAAGAACATATTAGATGTTGAAACTGAGACGTTTTACTCTTTCACAGAAAATATTAGTTCATTTTGACTTTGATGGCAGCAACACATCTCTAAACAGTTGGAACAGGGCCATGTTTACCATTGTGTAGCATCTCTTCTTCTTTTTAACAACTCTCTGTAAATGTCTCAGAAATTATGAGACCCGTTGCTGGAGTTTTAGGAGAGGAATTCTTAGGTGTGTTAGGATTTAGAATTAACTCAGATGATGATTTTACAGCACAGCTGTAAAAAAACCTTGGAGTCATTTTTGATCAGGATTTGTCATTTAAGCAGCATATTAATCAGGTTTGCAAGACAGCCTTTTTTCATCTCCGAAATATTGCCAAGATTAGGAGCATCCTCTCCCAGGGTGATGCTGAAAAATTAATCCATGCATTTGTCAGTTCTAGACTGGATATTGCAATACATTGTTAGCAGGATGTCCGAAAAGCTCACTAAATAGCCTCCAATTGATCCAGAACGCAGCAGAGAGGGTGCTGACAGGAATTCGCAAGCGAGATTACATCTCTCCCGTTTTAGCCTAGTTATAGCTATAGTTGTAGTAGCTAAGACTAGAGTAGGCCCGTCTTAATCACAGCTTCGTCATAGTTATGCTGCTATAGGCCTACGCTGCAGGGGGACACCAACATGATCTGCTGAGTGGTGTCTCCGCTGCTTTTCTCCTTTTCCTTCCCTTTCCGCCACACTTCCTCCTCCTCCCGCTCATTCATATTTACTTGGGAGCACCTTGTTACTGTAACTGTGCTCCATATTTTTTGCTTTCCAGTGGTTTGTTGTGCTGTTTTGCCCCCCTTTTTTTTCTGCATATTTGCAGGCCAGAGTTTCCTGGGTTTCATGCTGACTTGCAGTTCCATCCTCTGGTCATTCCGGGGTTCTCCTCCACTTGTGTTTGGGGTGCCGACTGGCGTGGTGATCGGCGACCTGGTCCTCTGGCCATCTCATCTCAGTGCTGCTACCTCCATCTGTTTATGTTTATGTTTATATGGTCATTATTTATTTAGTCATTTGTGTGAGTCATTTTTACTTGCAATTATCATTATTGGATTTAATATTATAATTTTAGTTAATGATATTTGCTCAGGGGTCATGCTCTGGGTCTCTGTAAAGCACCTAGAGACAATTGACATTATAACAGACACTATACAAATTGAATTGAATTGAATTGAATCTTTTTATTTCAAATATTTTTATTATGAAGCAGACAGTATATCAAATATACATCCATCTTTGGTTTATGCAATGCTTCAATATTTTGTAATATAAGTAACAAAGGTGTCCTATGAACAAGTAAATAAATGAAAAATAATAAATGGGAGAAAAATTAGAAAAAAAATATACAAAATAAGTAAATAAATACATTTATTGAAATAAATAAATAATAATAACTCCCTCCCTGACCCAACCCATCCCCACCCCACCCAGTACTACTCAGGTTGTCCTATATCTTGTTTCAAGAAAGAAATAATCGGTTGCCACATCCTTTTAAAGTCTTCCAACCTACCACTAAGAGAGTAACGAATCCTTTCAAGGTGTAACGTATCAGTCAGTGCCATTAACCATTCTTTGAAAGTAGGTGTCTCTGTTTTTTTCCAGTGGAGGAGAACAAGTTTTTTCCCACAGAGGAGACCATAGGATAGAAGGCGGCGCTGCACGTTCTGTAGGTTCCCAGTGTTCCCTGATGTCCCTAGTATGACCAAGAGTGGATCTGGTTGTAATGTAGTCTTGAAGACTTTTGAGAAAAATGAAAACACTGCTGTCCAGAAATTTTCTAGTTTGGGACATAGTGTGTAGCTGTGTAGTAGATTTGCCTCCGCTTGGTTACATTTTTCACAGATGGGTGATATTTCTGGGAATATTCTATGTAATTTTACTCTTGAATAATGCAGCCTATGCAGAATTTTAAACTGGATCAGACAGTGTCTAGCATTTAGGGAGCAAGTGCTGACATATCTCAGACCTTCCTTCCATTTATCCTCCGTTATCCCCATACCCAATTCTTTTTCCCAGTCTTCCTTTATGTATTCTGTATTCAACTGGTCTAACTCTTGAAATTAATCATCATCTTTGTAATTTCTAACCCCAAGTATGTCAATTTCTCCTGTACCAATCTGAACGGGGTTTGTTCTAGTGCACCTGGGTCACTGCATCGCACTGGCATTAGCTCACTTTTTGTCCAGTTCACTCTGTATCCAGAAAACGAGCTAAATAAATCGATCGTCTCTAATAAAACAGGCAATGAAGTTTTTGGCTCTGTGATAAAGGTCAAAATGTCATCCGCATAAAGCGATATTTTATTTGTGGTGTAATCTGTGTCATAACCATGAATGTCTTTGTTTGTGCGAATGGTCGCCGCTAATGGCTCCAGTGCTAATGCAAACAGCAAGGGGTTGAGAGGGCACCCCTGTCTAGTGCCTCTATATAGGTTAATTGTCTCTGACATTGTCTGATTAGTGAGAACTAAGGATTAGAGTAGGATTGGAGTAAAGTAATTTTATCCCCGAGATAAATCCTGTTCCGAGTCCAAATTTTTCTAATACAGCATATAAATATGGGAATTCTACACAATCAAAAGCCTTTTCGGCATCCAAACTCAGAATGAAAAGATATTCCTTTGGATGCCTGGGGGAATACAAAATATTAAGTAGGCGTCTAACATTGTGAAATAAGTGCCTGCCTGGGATAAACCTGGTCTGATCTGGATGTATCAGTTTGGTTACAAGAGGACTGAGTCTCGAAGCCAGAGTTCTAGCCAAGATTTTCAAGTCAGAATTCAGTAGTGACACTGGTCTATATGAGCCCACCTGCTCTAAGTCCTTCCACTTTTTTGGGATAAGTGTTATTGTAGCCTCATTCAGCATTGCTGGTAATTTGCCATCCTCCAAGGATTTTTTATACATCCTGAGAAGAAATGGGGATAATTTGTTACCAAATTTTTTATAGAACTCATTACATATCCCGTCTGGTCCCGGACTCTTTCCATTCTTCAGGGAATTAATTGTTTTCTTTATGTCTCCCTCTGTAATTTCCATTCCTAAGGAATTCTGATCATTCTCTGACAATGTTGGTAATTGACATGCATTTAGGAACTGTTTCATAGGCTCAGGAACATGTGCTTGGGACCATGTGTATATTATCTCATAATAATGGCGAAATGCCTTATTAATATCGTTGTGTGAAGTGACAGGGGTGCCAGTTCCTGAACTTATTCTATGAATAGCTCTATCCCTTTCCCTTTTCCGCAATTGTCTTGCCAACAGCTTATGAGGTTTATCCCCAAATTCAAAAAAAGTCTGCTTAGTAAAAGTAAAAGCTTTAGAATTTTTTTCCGACAGAAGTGTATTGAGCTGATATTTGAGGACTGAGATTTTATTGTGTTTCTCTGCAGAGGGCTGGGCAGCATTTTCTGCATCTAATTTTCGTATCTGCTCCTCTAGATCTGTCTGTTTTTGATTGTTGCGTTTCTTTTGTGAGGACTGATAAGAAATAATGCATCCTCTTAAATATGCTTTGAAAGATTCCCACAAAAGAACTGGGGAGATGCCATCTCTATCATTTGTTTCAAAAAATATTTCTATCTGAGTCTCCAAATATTCGCAGAAACTTTTTCTTGTTAGCAACTGCGGATCAAGCCTCCAGGATCTAAAGTTTCTCCCCAGCTCAAGCAGCCTTAGTGAAACGGAAACCGGGCCATGATCTGAAATTATTATATTGTGATATTTAACATTATTTACCCCAGAAATAAGTTTGCTGTCTAGCAGAAAAAAATCGATTACACATTATGAGCTCGAGAATGAAACGAATACTCTCTACTGGTTGCATTCAAAATTCTCCACACATCTGACAAATTGGTATTTTTAATAAATGAATTCAGAAAATTGGAAGCATTGGATTGAGGTGATCGCTGATTTGATGATCTGTCCAGATAGGTATCTAAAACCAGATTGAAATCCCCACCGATAATGAGATTTGTGCTTGAAGTATCTGGGATCATACTAAAAGTCTTCCTAAAAAATTCTGGGTCATCCCAATTTGGTCCATACACGTTCAATAATGTGATTGGTATGGAATGCATCTCTCCTGCGACCATGATGAATCTCCCATCTTTGTCAGCTATAGTAGATTTATGCAAAAAGGGAACATTTTTACGGATTATTATGGCTGTTCCCCTTGCTTTGGCATTAAATTTGGAATGGTATACTTGGTTTATCCAACTGGCTCTAATTTCTTTGTGTGCTTCATTTTTCAGATGTGTCTCCTGTAGAAAAATCACATCTGCTAGGATCTGTCTCAAATGAGATATAACCTTCCCTCGTTTTACCGGTTCATTAATTCCGTTTACATTCCATGAGCAAAATGTTAGATTTCCTCCTGTTCTCATGTCTCCCCCTGCCATGTCAATATGTGTAGTCATGACGACACATCTGCTCCATCTGTGACCTCTGACGTTATCTCTATTTCTGTGTATTTTGTTCTAAGTAGCACTTTTGCCCACCCTGCCCTTATCCCGGTGCGCTCCATAGAAAAAAAACCCCAGCAAATAGAAAAAGCCCATCTCCCAACGGGTCAACCTACAGTCAAAAACCTGGGAGTGAAACCCGGCCTCCTCCCAAGAGGTCCAGTCTCCCCAACTCTTATCAAAAAAACTGTTCTTAATCATTATCCTAATCCTACAGTAACTGTGAAGCTCAGCAGTTATGTAAACAACCAAAAACCTGAATAAACTGTGTTTATATTAAATCTAACGATAACTGGGAATATTCATGTTCAAATGATGAACAGAGATTCTTAGGACACAGTCTTTAGATCCTCTCCTGATGCCACCACCTAATCTGGGTTAAATGTGCATATGAGCATGAAAAGTTTTATGAACAAAACATGGAGTATGGAGAGGTTCTAACCCTGTTGTCTTCTCAGCAAGAGAGTTATGTCTTAGCTTATCAAACCAAAATGTAAAGGGAATATTTTATAATACACTAAGGGCCTGATTTACTAAAGGTTTGCGTGCGTAAAAACGTGTGCAAACTTGACACCACCCGCAAACCAATGCGCAAGCTGATCTACTAACCGCGTGCAAAGAGGACTGCGCCTCTCAAATGAGGAAAATAGCACACGCTGTTCATTTAGCACTTTTGCTCTGATGAATAAACAATATGGGGCGTACCCGCCAGAAAGCGCTAAATACTGGGAGGGGAAAATGCAAATAGGGCCATTTACCACACGCAATGAGATTTACCAACCCTGAAAGTAATTGCGGGGATTGTGATTGCGTCTGTATTTAATACGTTCGAAAGGAAGGTGCTAATCTGCCCAGCATTACGCACCGATGGCTGCTGTTATTGTGGCAAGGAGGTGACATCGCCAAAATCAAAGAATACGCAGAGAGAGAGTCTTTCGGACTCGTGTAAATTTGTTTGGAATGAATGAAAACCAGATAGTTGAAACTTAAGGGCTGATTTGGAGCCGGTCACAAGCACATGCAAAAGGAGAAATATTTTATTTGAATGTTAAATCGAGTATTATTCAGCAAAAGGTTGCCACAGGAGGCACATTCATTTTTTTATTTGTGATAATAAATAAATCACGTGTTTTCATGGAGAAAAAAGTGTTTCTTATTGTGCGCCTACCTTGTTCTGCAGTTGGCTCTAGCGTGTCAGACCCCAGTATCCCTGTTATCTGCTCCTCGCAGAAGGTGAGCTGCACCTGCTGCTCAATGCTGGTTAGAGGCATCTCTTCTGCAGGCCCTCCACCTGTCTGTCTTGTTTGCCGAAGTTTTATTAAAGGCCACTTTTTTTTTAGTTCTTTGCCTTATATCTTGCCACCTTCTTTTAACCTCATCTGCCGTTCTTTTTGTCTTACCAACTGCATTTATTCTATCGCAGATTTTCTCCCATATTGCGTTTCTTTTGGTGATGTTTAAATGTCTTTGCTGTAGTTCATGAATGTGTTTATTTGCCTTTTCCACTAATATCTCTAACTCCAACTCGTCAAATTTCATTTTGCGCTTGCGTCTATCCTGCTTTCCATCCAGACTCTCCATGGCGCAAACCTTAAGACACGCAACACCTCATTTAAATACTGCGGTTTGCACCCGTTATCAATTGCGCGAGCATTCTTAGTTGATCACCCGCAAAATACACAACAACAGCACGCGCAAACTTTTTCAGTGCACACGCAATTTAGTACTCTTTATTTAGGATCTTAGTAAATCAGGCCCTAAGACTAATAACATTAATTGTGGCTTTAAATGTAAACAAAAACAAAACATCGGCAAAAAGCCGAGAGTTCTGGTCACCTGTTGGAGTCCTCAGATTCAGTTCATCTCAGGGGATGAGATTTACACATATCTGGACCATTGCGTCTCACCACCGCCTCACTCTGATGACCCGAAATGGCGAGTTGCGTATTGGCGCGCTTCTTCTGGATCCGTGAAGAGCCTCTCTGACCCGTTGTGTGTCACCCGTAGCTTAGCAGGATACAGGAGTCCAAACTTGACCCCGGGTTTGTCGCGTAGTATCTTCCTGGCTGGGGTGAAGGCAGCTCGGCTTCTTCAGGTGGCAGGTCTCTGAAGATCTGTATCCGCTGGCCCCGGTACGTTAGATCTCTGGTGGACATCGCCTTCTGCATTATATCTTCATAAGCGTGGCAGTAATGCAGCCTTACAATAAAGTGCCGAGGGGGTTCATCATTGCCAGGCCGTTTCCTCAGGGCTCTATGGGTTCGGTCTATAACTGGTGCATCTGCGAGGTTTAACACTTCTTTTAACAGCTGAGCCACAAACTCTCTTGGCTTTTGACCATTTTCACTCCCCTCTTTAATTCCGGCCACTCTCAGATTCTGCCGTTTCGAACGGCCTTCCAGGTCAAGGCATTTCTCTGATAGTGCTTCAACTTGCCCAGAGAGTTTCTTAACTTTGTCTTCCAGCTCTTGTATTGTATCTTAAGTGTCGTTAGCAGCACCGGCTAGCTCCTTCAGAGCTTGGTTTTGTGCGTCCATTTGGGTACTAAGCGCCGATATTGCAGTGTCATTTTCTGTTCCCAGCGTAGCTATTTCCCCTCTCAAGGTACTTTACCTCTGAAATCTCCGCCTCGATCTTGTTGCAAATGTCCAATTTCACAGGTGCTAGCTCTGTGTGGAGTGATGTTGTGGCCTTTAGCACATCGTTGCTATCCGCCTGCTGGGCGCTCTCACCAGCTCTCGTCTCGGTAGCTGAGTCCGAGGCTTCATGCAGGCCCGTCTCCTCGTCCAAATCCTGTTTAGCATTATTTTTCCTTGGCATTTCCGACGTGCCCGTTCTCGTATAAAAGTTCTCATACTGTTCCTGTGTAAATTTCCCAAAGTTTCGTTCGTATGGCTTTGTTGAAATGAAGTTTTAAGCTTAGCTTAAAATCTGCGAGAGCTACAGGAGAGTGCGTCCTACTCGCTCATCGCTCAACCGGAACCCCCAGAATTGAATCTTTTTAAACTGTTGAAGCTAAACTTTATTGCTTGTAGAAATATTGGCTGCTTTTATGACCGTGAGTCCTCAGTTTTGTTGCTTTATGACCTAACAACTGGGACATTTGGAACTCCAAAGTTTGTGACTTCCACAGATAGACACAATTGTTTTATTATCTTGGACTGTGAGAAATGTCAACATATATCCTGTAAGACTGAAAGCTGTTGGCTGGATTTTGAGACAAAGGACAATTACTCAGAAGAACGCAAAGACCCGCCTTTCTGGTATTATAAAAAGGAATCTGTCCTTTGCCGTGGACAAAGAATTTGTCCACAGCAGCACCTCTGTGGTGTTGTGGACAAGTGTACCATTGGGTCAATTAAAGTATTCTGCATGGCATATTAAATCCTTGTATTAATCTTTGTATATTAAATTCTTTAATTTGTCTTTGTTTTTAGTCTCTTCAATGGCACCAGATAAAAGAACACAAAAATTACTTTCAGGTATGTTTCCACTAGCAGGAGTGCAGGGTAAAACCACAAGGTGGGAACCTTTAACAGGGCTGACCCCCTTTTTAGCCCCTTCAGCCGCTGAGTCTCCATTATAAAGTTGTACTACACAAGAACCACTGACTGAACAAATAACACTGATTCCCACATAGTGATGGTAATGCTTTGTTTTTGCTGTTTGCAAACTACCAACAGCATAAAAGTACATGAGTAAGGGAAATATGGCAAAAGAAGAGGGCAAAAATAAATGCGTATCTATGCAAGGGCCAGAGATGCTTGCTGTGTATTTGTTTGCTCTCTTTGCATGCAACAGAGTGGTAGCAATTGAGATTTGAAGACTTGGATTCGAAGAGGATTTCCAGAGGGCTGAACAGGAAAAAGAAGAATTTTAACAGAGAATTGTTCAAAAGATTGCTGTTTGAAATTGTAAAAGAGGAAAGAATCCAGCACCAAAGACAAAAGTGAAGGATGAGTGAAATCCCTTGAATTATGTTCAAATTAGATATGTTGTTGTCATAGACTGAACTGTAATGTTGTGCAATGTATCTGTGTTTTAGACTTTCCTGTAGCTAATGAGATGTGCCTCTCCCATTGCTTGGGCTCACCATTTTTGAACCTAATAAGCTCAGCCAGCAAATTATCATTCTACCCAACTTGAATACAACAAAGAAAAGTTAGTGGCAGGAAATACAAATTTGGAGAAGAACAAGTCTACCAGTCATATTTCTTATGGTCCGCATCAACTGGTATAGCTTATGACGTAGGGTTCACACCAACAGCATAGTGTCTGGTTCAAGCAACCTAAAACATTATTAAACACACAAGGAAAGAAGACACAAGGGGGGTGAGTTCTTTTTACTCGTGAGGAGAACGGACCAAGATGTGTTCAGTTACAATCTCCAACCCGCTCTGAACCCGTTCTGCCGTCTCCTCTCTTTTTATTTATTTCAGGTGTTTCCTAGTTACAAATAGGATGCAGCCTCTAAGGATTGGGGAATACACAGGCTGCAGATGTCTTCATGGCCTGATATCATTACAAGGTTAACATTTGCATACTGCTTTCCTCTCTTTGTTGGAGGGTGTCCTGTTTATCCCTTCACCGCGGTTCACCCTGTGCCTCATCCTTGAATCCGCATGTGAGGCTACCTGAAGTCTTTGAAAAACAGTTTGCACAACATCCTGCACAGTAACACACACATATATATAACACTCAAATAGTATAAGAAAATGTAAGATAACTTCTATGTACAATTATTCCAGCATATAGTGTCAAGAGATCCCCCCCCCCTTCTGGCTGAGGCAAAGCACTGTTCATCTGTGCTGAACTGAGCAAGGGGGTAAACAAGCGCCCTGTTTTTCAAAACAGGCTGCTAGAAGGCAGAGTTCTCAAAACAAGCTACTGGAGTCAGGTACAAAAGGACGAGGGGGAGGAATGAGTGTGTACTGATGGAAGTGCAGAATTCTCTAAAAGACAAGCCCAGAATAAGTGGGGAAAGATAGAATTGGATAAAGCATAAATTTGGGGTGTGAATTGGGTAACATTTCTGTCAGGATAAAGGTTGGGTTGGTGGATCGAGTACGATGCTAAGTGCCTCCAGCTCACCAGTTAGCTACCTGGGGTCACTGGGAGACATGATGTAACTGAACGAGGTCCCAATATATGTAAGACGTTGTTATGTAAACCACCGAGCTCTCCCGCAATACACAAGCGTATACAAGGGGGCCAGGTGTCATGGCGATGTTTTGGCTGGGTCTGGAGGAGAGCCTGAGAAAAGGAGGAGAGTGGGCCTGGGAAAGAAGCAGGGCTTTAAGGTGGACAGGTTTGTGCGATCACACACAGAAATGATGTAAGGAGAAGAGGCAATGTTATCCAATTGATGTATTAATTAGGCTTTAGGCACCTTGTATTACATATAGAGACCCTTACGTGCAAATAACGTTAGCGAGAGTTAGTGAGAGTTAGTAACCAGGGTAAACAGGGTAACCTTGAGTCTGAGAAGAGCGGGATGTGTGGCTGAGAACGCCTCAGCTAAAACGCCCTGTTGTATATGAATAAACCAATGAGAGGGGTTGTGTATGTCATGATAATTATTTACGGTCTCTGCTGAGATGCCTGAACTTATCAAAAGAACTATGTGACTCTTTTTGTGAATTATGCATGATCGACTGTATGTAAAACCAATCATGAATTGTGTGACCAAACAGGAGGGTTATGTAAAGTTTTGGATGAATTATGTGTAAGGATCCACTCTGCTTTTTCGTTTGATTAATTTAATCCAAATACGGGAGTACAACTCGTCTGCCTAAGACCTCTGCGGTGAACCTGTTTACACTCCAGCAGGCCTGATCCCCACCCCCCCCCCCACCCACCCACCCACCCACACACCACACACACACACACACACACACACACACACAAACACACAGGAACAAAGAGAAAGGGGGAGGATGGACTTTCTTATCAAAATCCCTTGAACCTGAACCTTCACCCAAATTCAAACTAAAACTCCTCTACATCTTGGCCATAAACCAGGAGATAGCTAACGTCACCATGACGACCAAAACTACAAAGCCTTTAACAGCCATATAACTCTTGATCTGATCCAGCTGGAATGTACCTGGAGACAGGACCAGACATTAAAATGCACTGTTGACTGAGCAGAACCAATAAACCTGCCAGATTTTGACGTATCCCAGACAACAGGCACCCCCGGAGCCCAAAGAAGTATGGAACGAGGGCCCCTACCAGTGACCATCAGTGTCAACGGATCGGCGCATGAAGGCAGGCGTAGACAACTGAGTTCTTTAAATCGGAATGTTATAACTGTGAATAAAGACCATAAAAAAAAGAGAAAACAAACAATATAAGAAAGACTGTCAATTGAGTTTGGAATGTTTATTGTTGTATTTAAAATGTGTGCCACTTTAACTCTCTCTCCCGAAAAGCACTTTCGAATGGAATGTTTAAAGTTTATTATCATGTTGACTGAAATCAATCAAAACTCGGTCCAGAATAGCACATGTCCTCACAGGGTACCTTATTGGTCAAGTCATGGATTGTTCAGGGCGGGACCCTGAACTATAAGTGACAAGTTTTTCTTTGTCTCTCTCTCTTCCTTCTTTTTGCTATCACTACTTTTGCTTCTTCTTCGCCTCCTCTGTTTTTCTCTGTGTTATCTCTGCCGTAAAACCCCCTCCTTTTGTTCCTACACAGACCGCGTGTATTTGTCTTTTGTCTCCGTTTCATTTCCTTTATTTTATCGATTTTTGCGTCTTGTATCTTGGATACCAAATGGTTTTTGGTAAATCAGTTTGTAGCAAATATGGAGGACCTGAGAAAGTCATACCGCTTAAATGGGCAGGAGGTGCAACAGGTCTGGATGTGAGCTTTGGGTCCAGATTGGCATTATTTGAGGGGTACTTGGGATCCCCTTCAGAACAATGCAGTTTTGGCACAGGATTCTGGAGAGCTATCTACTCGGACGAATGCTCTGGGAGAGCGAGTTGTAGCAAAGTTCAAGAAGAAGGCAAATTACACAGAAATAGGAAGAGTTTAAAAAACAGTTTTTCTAAAAATTTTACTTAAAAACGGTAAGTTGGATACAGGTCGGTAATTATTAAAAATGTTGGGGTCTAGATTACTCTTCTTCAGAAGGGGCTTCCCCACTGCCGTTTTGGAGGCAGTGGGAAAGACACTAGGGATGCAACGGTTCTCGGTAAAAAAGGTAAGGTTCGGTACAACCTCCACGGGACACGGGACACGGGACAGCACTGTAGAGCAGTGATTCTCAAAGTGTGGGCCGCGGCCCCCTGGTAGGCCATTGTGGGACTGCAGGTGGACCATGTTTACTGTTTTTTTTTTTTTTTTTTCATTCATTCATTCATTCATTAAAATATTCATGACATGATTAAAAAAACATTAAGAAGTAATAAAACAAACCAGTTAAATGTTATTCTACTGTCATCTTAACTTCATATGACAAGTGTCACCTTATTTGTTGACCCCTTACATTAATATCGGATCATGGTTCCTTGTCCTGTATGTTGATCACAGTTGTGATTAAAGGTTTCGGTGGGCTGCGGTGATTTTTCACATTTCAAATTGGGCCTTGGTATTCTGAAGTTTGGGAATGGCTGCTGCTGTAGAGAGAAGCTGAAAGGGAAATTACAGTTTTACATGGTCTGTCCCTTCAATGCTAATGTGAACCCTGGTTGGTTAAGGATTCCGAATTGGACCAATAGTTTTCGACAGATAAAATGGATAAAATAATTGCTGTTTGTGGTGGGGTAGTATATGGGCAGTGGTAATCATTTTGACAAATAATTGCTCGCAGAAACATTAAAAAAGAATTTTAAAAAATGAACTAAAAATGAACTATTTAGTTCATTTTTTGAAAAGGTGAACTGAACTAGTTCATTTTAATTTCTGTGAACTATGAACTTAATGAGTTCATTTTAATTTCTATGAACTATGAACTTAACTAGTTCGTGTAGAAAGTGAACTTGCCCAACACTGGTTAAAAGTAACATTCTGTTGAGGTAAAAGACTGGATCTGATATTATCAATTTTACTTATGAAGTGGTCTGCAAAGTCCTCACAGAGGGCGTCTGTTGGCGTCATGGAGGATTTATTAAAATTGGTGTTGGTTAAAAGATTGATGGTGGAGAAAAGAAATTTAGGGTTGTTTTTATTGTGATGAGCTTTGAGAAATGGGATATCCTTGCCTTCTTTACTGCATTATTGTAGATTTTGAGTTGGTTGCGTAATATTTCATAATGAACGGTCAATTTATTTTTTTCTCCACTTCCTTTCAGCACTCCTGCATTTTCTTTTCAATTTTTTAGTGTGGTGATTTATCCCCGGTGGTGTAGGTTTTGTTCTGTTTTCGATAAAAGTGGAGCCACTGAGTCCAGTACTGTCCTTAGCTTAGTATTAAAATTGTCGACGATAAAATCACAAGGTGCAGGTAAAATTTCTGCAAGAGTGCTCTGTAAAATCTCAATAAAATTTGCAGCCACTTCAGATGTTAGGTAGCGTGTCCTTACTGTTCTCATTA